>WOXC01006774.1:0-473072 GCA_011680675.1 Gymnobelideus leadbeateri
CTGCTCTCTAATCCCTCTCACTGCAAACTCAATTCACTTCTTTTTAGGATAAATTAACCTCAGTCCCTCTCCAAATATGTGACTCTCCCAAATATATTAGGGAAAGTGACAATGCCCTCAGAAACCAACTGCATCAGACATGCCAAGCAACCCCACCATTGCAGAATGAGGAGAGGGTTTTGTGTTCTTTATTAACCTCTGGGCCCTGTGGTTTTCCCCTTATACCTTTGACAGTGACATGAATGCTTTTAGTCTTTCAAAATCCAAAATACAGTAGTACAATTTTGTGTTGGGAAAATCTACATACTATAAATGCAGCTATACGAACAATTCTGCTTTTATTAAAATGCTAAAAAGTCAAGGAACATATATTGTCAAGGGACTGCAGGTTGGCATTGGAAGGATTTTAAAAAGACCCTTCAACATTCTTGCTTCTTTAAATCCATGGAAAGGGGTCCAATGGTTTTCTTTCACTCTCTCTGCTTCTTCCACAGTAATTTTG
Source organism: Gymnobelideus leadbeateri (assembly GCA_011680675.1). Taxonomy (NCBI): domain Eukaryota; kingdom Metazoa; phylum Chordata; class Mammalia; order Diprotodontia; family Petauridae; genus Gymnobelideus; species Gymnobelideus leadbeateri. Next base: position 503 of record WOXC01006774.1, read on the forward strand.
TCCTTCCCATTTGTCTAGTCAAGCATCTTCCTTTAATAAGGTTGGAGTGTTCATTCCAATCTCAGAGCTCCCTCTTCTGTTTGTTGCAAGTAAGAGAAATTCAAATTTTTTCAGAGGACACAATTTATCTGTTTTTGAATTGTTCTGTTGGAACTAGTTTCTGACAGATGGACTGAAATCCCTGATCTTTAAAGGGATTGCCTCTTGGGTTCTTCTTGATACTGGAGTTTGATGATTGGAAACTACTTGCATGAAGCCTATATAAGAACTCATTGCTAGCAGCCTGGAAAGGAGCCCTGGGTATCAGGTTGTAGGAACATAATTGGAGGGCAATGAATAAGGGAAAAGGGGGAAAAAAGATCAAAAGGGAGAAAAAACCAGAAGAAGTGCACATTTTTGTCAGGAAAAGGGAAATTGAGAATCAATAAGTATTTATGGCAAGTTTTCTCTGTCACCCATCAAATCTACAGACACTTGTCAGGTCATAGATCAAGAGCTGGAAAGGGACCTTAGAGGTTGTTCTGGGTTGCACCTGACTCCCACAAGTTTCTAGATAATTTATGTCATATACCGGGACAAAAGAAGACATGCATAGGTCATTCAGTGGTTAACAGAAGGAATTTTACTTAGCCGTAACAGGAGGTGAGAATTCAATAGGAACATGCATTTAGGACAATGTAAATTATTTTATCTGAGTGAAGTTCTGTTGTATGAAGTCTAGCAGCCAAGCATCAGAGTGATGGGAGTTATCTAATGACTCTTTTGTACTTAGGTGACTAGGAAATGGCGCCAATGGACCCTCATTTTTATTCTCCTGAACCAATCAATCAGGCAGCTAGATGGCATAGAGTGCTGAGTTTGGAATTAGGAAAACCTGAATTCAAATCCAGCTTCAGGCATTTCTTAGCTGTTGTGACCCTTGGCAAATTACTTAACTTCTTTCTGCCTCAGTTTCCTCAACTGTGAAATGGGGATGATAATAGCTCCTACCTTACAGGGTTGGTATGATGTGTAAATGAGATAATATATGGTACTTGGCCATAGTAGGCACTTGATAAATGCTTATTCCCAATTGAATCTTAACCAAGTATGGTTTCAATTTATTTTAAGTAAAAACCAGTCTAACTTGAATGAGATATGGTCAGGCTAATGTCCCCATCACAGAGGATATTTTGGTCTTACTACCTCATTTTCAGATGGGAAATTTAAAGCTGAGTGGGTTGTGATAGACAATATAAGAGATAGGAATTTAACCCAGATTGGGTGGGAAGCCAGGTTTTTTTACTCCAAATCCAGCCTTTTTAGCATGGAGGATCAGGTGAATGATGAGAGACCCAGGAACTGATAGTATCGTTGCCAGAAATAGTTACATCTAAAGGACAACAAATTAAAAGAGAAATAATAATAACATTTGTGTAGCGCTTTAAGGTTTGCAAAATGTTCCACATACATTATCTCAAAGGGTAAGGTTACATGTTATTATTACTTCTGTTTTGGAAAGAAGGGAGCTGAGGTTGACAGAGTTTAGGTGATTTGCATAGGGTCATCCAACTAGTAAGAATCTGGGGTAAGATTCGAATTCCGATCTTGCTGACTCTAAGTAAAGCACGTTGTCTACTATGCCACCTAGCAGCCTAAGAAAGGGAAGAAGCTCAGCCTAGGGCCTGTTAATTTGGACTAGTGAGACATTTTCATGGAGGTCTTGTAGCCAATTGGAATGTAAGCCTACAACATAGAGGAGAAAACATATGTAAATATAAACACAGTATGGATACACCCATATACATATGTTTGTATGTATACACACATAGACTGACAGAGGAACTGAATGAAGACATCTCAAATTAAGCAATAAGGCATATTCCTTAATTAGCCAAGGAACATCAAAGATCTCAAAGAAATTCTAATGAGTTTAAAACTTGTATAGCTTGCCTACAGATATGCCAATACAATTAAATTAGCTGATAAAAGCCCTGGAGAAAAAAATGGTCAGGAGTAAGAAAGAGATAATGGACAATGTGTATCCCAGTAGTCAAGAGATTTTTCTCTTGTTATATCTATATTTCTTTCTGGATATGTATTGCTAGATAGATGCAAATATAGACACATCTCTCTATATTATTGTATTGGAAATGCAAATTTGAAGATCTTCCCTGCCCCTAGCTTAAGTGCACCTGGAGCCTGTGGTGGTGGGGCTTGTTTTTCAGGAAAGCCCACACTTTGGTGCTTTGTGATTGGGCAGTGGGTCAAGGAGGTTGTTGCATTCTCTGAGCCAGGAGAGGGCTACATAGACCCTGAGGAGAGGCTTTGCTTTGGGGCTCCCTTTGAGAAGTGTTGTGTGATTTGACCAGATGAGACTCTGGGCAGCCGTTGAGAGCCCCCTGGCTTTGAAAACCCAGATGTTGATGCTTCCCTCTCTGGTAGCTGTGATTTGGTATTGATGTAATGATTGGACAGTTTGGAAGCCTGTCTGTTTGATCTGTAAGTTCTGTAGCTCTGAAGTTCGGGGGTGCTGGCCTTTTCCCCCTGAACTAAGTAATGTATGTTTGTTTGATTGGAGTGGGCTTGTTAGCCCAATTTGAGTTGCTTTCCTTTGCAGAAGCAGATCTAGGAACCTGTGTTGGCAGCTGCCGTGGGGATGTTGGGGTGCTTGCTGCTACAATTATGTAATGTAAAATACATAGATAATTTATATACAAATGATAGTATATAATATACTTGTATAATAATTATATTAATTAAACATTGTAATATAGATTAATCTTATATAATAAATAACAATTATGTATTATATAAAATTTTATGCAATATGTATGTGTATATATGTTTATATATATGTATATATGCACAGAGAGAGGCGGGGGGGGAGAGGGAGACACAGAGATTGAGAGATTTATTCTTAGGGAATGAATGCTATGGCCATGGGACAACTTATAGAGTGAAGTCTAAGGACAGAGTCTTGGCCAACATCCACATTAAGGGACAGAGAAGAAGTCAATGAAGATGATAGAGAAGGAAAGGTTGGATAGGTAGAAGGAGAACCAGCAAAATATGGTCTGAAACTGAAGGAAGAAAGCTACTCCAAGCTGAAGGGCTTCAAAAACCAAAAGGAATATTCATGGATTGCTCCATGGAGGAGGAAGGAGTTAAGATACGCCTTGAAGATGAGTAGGATTTGACTAAGTCAGTGTGAAATGGGGCTGATGTTTAAGACTAAGGAGTCATGCAGGTGCATAAGTTCTGGTTGGTGGAAAAACATGACAAAGATATGTAGATTCTAGAATACATTTTGGTCTTAAATAATTTTTCACATTTTACATACATAATGCACATTTTAGCTTTTTGCCAATAAATACTGCTGTATATCAAGATTCCTTGGATATACAGTTATTTATAAATAAAAGTCCATTATGTATTTCTTATTCTTCAACATTATTTTTCTCTAGGGCTTTTATCAATCAGCTGAATTGTGTTGACATCTGTAGGCAAGCTGAATGGGCTTTAAACTTACTAAGATTTCTTTGAGACCTTGGACATTCCCTAAGTAATTAAGGGATATGCTTTATTGCTTAACTTGAAAGCATTATTGGTTACAGTCACAAATTGTGACTACACTTTCTGTGATACTAAATATAATTCAACTTTCAAAATGAAATACAGGCCCTTGCTGGTTCAGGGGAATACGAATGCTAAAAGCTTTATTAATTACTCCATTAAATTATTCTGTCAATTGATCACCATATCATGCTTTGCTAGGTTACACCATAGTGCTCTGACGGTATTTGAGATTGCTATTGTCTGTTTATTCTTTGACTCCTTCAGTAGTGCTCCAAGGTGATCACAACCTTAACTTGGTTCGATGCTATTTTTTTTTAAAGCAATTGGGGTTAAGTAACTTGCTCAAGGTTACACGGCTAGTCATTATTTATGCGTGGGTGCTCATTTTCTGGGGCCGGATCTGATCTCGGGTCATCCCAACTCCGAGGCCAGCAGTGCTCTTACTCACTGCTCCACCTAGCCCCCCCTTTAGGGCAGTTGGGGTTAAGTAACTTGGCCAAGGTCACACGGCTAGGTTTTTGTTTGTGTGGGTTAAGTGTCTGAGGCTGGATCCGAACTCAGGTCCTTCTGACTCCAGGGTCGGCGCCACCTAGCCGCTCCTCGATGCTATTTTTACAAATGAAGAAAAATCCCCTAGGAAAATAAAAAATGAAAAAAATTTTCCAACCTTTTCTGAGGAGTGAGGTGGTAAGCTACAGGTGAGGAATGAGACCTAGGTTGCCAGGCATGGCAAGAATGTTACTAGGTTGTCTCATTTCTTTATTTATCTTCCACTTAACTCTAAAGCCCTTCTAATCTGACTTTGTTCGCTGTAAACTTGATTGAAAGAGATGTTTCCCAAGTTCACTAATTATTTTTTTATTCCTGAATCCAATGACCTTTGTTATAACAGAAGGTTCACTGGGTAGGAATGAGGAGAGGGGTATGTTTAGAAATGAATATTATAAAATGCAGGAGATTTTCCTGAAGCTTAAAAAAGTGACCAATGTGTTTCAAAACCCACTAAAAAGAATCCTTTCCACATGTTCTCTGCTTTTATCTTTGATGTAAAGTGATTGCTGAGATATGATAGTGTGAAAAGAACATAGGAGTTCTTTGAGTTAAGAGACCTGAACTCTGCCACTAATTGTGTGACCCTAATTCACACTAATTGTGTGAACACTGGCTCTGCCACTAATTGTGTGACCCTAGGAAAATTACTTCACCTGTCTGAATTTTTGTGTCCTTTTACTTACAATAAATGAAGATCTTGAACAAGATGATCTATTGACAGATCATAGATTAAGAGCAGAAAAGGACCATAGAGGCTTGAATAGTTCAACACTTTTATTTTATATTTGAAGCAACTATGTTATAACATTTGATGTTTTGTGCATCCTTCTGTCAAGGTGACTGATAGAGCATAATCAGGTGTTTGGAAAACCACAGTTGCTCCACAGTTACTGCTACAGTGAAATGAAGTGAAGATGGTCCCCTGCTGGAGGCATCCTGGAGTGTTGCCATGGCAATTACATTATCACTGATTCAGCATTATGAGTTTTGGCTTCTCAGTGGGAATAAGTAGAGAAAGAAGATGAGTTAGGATCTTATTTAGATGCAATGCATTTCCCATTATAAGTACGTATTACCTTATGCAACAGATATGTTCCTGAAAAGCCATTTGCTGTGACCTTTTTTATAATTCAATATTTTAAATGTAGGAGCTTAGATCTACAGATAAAAGAACCCTGAGGTGAATGCTTATTGAAAGCAATGGATACTTTTGACACTGCAAATGACTGATCTGTTTTTAGAAATTCAGATCCTTGTATTATCAAGTTTTCTTATAAGTATGATTGTATATATGAAATGCAATTCCAGGAGTATCTTATTTGTCAATAAGTCAAGAACATGTCTAGAATCATTTCAGTGAGATATCTTTTACTTCTAGCTTCAAGTAATGTTCACTCACCACTTCCAATCTGCCTTATCAGGTCATTCCAAGTTATGTTGGAAGGAGAAACATTAAACAATACTCAGATTCCTTCTTATGATGGTTATATATAGGCAAAATAGCTACCACAGCCCCAACTCCAAAGTGAGCTTAGACTGCATTAAAAGAGGCACAGTATTGATAATCAAGTTGGTAATGCTCTGCCCTGACCAGGTTACATTTGGCTTATTGTGTTCATTTTGTGGCACCACATTTTATGAAGGGCATTGACAGACTAGAAGGGAGTTCAGTGTGAGGAGGCCAGAATGATGAGAGAATGGAAAACTTTCTTATATAAGGTTTAGTTGAAGGAAACGGGTGTGATTAGCCAGAGAAATTTTATCAGGGGGACTTGAGGATAGATGTTTTCGAGCTATGCTTTATATGGCGGCACTTTCTTGGGAAACAGAGGACGTGGGTACAGTTTGAATACTTCCCGTGTATGGTTTATTTTTTTCACCTAGGTAGGACCTGGGAACTTCTTTATCTGGTGCTTTCCTGTCAGAAGATTCCAATTCTCCTTAAAGGAACTTGGGTGGATTAGGTTTCTAATTATCATTATCATATGTCAGCATTTATATAGCTTAAAGGTTTACAAAGTGTTTGACATATGTTGTCTCATTTCAGCCTCACAATAACCCGGTGAAGTAACTACTATTACTTTCCCAATTTTCATAGCTGAAGAAACGGAAGTCAAGAGAGATTTAGTGATTTGCCCAAGGTCACCCGGTGAGTTAGGCCTTTCAATCAGAATTTGGACTCAAGACTACAAGTAGTCCATCTACTACTTCACCTAACTGGCTAAAGGCAAACCACAGAACAGTTTTATTTAAAAAGAATACTGAAAGGGTTTTAAGCCCACAGAAAATCAAGAACTTCCTTTTATAGTAGACCAAAGTCTCCCACAGACCTGTATAGTTGTCTTGATCTCTATCTTTACAATGGAAGCTGGGGGAAAAAAGGAAGTTTAGTACTCCCCTTCTCTGATTGTTGTCATTGATATCACCAGAATTCTCTTAGATGGAAAACTTTTTTTTTACTTTTTGGTCTACAATATTAAAAGTATCAAATGTTTTCTGAATCCTTTATATCTGTCCTGTACTGCTGCAGAGGCCACGATGGTTCTGCAAGCCAGGCATGAGCAGTATTGATACCTCCTAGTGGCATAGCAGCATGATTCCATTAGTACCCAATGTCTAACCATGTAGGAGGAGAGAACTCTTCAAGTTTCAAATTTCTTTTTTTTTTTGCTTTTTGGAGGGCAATTGGGGTTAAGTAACTTGCCCAAGGTCACACGGCTAGGTTTTTGTTTGTGTGAGCGTTAAGTGTCTGAGGCCGGATCCGAACTCAGGTCCTTCTGACTCCAGGGCCGGCACTCTACTCACTGCGCCACCTAGCCGCCCCTTTCAAATTTCTTAAAAAGAAAATGACATTACTGTTGGTGCAGCTATGAATTGGTCCACCCGTTTCAGAAAACAGTTATGGATTATAGTACATCCATAATACTCAGCAAGTTACTAAAGTTACTATACTGATTCATTCACATGTTGGCTGACGTCATTCCTTTATTTTCATTTTCCTCTTCTTTATCTATATACCCAACCCTGATATATCTCCTGAACTCTTGTCTTATGTTTCCTTTTGGACAGTGAAAATTAGACATACAGTAGGTCTTCCAAACTCAACATGTCCCAGAAAGAATTCATCTTTCCCCCTAAACCCTCCTCTCTTTCTAACTTTCTTAGTACTAGCAAGGGTACCACTATCCTTCCAGTTGCCAGGGTTCACAACCTTAGTGTGTTTACTTAGTTCACGATCCTCAACTCCTTACTCTTGCTCACTCCACATGTACTATAAGTTGCCATATATTGTCATTGATACCTTCACATTTGTGTATCCAACCCCTTCTCTCTACTTGCATAGCCATCACTCTAGAACAGGGCTTCTTTGTTTCTTGCCTTGACTATTGCATTAGCTTTCTAATTGACCTTCCTGCCTTTCTTTTCATTTTAGTGTAGTTGGTCTCCACTACATTTTAGTGTAGTTGCTTTCTGCTAAAGTGCTTTTCTTAAAACACATCTGACCATGCCACAATTGCCTCCCCTAACCCCCACTCAATAAATTCCATTAGCTCCATATTGCCTATAGGACAAAATATAAACTCCCTCTGCTTGGCATTTAAAGCCCTTCTCAACCTGACTCTTTATTACCTTTCTAGTCTTGTTATACTTTCCTTTCCTTCATGTGTTCTATCAGCTATAATGGCCTCCTGTTGTTCCTTGAACAACTTGTTTCATCATGGAGATTCCTGGAACACTCATTTCCACCTCAGGTTCTCTGGCTCATTCAAAACCTACCTTCTGTAGGAGATCTTTCCCAGTCCTTCTTTTATCTCCAGTGGTTTTTTTTAAGGTTAACTCCTATTGACTATATATGTATGTGTACAGCCATCCATCTATCTATCTATCTATCTATCTATCTATCTATCTATCTATCTACTTGTCTATCATCTATCTATTTTTTAACGAATATATTTCTACTCTGCTTTCTCCATTAGAATGTTAGCTCCTTAAGGGAAGATAGGGATAGTGTTACTTTTTTTCCTTTCTTTGCATCCTAGAATTTAGTACATAGTAAGCCCTTAATAACGCTTACTGATTGGTTGATTAATAGAAGGATGGATTCCTTTGAAAGTGCTTTTGCTGTATATTTATCTGCTCAGTCCCTATCCTCCCACTAATAGAAGGCACAAGTGAAATGATATCAAAACATGAAAGCACTGTCAATGTCCCATTACACCACATGTTAGCTAAGTGCAGGCCAGAATGTTGTAAACCTCTTACATGCAGAAGAAGACATATGGTATGGCAATGGGAATCTGAAGATCTTCCCTGCCCCTAGGCCCTTTGATAGGATTAGGTCACTCTGAGAATCTTCCTTGGTTTGAGAATATACTCTGCCCCCTAATAGGCTGAATGTGGTCACCTGGAGCTTGTGGCAGGAGGCTTGTTTTTCAGGAATGCCCACACCTTGTTGCTTTGTGATTGGGCAGTGGGTCAAGAGGGTTGTGACGTTCTCTGAGCCAGGAGAAGGCTATATATAACCTGATGTAAGGTTTTGTGTTGTGGCTCACTTTGAGAAGAGTTGTGTGATTTGACCAGATGAGACTCTGGGCAGCCATTGAGCCCCCCGGTTTTGAAAACCCAGATGTTGATGCTTCCCTCTCTGGTAACTGACTAGGTGTGGATGTAATAGACAGTTGGAAGCCCTGTCTGCTGATCTGTTTCTCTGTCTGCTTGTAACTTCTGCCTGTAACTTGTTTGTATTCCCTGAAGTTCAGGGTGCTGACCTTTTTTCCCCTGAACTAGGTAAATGACATATATTTGATTAAAGCAAGATTGTTAACCCATTTTGAATTGCTTTCCTTTATAAAAGCAGATCTAAGAACCTGTGTTGGCAGCTACCCTGGGTATGCTAGGGTGCTTGCTGCTATAATATGGTGTTTTAATAAGGATCTTGCCCATTTTGAATATCCCAGATGTGTAACCTCATAATTTTTACATTTTATATTCTTCTTGATTCTTCTTGGTACAGCTTAAAATATTGTGTCTGGGTGGGTATCATTCATTGAAATATTAAAGTATTGAAAGGTGGGTATATGATCCATGCTCTGTGAAACCAAATATTACATTAGAATATAATAAGGTGATAAGAAGGTAATGAATTTTTCAACTTAATAAGCAACTCACATCTCTCCAATTCATAGCACCAGGTGGAATGGTATACTCAAAGTCATTTCCCTTAAGGCAAAGATGCTTTAGTAATGCCAACAGGCCTTATGGAGATTAAATTATAAGGCTTTGTACCAATGCTTCAAAGATTTGACTGCCTGTCTGTTTGTTTTTTGCCTTAAATGGCAATAACAATGCACGAAATAATGCTATGTATATCAGTGCTTATGCATAGTCATTCAAAAGTAATAACCTAATAAAAAAAAGTGTTCAAAGGCTATGAACAGGCATCTTTTTAAAGAAGAGCAAGATACTATCAACAACTTATGATAAAATCCTCCAAATTGTAATACAGGAAATACAAATTAAAACAGCTGAGGTTTCACCTCATGCCTATTGGTTTGGTAAGTATGGTAAAAGACAAAAACAATAAATATTTGAATTGGTTATTGAAGGATAGGTATGCTGATACACTGTTGGTGCAGCTATGAATTGATCTACCCATTTCAGAAAACAATTATGGATTATAGTACATCCATAATACTCAGAAAGTTACTAAAGTTACTAAATTGACTCATTTACATGTTGACTCTCATTAGAGTGAATGTAAGATCCTTGAACATAGGGAATGTTTTTGCCTTTCTTGGAATCAACAATACTTTGCTTGACACATAAATGCTTGTATACAGTCTGGCTATATTTTAATACCCTTCCCCCTAGCAATATTGTTTATCATTCATGTAATCTAAGGAGACCAAAGATGAGGGAAATGACCTCATATTTATTAATATTCTACAAAAGTACTTTTTAAAATTTTAGTAGCAAATAAAATGGGGATTTAGCATGAACTCTCATAGGTGCTCTGATAACTTGATAAAAGATGCTCCTAGTTAGCCCCTTGGTCCCCATGATGATAGAGACTAGGCCAGAAAGGATTCGTACCATGAATAGCCCACTCAGTAGGTTTAAAGGAAACAGTCAAAATTTCTACCCTTCCTTTCCTTTTTCTAAACATATCAGGACTCCATCAGTTCTTTCTTTTTTTTTTTTTAAAGCATTTGGGGTTAACTTGCTCAAGATCACACGGCCAGTCATTGTTTATGTGTGGGTGCTCATTTTCTGAGGCTGGGACTGATCCTGGGTCATCCCGACTCCAGGGCCAGTGCTCTTACTATGCCACCTAGCCGCCTTGACTCTGTCAGTTCTTGCTTGAATTTATATCAAAGGAAAGAAGAGGAGGGAATGTCTCTTCTTTATTCTCCTTCCAGTTGCAGCTTAGTGGTCACATGCACATATCTAGTACACATACTTGCTAAGGTGAGCATGAAACTGAATTCCAAATCCTTAGCTCTTGCACCTGTTTTTTGCCTTTTCCCCTGAACACAGGTGACTGGAGAGAAATTCTGAAGTGGATGTTTCCAGATGTGGTAGATAGCTTTGATTACTTTGTCTGAAAACTGCCGATTCATATCCTCTAATTGTTTATCAATTAGGAAATGACTTGTATAAATTAGATTCTACTTTCTATATAATTGAGAAATGAGGCCTCTATTAGAGATCTTTGCTGTAAAATATTTTTCATAGCTGTGATTACTTACTGTATTTCCCTCCATCCCATTTCCCCCCATGTTTATCCTACTCTCTCCCCCTGGCCCTCCTCAAAAATGTTTTGCTTTCTGACTACTGCCTCCTCCAATTTGTCCTCTCTCTATCAGCCACCTGCCCCTCTCTTATTCCCTTTCTCCCAGTGCATTCCTCTTCTCACCCTTTAACTTTATTTTTTTTAGATATCATTCCATCATATTCAATGTACACCCATGTCCTCTGTCTATGTATATGCCTACCAACTGCCCTAATGAGAAAGTTCTAAGGAGTTACAATGATCATTTTCCCATGTAGGAATATGAACAATTTAACCTTATTGAATTCCTTGATTTCTCTTTCCTGTTTACCCTTTTATGCTTCTCTTGAGTCTTGTATTTGAAAGTCAAAATTTCTATTCAACTTTGGTCTTTTCATCAGTAATGTTTGAAAGTTCCTTGTTTCATTAAATGTCCATTTTCCCCCTGAAGGATTATGCTCAGTTTTGCTGGGCAGGTGATTGTTGGTTGCAATCTTAATTCCTTTGTACTCAAAAATATCATATCCCAAGCCCTCTGATCCTTTAATGCAGAAGCTGCTAAATCTTGTGTTAACCTGGTTGTGACTCCATGATACTTGAATTGTTTCTTTCTGACTGCTTGCAATATTTTCTCCAGACCTGGGAACTCTTGAAATTTGACTATAATATTTCTGAGAATTTTTGTCTTGGGATCTCTTTCAGGAGGTGATCAGTGTATTCTTTCAATTTCTACTTTACTCTCTGCCCTGGTTTTCTAGAACCAATTTTCTTTGATGATTCCTTGAAAGATGATTTCTAGGCTTGTTTTTAAAAAAGGTACATACCTTTCAGGTAGTCCAATAATTCTTAAATTATTTCTCCTTTATATATTTCCTGGTCAGTTGTTTTTCCAATGAGGTATTTAATATTTTCTTCTATTTTTCCTGTCTTTTGATTTTGTTTATTCCTTCTTGATGTCTCATGGAGTCATTAGCTTCCACTTGCTCAATTCTGATTTTTAAAGAATTATTTTTTTCATTGAGCTTTTGTACCTCCTATTCCATTTGGTCAATTCAATTCCAAGGAGTTGTTTCCTTCAGCGAATTTTTGTATATCTTTTTTCTTTTTGGCAAATTCTGCTTTTTAAGCAGTTCTTCTCTTCTGTGGATTTTTGTGCTTTGTTGACTATTTGGCCTGTTCTGTTTTTTTAAGATGTTATTTCCTTCAGCATTTTTTGTGCCTCCTTTGCCAAGCGATTCATTCTCTTTTCATGGCACACCTCTCATTTTTTCCCCCAATTTTCCCTCTACCTCTCTTATTTGATTTATAAAATATCTTTTGAGCTCTTCTAGGAATTCTTTTTGTGTCTAAGACCAATTTAGATTTTTCTTTGAGGCTTTTGATGTAATACTTTTAGCTTTGTTGTCTTCTGAATTTGTGCTTTGATCTTCCTTGTCACCATGGTCAGGATCTTTTTGTTGTTGGTTTTGCCAAACTATTTCATGATTTTTCACTTTATATTAAAATTCGGCTCTGCTCCTGGGGGGTGGGGGGTGGGCAAGGGCACTGTCCTAAGCTTCAGATTTTTTTGTGCAGCTATTTTTAGAGCTAGTTCTGGAGGTCTGCAAATTTTCATTTCTTCCAAGGTGGCATGATTTAAAGAGAAGTGTGTTTACTACTCTTTTGGCCTGTGCTCTGGTCTGTGAGTGACCACAAGCACTCTTTTCTGCCCCAGAACTGTGACCAGCATCCCCACTTCCCCGTGGTCACAAGCTCTGGTGTGGTAGTATTCCTCTTTATCCTGGCACTGAGATCCAGGACTATGGCCCAGAAGCAAATTTGGGTAATACAACAGAGTTCTGCACCCAGTGACAGCAAAGGGACACTTTAATCTCCTGACCAGTTGTCCAACTTCCTTGTCATTTATAGTCTGAGAGCTTTGGAAGCAGCCACTGTTACAGCTGATTTCATCACCACCAAGGTCTACTCCTGATTTCCTGTGGGACAGCCTGTATTGACTTGGTCTATATTGGCACCTTTACTGGTACAGCCAGTGCTGGACCACACTCCATTCTCAGTCTAGTATGACAGATCTTTCCTGCCAACCTTCTAAGTTGTCTTGTCTAAATTGTCTTTTTGTGGGTTCTGCTGCTTTAGAATTTGTTTTGAAGTGTTATTTAAAGTTGTTTGGAGGGGAATTTGGAAGGGCTCAGGACAGTCCCTACATTTTCTCTGCCTTCTTGCCTCTACCTCCAGAGCATTTTCCTAAGGTATAGGTTCAACCATTTCATGCCCCTGTTCTAGTGGCTCCCTATCACCTTAAGGATCAAATACAAAACCCTTTGTTTGGTATATTCAAAGACATTCATAACCTATCCCCTCCCCTCCATCCCTGTACTTTTTCCTGTACCTTTCCCTACCTTGTAGAATTTGATTCTATGAAGCTGATCTTTGTTGTTCCTTGAACAAGACATTTTCTCTCTTGGCTCTGGTTATTTTCACTAGCTATCTCTCACTTCTGGTATTCTCTCCTTCCTCATCTGTATTTCCTTGCTTCCTTCAGGTCTCAGCTTAAATATCACTTTCTACAGGAAACCTTTCCCAACATCTCTTAATTTTAGCACCTTCCCATAGATCATTGTGTCCTATTTCTCACACATACATGCTTGGCACACAGCAGGCACTTACTAAATAACTGGAATGATGCATATATTGTCCAATATGGGATTAGAAGATTCAGAGTTATAAGGAATCTTACATCATGTGTTACTACCCCCTTCATTTTAAAAGTTAAGGAAATTGAGGCCCTGGAAACTTAAGTGACTTGTCCAAAGTTACAGGTAATAAGTGGCAAAGCTAGAATTTGAAATTAGATCTTTTGACTTCAAATTTAGCATTCTCTCCTTTGTCCCAAGCTGTCACTCTGAGTGACTCATGGGAGATGATGAGCTTGCTTGGGATAGTATTTAGACAACAAGCAATCAAAATACTTCCTAGACCTCTCCTTTCAATTGCCATTCTTCTTTAATGATCTTTTGAGGTAGGAAAAACTGTTACAATAAAGGTAATCATAGTACTAAGATGCTGAATGACTTGTGTAGAATAATCTAGATGGGGTTTATAAAACAAATTCTGTGACTGTTGTACATTTTTAATAAAATAATTGTTTCAGGTATCTTGGATCCTGAATCAAATTTAATGTGTGCAAAGAATTTAATTCTCAAACATCTTATGAAAATATTTTTTTTTTTTTTGTTCAGCACCAACAAATGACTGTCAATATTTTTTTAGAAATGTGTTTTTCTTTTTCTGGTTAACCTTTGATAAAATGGCCTGAAGGAACAAACAGCCTGAAGACAAATTAGTCTAATGAACAACAACTGATCTCTCTGCATATGTCACCTTTTATCAGGTATATACATTTCACCAGAAAATATGAAATTAATGAGCCAATCCTCTTAGGAACTATCCCACAAGGGATAGCCAAATCTTTCTCTGGAGAGACAGCCATCCAATTCTGTTCAATTCTACTATATTATTGCACAACACAAGGCACTGTGCTTGGCCTTGGAGATACAAAGATAAAAGTGAAATAGCACCTGTTCTCAAGGAGTATCATTCCAGCTGAAGGCTAAAACATACACAGAAAATTAAATACCTAGTATGCACAAAATATTTTCAATAGGGAAAGACAGTAGTAGCAAGTGAGGACATTAGGAAAGACTACATATAAAAGGTAGCAACTTAGCTAGGCATTAGGAATTTAAGGAATAAAATAGGTGATTTCGTAGGTATGCCAAAGTTGTTTTGTGGGATACTTTTCAATCGAATTCAGTGCTAGATTCTGTGACCACACCCTTCTTATCATCTCTAAGAGCTGCCATAGTTGGTAAGCAGGTGGAAGACATATAAATAAAATTAGAAAATGATCTTTAAGAAATGAAGAATTGGGAGCAGTGAGGTGGCACAGTGAATAGAATGCAGGCCCTGGAGTCAGGAGGTCCTGAGTTCAAATATGAGCTCAGACACTTTATACTTACTATCTGTGTGACCTTGGGCAAATCACTTAATCTCAATTGCCCTGCCTTCTCCCCTCCAAAAAAAAAAAGAAAGAAAGAATCATTTGAATAATTGGAGGAATAGTCATTCATTATAGTTGGGCCATACCAATTTAATAAAAACAGCCATGTTATCCAGATTAACGTACAGGCTTTCAGCCTGAAGCAACTTCTAAGACTGAAGAGATCCAAGAGCCAAAAGAGACTGGAAGAAAAAGTGAAGAGACCCTTGCCAATTTTGTTCCACCTACAAATCACTGCATGTTTATTTTTTATTCTGCTGTTATGCTTATTTAATTATGTTTTGTGTTATATTCATGTTATAGCAATGTCTGTTAATTGTTTTGCATATATGCTACTGTTTATAGTTAAGTTGTATTTAATATGTAGGCCTATTGATTGTGTTGTTCTTAAAGCTACCTAGCTTTACTTTGTGAATTAGCCATGATTATAACTTTTGACTTATTAATGCAGAATATGAATATGCACATGTTTTTGTTTTTAAAAAATAATTTAATGTTAACATTTGTTTTTTGAGTTCCAAATTCCCTCCCTCAGTCTCTCCCCTACCTACTGACAAGGTAAGCAAAATGATACCTACATACATGTGATATCATGCATAACATATTTCCATATTGAAGAAAAGCATGAAAAAAGTCATGAAGAAAAGCAAGAAAAAGAAAGAGAGAAAATTATACTTCAATTTTCCCTCATAGTTCATCAGTTTTATCTCTGGAGGGAGATAACAATTTTCATCATGAATTTTTGCAGATTTTCTTGGATTATTGTATTGATTGGAGTACCTAAGTCTTTCATAGTCAATCATCATTATAATATTGTTATTACTATGTACAAAGATCTCCTGGTTCTGCTCACTTCACTTTGCATTAGTTCATTTAAGTCTTCCCCAGTTTTTTGGAAATAATTTTCCTCATCATTTCTTATAGCACAGTATTGTTTCGACATAATGATTTACCATAACTTTTTCAGGCATTACCTCATTGATGGACATCCCCTCAGTTTCTAGCTCTTTGTCCCCACAAAAAAGAGTTGCTACAAATATTTTTGTACATATAGTCCTTTCGTTTTCCTTTTTCCCCCACCTCTTTGGGATACAGACCTAGTAGTAGTATTGCTGAGTCAAAGGGTCTGCACATTTGGTAGACCTTTGGGCATAGGTTCAAATTATTCTCCAGAATGATTGGACCAGTATGCAACTCCATCAACAATTCATTAGTATACCTACTTTCCTACATCGCCTCTAGCATGTCATTTCAGATCAGTGTGAGGTAGTACCTCAAAGTCATTTTAACTTGCATTTCTCTATTCAATAGCGATTTTGGGCATTTTTTTCATGTCTATAGATAGTTTTTATTTCTTTTGTTGAAAACTGTCTGTTCATATTCTTTCGCCATTTATCACCTGGGGAATGGTTCTTATTTATATAAATTTGATTCAATTCCCTACATGTCTGAGAAATGAAAGTTTTATCAGAGAAACTTGCTGTTAAAATTTTTGAGATTACTTCATTGTCCATGGTATCTTTTATTAAAATGTACTTTTTAAAAATCATCTCTTTAAATTGGGTCTAATTTTCTTTGTCTTTGTCTGAGATTATAATGGCTACCCCAGCCTTTTTTTTTTTAAACTTTAGCTGAAGCATAACAAATTCTGTTCTAGCCCCTTATTTTAATTCTCTGTATGTATCTTTTCATTTCAAGTGTGTCTCTTATAAACAACATAGTTGTGAATTCTGTTTTTTAATCCATTCTGCTATTCACTTCAGTATTATGGATGAGTTCATCCCATTCACATTCATAGTTATGATTAGCCTTTGTGTGTTGCCCTTTATCCTTTTTTCTTCTGTTTATTCTTTCTCTCTTTTAACCTTTTCCCCCATAAAAATTTGTTTTGCTTCTAACCACTACCTCCCTTAATTCTCCCTCTCCTCTATCACCTCTCCCTTACCTTTAATCCCTTTCCCCTTCTGCTTCCATGTTGGCTAAAATAGATTTCTATACCCAATTGAGTGTGTGTGTGTGTGTGTGTGTGTGTGTATTCGTGTGTATTCTTCCCTCTTTGAACCAATTCTGATAAAAGTGAGGTTCAAGTATTATTCTCTACCCTTCCATTTATTCCTCTACTGTAAAAGCTCTTCCTTGCATGACTCTTTTTTGTGAGGTGATTTTCCCTATTCTTTCTTCCCATTTCCTCTTCAATTAGTGCACCTCTCATACCTCTTCATTTTTTTTAGAGCATCCCAACTAATTGACTCACACTCATGCCCTCTGTCTATCTAGACTCCTTCTAACTACCTTAATAATGATAAAGCTCTTAGGGATTACTCCCCCCACACTCCATCAGCCCTGGGTTATGAAAAATTCAGTATAACTCTTTTATTACAGTTGATCTATTCTAATTTTTGGTGTCTAACCATTTAAATCTAAAGAAGCAAAGAAAGAGCATTGCCTTGGGAACTAGGAAGTGGGGATTCTAAACTCAGTTCTAGCATTAACTAGTTTTGTGAATATAGGCAAGTCATTTCATATCTCTTCATCTGTAAGATAAGGGAGTTGGGCTAGATATTCCCTAAGTTCCCCTCCAGCTCTAACATTCTAGAAAGGTTAGTGGCATAGTGGATAGAGTGCTTAGTTTTGGTTCTGGGAAGACCGGGGATTGAATTCTGTTTCTGACACATAATAGCCACATGACTTTGTTGTTCTATTGTTTCAACTCTTTGTCTATTTGAAGTTTTTTTGGTAAAGATACTGGAGTGGTTTGCCATTCCCTTCTCCAGCTCAATTTATAGATGAGGAACTGAGACAAACAGGGTTAAGTTACTTGCCCAAGGTCATTCAGGTTTTAGTGAGTGTCTGAGGTCAAATTTGAATTCAGGTCTACAGTCCCAGTGCTCTATTCACTGGAAGATCTTGCTGAGCTGTGTGACAATGGGTGAGTAAATTAACTTCTCAGTTCCTCAATTTGCTATCTATAAAGAGGGGGCTCAGAAGATCTGGTAGTTACCTATTTAAGAGGTTTCTTGTGATGCTTAAATATGACTATCTGCACTGGATACTTCCACCCCACCCTAAAATCACACATTACTCAGATTAATGGTGGAGAAGAAATAGAACTTGAACCCTCCTTCACATCCACCAATAGAATAGGCAGGAACCATGAATCAAATAGCAATGTATTTAACCAGAACAGAATAGCAAAGTAAATAGTAGGAAAATCATGCACTACTTACTTGAAAATGCTGGGTGCTACTTACCTTAAGGTTAGTTAACCCATTTTTAACTGTCTTGAATCTGCCTCACTGGGTTACCCTGGTTGGTACAGAAAAAGAATTCTATTCCTGAAACTTCCTAGAATAACACCCCCCACCCTTACACACACATCTTTAGTTAGTTGTCCTGAATCAGAAGCAGTGAAGTTCTGTCATTTCTTCCCCAACTCTGGGTACAGGGAGGGTGCCTACTGTTCTAAGGAAACATGATCATAACCTCCAAGTTTTGTCCATTGTTTCCCCTGAATTTAAGACTGGATATAAACATCAGACTCCACTTCTTTTACCCAAGTTGCTAGTGCTTAGTCATGAAAATTCTCTTAGAGCTTCAATTAACCTTAGAAAGCAACCACTGGTGGTAGTTGTGGGAAAGCTGTTGGCCTTTGTAGCAAAGCTCTTGGTCCCTTTAAGAATGTACCCTTTATCATCAAGGATGCTGCAGGGAACTTTTTTAACCACAGAAGTTGCCAGCACAAGAAGCCAGCCAATATCAAGGGAAAAGTGTTAATATATAAATTGAATATAATCATTCACAGTTGGAACCTTGTCTGGTTCACTGACCCCTTTAAGTAATGACCTTCCTGGAAAGAATGAGCCACAGCACTGAGACTGGGTGAATTTATCTCCTCTCCATTTCCTCTCCCTCATCTGCCCCAGCTACTTGGCATCACTTACCCTTAAATCTTTTTTATTTGCTATCAGTACTTTTATAATGAGCTTTGTTTCTAAATTAAAATAAGCTGGTTTTAAATTGCATTTTGAGTGAGCGTTTGGTATAAATAAAGGGACCACATAATGGGGAAGGACAAAAGGGACAAAGAAGAACGTCTGGACAAATGTCCTTAGACTTTACTATAACCCAGAATGAAGCTGAAGTGCTCTCTTTGTTTCTACCTCTGAATGTTTGTCTCTGTCTCTCTGTTTCTTCCTGTTCCCCAAATAAATAGGGGCTTTATAAATGCAAAATGCTTTGAAAATCTCAAAGTGCCATGTGGATGCTTTGGGGAAAGTATTATTTATTGATTTTAAAATATTGTTTGGATCTAACTCTATGTGATTAGAAATTGTCTAACTCAAATCCTACCACAGAGGTCAAGATGACCTCGTAGACACTTCAGGGAAGCCAGATGATTTGAAACTATTAGTTGGATCCTATCCAGGTCTTGTTTTGGATCCATCTAAAACTTGTATTTTGGGTTTCCCAATAGCTTGTGTCTTGGTTTCCCCCCAATTTTATTGAATGTTTTCATTTGCCTGCTAACATACATTTCAAGCAACCTTATCTGAAACTGCCTAAGTGCCTAAGTGTTGACCAGACAGCTGTTTGTCCTTATGTCCTTGTGTGAAATCTACATAATACAAAAGTTACAGAGATTTGCACCTTTTTCCAGATCTCTCTATTGATGAATTGAATTAAAATTCTTTCTAAGAGCCTTTATTAGTATTGGGGTTTGTTATCCACTGATACCAGTTGTCATTATTATTACTATGATTTGAAGGTTATCCTAAATAAGGCATGGGTTAGTTTAGATGAACATTTCAACATTGATGTTCTGTGATTCTATAAGTATTTTCAAATACAATGTTATATTATAATCAATAATCAACCAATAAACAACTATTAAGCAACTACATGTCATTGTGCTAAGCACTGGGGATACAAAAAAAAGGAAAAAAAAACAGTTCCTGCCCTCAAGGAACTTACAATCTAATGAAATATTTGAAAATAAAACTGTCATTATCACTGTGATATAATGGAATGGGCACTGGTCTAAAGAATTGTATTTTAATTCTGGCTTTGCTACTTATAGTTAGTGTCACTTAAATGTCTTGATTCTCATCAATATAGTATGATTAATGATAAGTAACCTGTCTCCATTTCAAGGTTGTTGTGAGGCTCAAATGATGAAAACAAAAGTATGAACACACTTTGAGAAGTTATTAAGTGCTGTACAGACATAAAGCATTGCTATACATTTCTTGCCATGTTGGCTCACCATTTAGAGAATCATAGTACTTTCTAAAATTAAACTGGTAGCATTGGCCTTTTATAGTCAAGGAAGTTCTCTAGTAATCAAAAGCACTTAGTCTGTTTGTTCCTTTTAGGTAGACTGCTTTAAGGTTTAAATAACTTGTACATTTGTTCTCTGTGTTAATCTATAAATTGTCCATGAGTCCGTTGGTAAGCTAGTGGGGGAATAAAGATCTTCAATAAATAAAAAGGAGAAGCCCTATGTTTGTTAAGAGGAAAGTCATGGGGATGATTAAAGGATTGGAAATTGAGACCCAAGGAGAAAGGGTCAAGGAATAAGGGCTAGCCATTCTAGAGAGAAGTCTGAGAAGCAATTTAAAACTTGTTCAAGTATGTTAAAAGTCCAGGACCACTTTGACTGCCCTCAGGTCAGAATAAAAGAAAATGGGTTTATGTTGTATGGTGCTGTATTTCAGTGAGATATGAGAAACAGAATAGTTTCCCGAACATAATTGTAGAAATACTATTTTCTTGCATGGTTTTTTACAACAGGATATTTTTTTATTAGTCTGATGATTTTAGATATGATGGATGAAACCAGTTGACTGGAATAAATATTTAAAAAATAAACATAGATATTTTGTTTATTATTGATATGTTAAAATTTACCTTTTGTTTTTGTTAAAATGCTTTTAGTAAAAAGAAAAATGTACATAATTTCAGTTTTATACATGTCAAAGTTTAAAGATTTATGACATGAAATTAGATCATAACTTCTAATTATATGGAATTTAAGCCAATATGTTCATGCAGTCTTTTAAGGAAATGTTTATAAATACATCACACTAACCTATTCAGCATAGCAGACTTATTTTCTTGTCAATTTTCTCAGTACAGCTTAGTGCTGAAGAAAAGTTGTTTTGGCTAAGGGTTGTATTTAGGAATTTTATGTTAATAGAACCTTGGAAATACTTACCCAACATATCCAAATACTTACCCAACATATCCACGCCACAATGTCAATTGACTTTTTTAGGCAGATAGGGTGATGTCAGGTACTTGCTTTTTGGTGCTAATGCAGACACTAATTAACAATTCAGTTAGCCACTGACAGAGGAGATAGGAACAACTAGAGAGCTTTGGATGGGTTCTCCTTTCTCTGATGGTTGAATACAAGCAAAAGGTTCTGGACAACAGTCTGAGGTTCAGAGTTCTGTTCCAGAAAATTTGAAACCGCTATGGCCACTGATTTGTACTACCTTCATAAATCATTTCGGATATTTCCAGCTGGCTCCTAGATATTCCCATATAGATATGCTATTGGTTATGCTGCTTGCCCTAATCAAACTTCCCTACAAAATAGCATCTATTGTTTATGTTATGGATGAGGGTAAACAATTCAAGAAATCAGGGTCAGTAGATAACATTTGTTTAAAAGTCACATCAATGAA
Organism: Gymnobelideus leadbeateri; assembly: GCA_011680675.1. Taxonomy (NCBI): domain Eukaryota; kingdom Metazoa; phylum Chordata; class Mammalia; order Diprotodontia; family Petauridae; genus Gymnobelideus; species Gymnobelideus leadbeateri. The sequence continues at coordinate 22,134 of WOXC01006774.1, forward strand.
TTGGTGAAAGTCATTTAAGTATTAAATTCACCAGAAACTAATGAAGTAACCATTGCTTCTTCTCTGGGCATAGAAAACATTTTTTCTTCCTGTGGATGACAGCTCTAAATGGATAAATAGTGTGGGAAATGCAAAACTAATGTCCAGTGTAAATTTGTGTCAAAGTATCCTATTTTTAAATTTATAAATTGAATTTTCTTTTTTTATTATGAACTTAACAGTCATCAACAAACAAGGAGTACTCACTAAAACTAGAAAAAAGATTAAGGGACTAAAAAGATAGATATTGAGATGTAAAAAGAAAGCTTCAATACTCTAAAAAAAGATGACTAAAAAGAATGGGAGAGGGAGCAATACAGTGAAGTTGCCTCTAGGACACAAATTGCATTGCAACCTTTTGTCTCTAGCTATTCATCTATATAAGGTTCCCAAAGGAGTATGGGAAGTACATATGATTGAAATGAAACTAATCACACTAAGGCAAAATTAAACTAATCACTGTAGAGATTACCAAGTGAGGAGGTTTTTGAATTAGGAAGAATTTACTGACTGGAGAGACAAGCTTTCACCCCTCACCTGCCTAAAATTGACAAACGACCTCATAGCTACTGCTCTGACGGAGCCCAAGGGAGCAAGTTACTTTTGATTCTAAGCAAAGGGTCATGGTCCTAGCTGAAAGAGCTCTGTAGCACATCAACTGGAGTGTCACAACATTACAGTTGAAGAGTCCAGTACAGCACAGCTTACTTACCCAGTGGTAAAAGGCAGAAAAACATTGCAACTGACTATTGAAATGTCACACCAGAAGACGATAATTGACCCATCTAGTAGAGATGCTGAGCACCAAGAAGAGCCTGGTGCTGAAACAACCTTCCTGACCCAGGATGCAGGCAGTCCAACAGTAACAGAGCCTAGTTAGGAGGTAGCACAACCAGCAAATTAAATACTTGATTTAGCCCAGTTGCAGATTGGCCCATCTGATCAATATATTGCACCCTATGAGGACCCACATGTGTAACACAGACTTGTTTCTCCCCCACCTCTTTGCCCCCGCCAAGGCTTGGTGTGCTAGATTTTACCCCTCCCTCAGTTTTTCCAGTACTCTTAAGACAGAGATATGGAGGCTCTCTGCAAATGGTTTCAGCCCTCAACGATAGTGTTCCCCCAAGTATAGGGAGTGGTCCTCCACATTCCAGTTCCGTTAGCCACGAAGAGATTAGCTTTTACACAGAGATATTTATTTTAAATATAATCATAAATATACAAATTTATTCCCCCCCCCCCCCCAAAATGGGAGGTAAAATTCCCTTCTTCCTTGTACCACCTTTGGGGAGAGAAGGTTAGATCTATAGCCTCTAGAGAACAATGTCAAGTCCAAAACCTTGTTCAGGCTGGAGTCTTCCACACCCTGGCTTCTCAGGGCTTCTGTCCTGGGCTAGCTGGTTGCACAGCTCCTCAGTTCTGGGGTGGTGAGTTGCCTTGGCTAAATGAGTGTCTAACTACCATTGTACCTTAAGTATGTGACCATTCTTTTAACCTGACAACACACTCTGGATGTATTTATGAGATAATGTGCCTTGGTGCTGGGGGAAATTCTTTGTATCTATTATTCTTGCTATGCTAGTCAAATAAATTCCTCTGCTAATGAAGTGTCTATTAGCTGATTGCTAAGGGTAAGCACACTAGTGAAGACTTGTGAGCTCTTGTTTAGGAAGATATTGTACATAGCTATTCCCTGGAACCCTGGAGTACTATCAGCCATTCCTCTGGACACCAAACCTATGAATTAGGAGAGTGAGTCCCAAGTGGACTATCTATTTTCATATATAAAGATAAAAACTAGGATTATGTGTGAAACCATGAATTTCTTTAACATACAGTTTCTTTTGAGGTATTTGTTGAATTTAACACAGAGTAGTAACAAATTTATGCTGCTTTGTTTGTGTCTCAAGAATCCCTCTTAACTTGTAGGGCCTGGGTACAGTGGATAGAACTCTGGACTTGGAGAGAGGAAGACTCCAGTTTGTATCCAGTCTCTGATACTTATAAACTGTATGGCCCTGGGTAAGTCACAACCTTTCTGTCTGTTTCTTCATCTATAAAATGGTGATGATGGCATCTATCTCCCAAGGTCATTGTGATAAGATGCTATAATACACTTAAATACACTTGCAAACTTTGATGGCTTGTACATTTTTTTACTCCTTTGGCTCCTACCCTGATGAACTGATTATCTCAGTATCAGGTATGCCTTTAGGGTTTAGTTATCAATTCCCCTACATAAACCCAGACCCATAAGGTTCACCATGTAAATAGTGTTATGAAAAAACTAAAAGAAACCAGCAAGTCAGAGCACATGATGGGAAAACACATTTACCACTGAGCAATATTCCATTATAGACCAATACAGTTTTAATTACATCTAGTACTGTCCAGAGTAGGGTTCTTGTAGGTATTATCAAGGGGTTGTTGACTATATTTGTGCTATTTCCTTTAGCAGTTTTTATAGAGGTCACTGGTCATTTTGAGACCACTGTAGTTTCAGTTACTTTCCTACTCTACTACTGGTCTACTTTTAGTAGGTCCCTTCTTTTCTGTTGCTTCCTAGTTCTGAAGTTTTTTTCACTGAAATTCTTTCAAGATTCCATCAAAGGTGGTGATTCTCTGGGGACCAGAGGGAGATCAACTCCCTCTTAGAGTTTGTGATAGAGAACATGGCACAGTCTGACATTTTCTTCATTTGGGAAGAACAGGTTTCAAAGAGTTCAGAGAAATTTTATATAAGACCTCATGGTCAAAATTTTATAGAAGTACCCCTGGGGGATGGGAAGCTTTCAGGAATGAAATTCTGAAGTCACCAGAAGAAACAGTGCAGGTGATGAGGAAAATAGGGAGTTGTCTGAAGCTGTCTAAAGAGAGGATTCACCAACCCACACATTTTAAAAAGATAAATACTTATGATGGAAGCAAGAACATGCAACAGAAACTGAATTCAAATGTATACCACAGTCTTAGAAGAACGGTGGCAGGAGTGCTAAATATCAGAATGAACTAAGGACAAAAAAGGTTTTGTTTAGTTACCTTTGGGAAAATAGGAAACTCAGAGAATGGATAGAATTGCTGATTGGATTGGACAGGATGATGAAAACTGGTCATGGAACACAAAACTGCTCAATTGTGATTATGCTTCTGTTTTCTATTGTAAAAGAATATAATTTTTCCAATAGAAAATTCCAATTTTCTAGTGGAAAAGACTGAATAAAAGTGGCTAATGGGAAGTTTGTTCTCAGAGCCTTTTGTGGTTCCTCCTTTACTTTTTTGCTGATCTATCTCATAGAGGCAAGATACACCAAGATATGATGTCTTGAAAGAATTTTAATCTATTTATTAGAGTCTGGATGCTGGTTTGGGAGAATTAAAATTTAAATAAAATATTTAAGTCATGAATAAGTTTAATGGCATACTTATTCATTTCCTTGTTGCTTCTCACTACTGGAGATATCCTGAGAATTCACATATAATAAAGTTTCATAGATTCCAAACAAAGGCATTGAGAGCAGGTCTCCAGTTGGGTGAAGTGAACAATAAATTTGCAAGGTCATCAATGGAGTTAACCAGATTTGCCTTACTTGCCCCTTTTTCCTCCTGCCTTTGCCCTCTCAATCAGTTTCAATTCTCAGTGATCCAGAACATTGATTTCAGTCTGCAGGTAACAAATATCACTTTGTATCCCCATCAATCACCTCCTTGGAATCCATATGAAACAGGCAAAAGTGGTAAAACACCACCAGCTCATGTAAAAGATTAGACTTACTACACATGTGGTAGTGGAGCTGGGGTTCATCAGAGGACCCCCAACAATTGATTTTTCACCATTCACTTGATTGTTGAAGGTAGGAGCAGGTTACAGTGACAATGAAGCAAGGTGTTGAATGTTACCTTTTCAGGTTTTGAATGAATAATTGTTTACCTTGTAAAAGGTGTGAGACCTTGAGCAGCTTACACCCTGAATGGCCTATTCATAAATTTCAAAGGATCCTTTTTTGTATATGATTGCTATGTTGTTAGACTAGGGGAATGCTATAAATATTGTTTGCCTTTATTATAGCAAAGCACTTGTTTAAGTCTTTTACTCTATTCTATTAAAGGAGGGAAAGATATGAACTAAGGTTATACATTTAAATGGATTCACAACTGGTTAAATAGCTGGACTTGAAGAATTTTCTTTATTAGTTTAATGTCAACTTAAATGGATGTTTGCAGAAAACTGCTAGAGGGACCTTTTTTTAGTCCTGAGTTCAACTTTTTGAGCCGTGACTGAAAAAAAAAAAGCATAGAAAACTTGAGTATTGAATTTGCAGATGACAGAAAGCAGGAAAGACTAGCTAATATTACCAGTGTTGGAAGCCTCAGCCCCAAGTGTCTTTCTCTCCCCATTGGTGACTTTCTCCTGGTGACCACCATTTTGAGAGTTTGGTCTAGTCATAATTTGCCATATTGTCCCCTTGAATTTCTCTGGACTCCACATCCTTCTCTTTGGCAGCTACGTTCTCTGATGAGAAGCCTCCAATCTGGAACCCATCTCTCAACATTGATGACTCCCTTCTCACAACCACCATTTTGGGAAGGACCTCAGCCATGCTCTACTTTGCACTTCCCTTGAATCTCTCCAGACTCCACATTGTTCTTGCTTGCCACACTGCTCCTTTCCTGATCTCACCTTCTGCCACTCCTTTTTGTAGTTTTCCCCATTAGAATGTAATTCCTTTGAGTGCTCAGGCTCTCTTTGCTTGTGTTTGTGACCCCAGTGCTTAGTAGATGCCTGGCATAAGGTAAGTATATAATAAATGTTCTATCTATCTGTCTCTGTCGTCACCTCTTTGTCTCATCTCTCTTTGTGGACTCTCTCTCTCTCTGTGTCTCCTCTTTCCATCATTTCTCTCCTCTCTGTTCTCTCTCCCTGTCATGATTCTGTTCTCTCATTCCCTCTCCCTTCTCTCTCTATTGCTTTCTCTCCACCCCTCTCTTTCCCTCATCTATCTTATCATCACATTGAATGTTTGAGTAAGGATGCAAAAATATCTTTTTTTTTTTAAAGCAATTGGGGTTAAATAACTTGCTCAAGGTTACACAGCCAGTCATTATTTGTGTGTGGGTGCTCATTTTCTGAGGCTGGATCCGATCCTGGGGTCATCCCAACTCTGAGGCCAGAGCTCTTACTCACTGCGCCACCTAGCCGCCCTGATCCAAAAATATCTTGACAGGTTATATAACGTTGAACCAAATCTAATTTAATGAAATATAATCTGAATTCTGAATCTGAAGTTTTATATCTGGCTGTAAGCAGCAACAGCAACTTCACAAGTATAGATTGAAGGACAAAGACCTGATGGTAAAAAAAAAAAGTCTGTGGGGAGGCTAGGTGGTACAGTGAATAGAGCACCAGCCCTGGAGTGAGGAGAACCTGAGTTCAAATCTGTCCTCAGACACTTAACACAAAACTAGCCATGTGACCTTGGGCAAGTCACTTAACTTCAGTTGCCCTACCTTCTCCCCTCCCAAAAATAAAAAAAATTTTTTTTAGAAGTCTGCCTGAAAAAGGTCTAGGGGTTCTGGTAGATGCTAAACACAATATGAGTCTCCATGCTGATATAGTAGTCAGAAAATCTGCTGTGATCTTGGGCTGCATTAAGACACACCTCCACAAACAAGCAAATTATAGTTGTGTGTGCTCTTGTCCTGATCAGATCATATCTGGAATATTGTGTTTGGTTCTGGCTACCACATTTTAAGTGAAATATTAATAAGCTAGAGAAAGGTAGCCTGAATGATTGGACCTCAATGTTTATGTCATAAGAATCAGTTGAAACAACTGGGCATCTGTGATTTGGAGAAGAAAAGATTTAGAGGGACATGATAACTGTCTTTGAGTATTTTGTTCCAAAGGACACAGCCAGGAGATAAGTGTTTTAGAGAGTCAGATTTAACCTTCATATAATAAAAATTTCCTAATTGCATTATTTGGAAATGGAATAGCTTGCCTAGCTTCATCCTCACTGAAGGTCTTCAAACATAGGCTGAATAACCACTTTCTAGATATGTTTTAGGAAGTATGAGTTTTGGGGCACTGTTTGAATAGATGGCTGTAGAAGTCCTTTCTAATTCTGAAATTCTGTGAATCAGTTGCAGTTATCTTTTTTTTTATAAACCTTTTGATTTTTTTTAAACTATAGCAATTTCCCTTTACTGCATGATCGGCAAATTGTACCCTTGTGACAAAAGAAAACATTTTAAAATGTAGGTGAAACATTATTTACATCTGATATGTTGTTGTTTAGTTGTGTCCTATGACCCCATTTTGGAGTTTTCTTGGCAAAGATATTGGAGTGGTTTGCCATTTCCTTCTGCAGCTCATTTGACAGATGAGAAACTAAGGTAAACAGAGAGAAGTGACTTGTCTAGTATCACACAGCTAGTAAGTATCTGAGGCTGGATTTGAACTCATGAAGATGTGTCTTCATGATTCTAATCCTGGTGCTCTATCTACTGTACCACCTAGTTGCCTGCAGCTAATGTACATACAACATTTAGGGTCGGTAGTCTCCATTTTTCTACCAGGAGGAAGACAGTGTATTTCTTTATCACTTGGAAACTTATCAAAGTTTCCAGTTTTGAAGGTGGAAGTTTGAAGATCTTTCACTATAGGTTATTATAAATTCACTGCTTTTAATGGTATTGATCCATTTATGTTGTCATCATATACATTGTTCTCTTGGCTCCATTTTCTTCACTCTTCATACATATAGTTCTTCCCATGTTTATATGAATTCTGCATATTTGTTATTTCCAGTGGTATGATAATATTAATGGATACCCAAGTATTGGTTAATAGCTGAACATATTTTGGTATTTATATAATTCATATGCCAAATAATTAACATACCATTCATACACCAAAATATGTTCAGTCATTCACCAATTCATTTCTTTCAAGAAGAGTATTGTTTTCAATATTTTGTCAAATATATGACTTTCCCATCATTCATCTCTTTAGCATATAGGTTCAATAGTGGAATCCCTGGGTTGGTGGGTATGAACAATGAAGTGCATTTTCTCACACAATTCCAAATTTACTTCCAGGATGATTGGAGCCCATAGTCCCATCAACAGTATATTTAAGCTTGTCTTCTCATAAATTCTTGTTAAACTCTAACTACTGAGATTCATTTCTTAGTTTTTGGTTTCTTTATTATTTCTGTAAGGATATGTTTGCTTCTTAGATTTTTTCCTGGGGGCTGTAAATAATTCATGCCTGCTAGAAAATAAATATATGCATATGCTTACTTATGGGTAGCATATTTATAATCAGAACCTTTATCCCTCTGTTCAGATCTTTGTGGACTTGAAATTTATTCCCCCTCCCTCTTCTAGACTCTGAGTTAGCAATCATATGTAGAATCCCAAGGGAAAAAACCTTCCATTCAAAGACTTTTCATTGTCTCTGTAGAGAAAATCCCAAGGTGGACTCTAGTTCTGGCACTGGCCAAATAATTTAGAGCCAAAACTCCCTGGGAAGATGACTGCTCAGATTAATTGGAGACCTATGTGGCATTGTGGTTTTGTTTTGTTTTTAGTATTGATTGTTTAACCAGCAGGTGGTGCTGTCTAGCAAAGTTGGCTGTAAGGGTAGGAAATAAAAAATAAAAGAAAGAGGAACTCCTCCTTGCACATCTCCACCTTTGAAATTATGGATTCTTTTTCATCTGTTCCCTTAGTCAGCCTGGGGATGTTATTCTTTCTAAGGCTAAAGTTTAGATCTCCTCCCTTGGGACCAAATGGGAATGAAAACAATCAGAAAGAAAATAATGGTTTGAGAGTGGGTTTGACTTAGGCTACTTGCCTCAGAAAAAAAAGCTCCTGCTTGCTTGTTGGTGACCTCCTAATTTTACCTGTTGAGGTTATTTATCTGTGACTTGGTAGCCTAAGGTAAAAGGAGCCAAATCTGCTGATTAAAATCCTCTGTCAGTTAGGACTTTACAAGAGGAATTAAGAAAAAAAAGAAAACAAAACATCAGATTCCCTAGCTCAGAATTTCTCTAGTTACTTTCAGTCATTTCAAACCTCACAAGCCATTAAATGAAATACATTTTTATTGATGAATTGATTGACATTTACTAACTTTCCTCCACTTCATTCACTCCTCTTTAGGTAATTAATAACTGACATGAATTACAGAATAGTTATAATCATGATTATAGTTATGTGTGAAATAAAAAAAATCAGGAATTAGAAGCAGCTTAAAGAAATAGAGAAATTTAGAAATATGAGTCTGCCATCTTCTAGCATTTGAGGGAAGGAAAAGGGGAAAGTTAATATTTTCACAGATCTCAAGGAGTAACAACCATTCAGCAAACTTTAGTCAATTTCAGCCATATCCATCAGGTATTTTTTTTAAATAAATGGAAGTTGTGAATATTCTGGACCTATACAGTAGGCTTCAGTCTCTAAATTCACATGGTAGTGCTGCCTCCACACTTCCTTCTTTTCCCCCAAATTGAAAACAAATATCCTACCCATATGCCTCCGCTCAGTATCCTCCCAAATTTTCTCTTCCTACATTTTGTAGCAACTCTGCACATACTTCTTCAAGTCTTCTGTTTTTCCCAAGATGGGGAGAAAACACTTCCTTTCTTAGACTGTAATTCCAAGAATACAGTTAGTTAGATTTTTTTGAACCTGCTGTACCCCCAGAAAAATCAATCTGATTACCAAGTTAAAAATGCTTAATGTTTTCTTTTGCTCTTACCCTTGAAAGAAGCAGAAAACATCTTTCCATTGCTTACCCTACTTTCTTCACTGACTATAATTTCAGAGGTATATACAGATGGCCATAGTATGTGGCATTATGTCTAAGACCCTTCACATTCTGCTAGTTATCTGAAAAAAAATGAAGAACAACAGTATGCTAGTGGTCCTTTCTATAGTTCCTCTGTCATTGTTCCCATCTGTTGTCATTGACAGCTTTTGGGTGTATACTATATTTTTCTTCTTAAGTTTTCCTCTACTTCTCTTACTTAAATCCTTTTTGAGCTCTATCATGGCCTGTGACCAATTCATATTTTTCTTGGAGGCTTTTGATGTAGGAGCTTTGACTTTGTTGTCTTCTTCTGTTTGTATGTGTTGATCTTCCTTGTCATCAAAGTAAGATTCTACAGCCTAATTTTTTCCCCACTATTTGCTCATTTTCCCAGGCCATTTCTTGACTTTCTAGCTCTTTGTCAAGGTAGGACTCTGCTTCCAGTGGGTGGGGGGGTGTATTGTCCAGGCTTCAGGGGTTTTGTGCAGCTGTTTTCAGAGATACTTCTAGATTTTTTTCAGTTCTTCCAAGGTGGTATGATCAAAGGAGAGATGTTTACTCCTTTCCTGGCCTGTTCTCTGGTATGTGAGTGACCTCAAACATTCTTTTCTGCCTTGGAATTGTGAGGAGGATTCCTTCTTCATAACTGCCACAAACTCTGACATGCCAGCACTTCTCACCCTAGGACCAGGACTGCAACCCAGGTCAAAGCACAGGCAAAGCAAGAGAATCCTGCCTCAGTGCCGGCAAAGATACCTGCAATCCCCTTCTGATCAGCAGCTCAATTCACCCACCATCTGTGAGCCAAGAGTTCTAGACCATGATCCTCTCTCATACAGGTTTGACAGACTTTTCCTATTGACCTTCTAAGTTGTCTTTGGTATTGGGGAGTTGTTTTTTGGGGTTAAGAAATCTGGAAACTGCTGCAGCTTCCAGTGATTCAGTCCCCCAAGGCCTGCTTTGGCCCAGGCACGGCACAAGCAGGACTCCACTCCTCTCCTAACCTGGTGCAACAGACTTTTCCTGTTGACTTTCCAGGTTATCTTGGGCTAGGAATTTGTTTCACTGTCATTTTGTGGATTCTGCTGCTCTAGAATTTATTTAGAGTCATTTTTACTGGTATTTGGAAGGATTTGGGAGAGAGCTCAAAGCATTCCCTACTTTTACTCTACCATCTTGGCTCCACTCCCCTATATTTTTAAAATACTAGATGATAATGTTAAACTAACAAAGTAATCTCTCTATTTTTTTCATTAGGAGGTGGCACTAAAGTGGTAACATTTCATAATGTAATATATTCTATGCAGTCCTGTGTTGGAATCAGGCCCTGTGTCAGAGTAGTCATGGAGATACAAAGTCTTTCTCAGGATTCCATTGGATGTTCACTAGAGGCATGGGAGATGTGACTAAAGCTTTCTGAAATTGTTTACAGAGGAGAGAGAGAGAAAGGGGCAGGCCAAAAGGAGTAGGATAAAGTATAGTTCAAGTTGTTGGGGCATATCCTTTATCTTGGTGACATATGAGGGCACATTGGTATCCAGGATTGGCCTCCTACTTCCCCAACTCTTTTATTCAGAGAGGCTTTGATGACTTGCTGATGGCTGCTATGATGTTGGTCTTGCTGAGTGGAAGGATGCCTGAGGTTCCTCAGTGCTGAACAGAGCTGGTTTGGAGATATTAGCTCCATAGAGACATTTTCCCTCCTCTAACAACTCTGAACCACAGAGAAAGACATTAAATTATTTGCCCCTTTCTGTTGTCTAAGCAGGAAAAAGGAATGTTTTCAGTGGACTGCCTTTACTAGGGTTATATGCTTTTCTCCTAAGCTTTCTGTATGCCCTTTGTGCTATGGTTCACACCATGGCAAGATTAAAAAAACCAAACCAAATCTCAATAACTCTGGTTTATGTGTAATTTGGGTAATAGAAGTGGGAGCCAATATCTTCTATGAAAATGCAGTAGATTTATGCAGTGACTATTATGGAGGTAGGCACTGGCTGAGAAAGGAGTTGAACAATGGGTTCTAGTGGAACTCCCAGACCTGGTGGAATTGTTGTCTGTGACAGTTTTCTAAACTAGCACAAATTAATAAAGAAAATAAAAGGAAAGATTTATCATCTCAACCCAGAAATTTCTTCTAGACCAGAGGTGTCAAACTCTGGCCCATGGCTGGCACATGTACAAGACTGGTCCAGAAGGACCAGATTAAAATATAATTGAGAAATAGTTATCAATGTAAATAAAAATACAAATGAGATAATGATAATTTGTGTTTTCCCAAGTAAATATACAGCTACCAGGATTGTTTCAGTTTGAGTTTGATATACCTCTTTTCTAGACTATTGGTATTAATAAGCCAGAAGTTCAGGACAAAGAGGGGGAAGATCGGGGCTTGCTGGGTTTATTCTTGGTCTTTCCATACCTTCCCTTAATTAATTGCTACATATGGGGTTACCATTCCACAGTTACCCTGTTGTAGGTTACAATGTAGATAGCTATTATATATGAGGAGATATCCTCTACATTCATTAATCCATCTATCTGTCCATACATCTGCCTTCCTGTCTGCTGTACTGTATCATTATTTCTGTCTGTTTCTCTCTCTCTCTCTCTCTCTCTTTCTCTCTCTCTCTCTCTCTCTCTCTCTCTCTGTGTCTCTCTGTGTCTCTCTGTGTCTCTCTCTCTGTCTCACTCTCTCTCTCTCTTTCATCTAGCTATTATATCTGTTACAAGGTCTTGTTTTTTCTTTGTTTTTAGGTTGGGTCAGGGGAGGTACAAGGAAGAGAAATTGGATTTTGGCTAATTAGGAAAAAAATTAAAATTAACAAAAGACGAGAGCATGGGAGCCTCTATCAAATGGATTAACTGATTGTTTTTAATGTTCTTACAGAATAAATGAACCATACACCCTCCCTATTATAGAGAGTTAGAAAGAAGAATAAGGAAATAAGACAGATGTAAAAAATCCAGTCCTAACTCTATAGATTTTATAGTGGTCAACATATTCTTTCTCCTATGGCATATGCCACTTTTGGGAGAGAGACCAAACATTGAAAGAGACAACATGCTATTAGGTTTTCTACTTTTTATATGTGACACTTTATATGTAATGGTCAACTTTTGCTAGTGGTATAAAGATGAAAACTAAGAAGTGGAGTGGTGTGGGGGAGAGATTGGATTTTTGTTCATCTGAAAAATAAAATTCATTAAACTAAAAGAAAAACCTGGGGAATTGAGGAGTATGGAAAAAATAGGATGAAAACTAGGGAAGAGCTCAGTAGACTAGACCTAGTTCTGTGTGTAATGAACCACAAAGAACAATAAAGCAACAGCATGTGCTAAATGGGTATTGTATTAATTGTCAAACTGTTAATACAGTAACAAAAATGCATTGTTTCCTATAAACTGTTACTGATGGTGTGTTAAAAGCTTATATGTATTTCTAAATGCAATTCAAGAAAAGCTGACACTTGAATAAAGGGAGTGTGCTGAAGGAATTTCAAGCTATTCATTATTCTCTTATTAATTTTCACTTGATTATAGGTTAGTTTATCAAATGATTTCTTCATTACTTAATCCAATGACCTTTTCTATTCTTTTTCTTTTTCAAATTCTCACTGGATTTGATCTCCTTATAACATTGGACTCCTGATTTCTTTAGACATTTCATTTTTGTGTTTTTCCTTTTTTACTTTTCCACATCTTTTTTTCCCTTAAATGTAGGTGCACTACAAAGTTAAATTCCTTTGCTCTTCTCTATATTCTCTTATGGTAGTGTAATCTATTATCATTGTTTCAACTCTCAGTTCTTTTGATTTACAATGCAATATCTCTGCTTGTTGGATATTACCACTTGGATGTCTTACTAGTCAATTCAAGTCAAGAGACACTTATTAAGCAATTGTTATGTTGTTGTTTAGTTGTTTTCAGTTATGTGCATCTCTTTGTGACCCCTTTTTAGATTTCTTGGCAAAGATATTGGAATGTTCACCATTTCCTCCTCATGCTCATTTTATAACTGAAGAAACTGAGGTAAACAATGTTAAATGACTTGCCCAGGGTCACACAGCTAGTAAATATCTGTGGCTGGATTTGAACTCAGGTCTTCCTGGCTCCAGGCCCTGTGCTCTATCCACTGTGCCACCTAGCTGTCCTACTAAGCAATTATTTTGTGCCAGATAATGCACTAAAGTGCTGTGTATACATTTTCCTAAAATTCATTAATTTGTTAAAGCTTTCTTCTTCAGAAAACGTACTGATCATAGATTTAGTTGCACAACTGAAAAATCTAGAGTCATTACTGGCTCATCACTTTTGTTCCTCCAGTCAGTGACCAGGCCCTGTTGAATTTTGTTTTATTGTGTCTCCTGCATTGTCTCTTCCTTTATATTACCAATGGCTTCATCCTCATAGAATCTTAAAATTCAAGAGTTTTAGAGGCCAAGTCCAATTTCCTACTTAATGTAGAAATTTTCTCTATGACATTCCTGTTATATCATTATATCATTGAGTGTCCTCAGTAACAGTGAATTTCCTATCTAATAAAATATTCCACTGCATTTTAAAAATGACTCTAATTGTTAGAAAGGTCTTCTTTATACTGAGAAACTTTTCCATCTTAAATTTACTGTTTTAGATTGGACTTAAAATAAATCCTTCTGGACTTAAATCCTTTTCTTTGACATGACAATAATTTAATTCATTAAAAGATGTATTAAGTTCCTGCTATGTTTGAGGTTCTGTTTTAGGTGCTAGAGAGACAAAAGTAGATATGAAATAGATTCTGTTCTCTAAGGCCTTCTATTCTGTTGTGACAGTAGAGGATAATAAACCAAATTATCAAAATTGGTTCTGACAATTATGATGAGCAAAGTGTGACTCATGTCTGTTGCTTGGATACAATGCTTCTATTAATAATGCAGCATTAGTTTACTCAGAAGTTCTATCACACAGGAGGGTCAATTTACTTGTAGTAAACTACCCTCTTCTTTTTTTCACATAATCTTCTGCTTAACCAAGTTAGTGTGTCCTATAATTTTATGTTTGATTTTTGGAATCTAAAGCAAGACTTTTTACTTATCTTTTTTGAAATATCTTAGTTTTTGCCACTGTTTTAGTTCATCAAACTCTTTCAAGTCTTGAATCTGTCAGCTGTATATTTGCTATTCCTTTTAGGTTTGTGCCATCTACAAATTGTATATGCTTTACCCACCTCCCAACATCAGAAGATGCTGTAATTAGCAACTGAACCAAAACAACTTTCCCTCTCTGGCTGAGTCAACTGGGCAGCTGGAAACCAATTAACCCTTAGCTTTACTTCCATCATGGATAGTCTTGGCTTCAGCTGTCAGCTGGGTTTTATGGTGGTTAAAGATTAAGGACAGAATAAGGGGGACAGGGGAAATTTTATGACACAGGATGAGCGAGATAAGGAATTTTATGGTACAGGACAGGCAAGGGGAGACAGGTTGAAGATTAGTGACAAGGGGGACACAGGATAAGGGAGACAAAAGCTATTCTTTTGGTACAAGTTAAGAAGTTTTATGGTACTTCAAGATAAGGGGAAATGGACTTTAGGATGCTCTCAAGTTACAGGATGAGCAACAGAATGAACCCTGCCCTTCAGGAGGGGCTTCACAAAGTACTAGAAAAGCAATCCTTCACATTCTTCTTAAGCCCTAGGGTACTATTTATTAGTATCTGAATCACTGCTGTCTGGGATTGTGAGAATCAAATGAGATAAAAATAATACAGCATTTAGAGCAGTGTCTGGCACATGGTAAACACTATATCCTCCTCTTCCTCATTTCTACTACCTCTCAGCATGCCTTTCCCCTTTCATTTCTCATTTCACTCATTCTTCACTTCTCAGTCCTCTTGGCTTTGATACTAATGGAATGGGAAGTTTTCTCACCAGGTTGTGGAGGCAGAACAAGGCATATAGAAAAATTTTTCTTTTGTCTTTCCAATTTCCACACTTTAAAATCCTATATCTATGCTTTTTGTTCATCTTTATGCACTTGCCCCTGGGAAATTCTCCAGGATTTCCTCTAGCTCAAAGCCTTGTGGGAGGGGGAGAAAAGCCCAAGTCTTTTAGCAGTGGAAAGACAACTAGGCCTTAAGTCAGAAGACTATTGTCTTGTTTCATCTCTAGTTTTCACAGTTGCCAAATAAATCCCTTTTGGAAAATAAGACATCAAATGTTATAAGATTATAGAATTTATAGTTGTAATGAGTCTTAGTATCTAGTTTAGCTCCTTCATTTTATAGATTTGAAAATTGAGACCCAGAGTGGTTAAGAGACTTGCTTGGGTACACGTTGGTAATAAATAAGGAGTAGGGTTGGAACTGAGACTCTTTGCAAATCCAATGTTCTTTCTACTATAGCATATTGCCTACCTTACAACATACTTCCTAGCTTCCAATCTCTTTCATGTACTTATGTTACATTTGTTCTTGCATAATCTCTATAGGGAAAAAAGAGTAATCTTATTATTTAACCCAATATTCCAGATTGCAAAAATATGTTTTGAGTCTTGACTGCCATCTAACTTGTTAACTATGACTCCTATCCTTGTGTCATCTGAAAATTTACAAACCATCTTTGAAGGGTCAGACCTCCTTCCCCTCTTCTTCCCCATGTAATTTAGGCTCTTTCTTTTCCTCAAAGACAACAAAGCTGTTCTCAAGACTTACCTGGCCCTGAAGGGTGCTAAGGTTCAGGCCCTCAAGCTGTTGACAGTAGCTTTCTGGTTGGTCTCAGACCATATTGAGTGGCTTTCTGGTTACCCAAAGACTTAAAAGATCTGCTCACATGGAACTGGGACATTTCAGACTTGGAGACATCCCATGGCTAAGCAAGTTACCAGATTTGCCCAGATGATGCATTTCCATATGAAGATGAAGGAGACCATTTCTACTAAAGGTTAAATGCTGTATCTTTATTGATCTTTCTATGTTGTGGCTTAAGTACATCTTTATTAACTCTTGAATGACCTCAGAGTGATATTTTCATTCCGATATCAGACCTAAATTAATGACTATCTTTTGAATTTGATCCTTCAATCAGTCCTGACTCCATTTAGGCCACGTCTGTCCATATTGTCCTTAAGAAGAATATGTATGAGTGGTGTTTTTCAAATGCTTTGTTAAAAAATAGATTACCTGTATCCACAGTATTTCCTGGAGGTCTAGAGACTGTCAAAAAAGGAAATAAGGTCAGTCTGGCACAATCAGTTGTTGAAGAAGACATGGTGGTTCCTTGTGGTCTGTTTCCTTTTCTAGATGTTCATTAATTGTAATAGTAATGGAATTTAAAGATCCCCCTTATTGGCTTGGTTTTTGGGTTGAGTGTTAAAACCCAGAGCTTGTGAATCCCACTTTTCGGATGGACTTGTTGACATGAAAAGAGAGGGCTGAACTGAGAGGAGCTGGTGCTGTGGATTTTGAGAGGCACAAGCAGAGGACGAGAAGCAGAAGAATTTTTGTCTCCCTTTTGTCTCCCAGCATCATGGAGGCAGAAAGAGAGAGAGAGAGAGAGAGAGAGAGAGAGGATTGCTGAGGGCCAGTTAGAGCTGCCCAGGACTTTTGAGAGCTGCCATCCGGAGCTGCCAAGGATTGAGGAGACATGGCTGTGATGCCAGTACTTTGTCTGTCTGTTTTGATGTTGTTTTGCCAGATTTGTCTGCTGGTAAAGGACAGTGCTGTTGTTGCAGAGGTCCTGGAACATTACTGTTGGTTCAGAAACCCTGAAGAAGGATTTTCTTGTTGTATGTTTACAGAAATCCTGAAGGAGGGTCTTGCTAATGTTTTCAGGGGGTCTGGGACTGTTCTGCAGACAGAGAATGAATTAATGAGGACACTGGCAGTGTATCTTGTGGCCTTGTTAAGCTTTGACTCCCCAGGAACAGAGATTGCTGAGAACTTGCCTCGGGTCAAGAAGAAGAAAAGGCCTCTCTTTGGGCATTAAATGCTGTGATGATATCTTAACCTTGTTGTAGCTCAGGGGTAGATGGCCTTTGTGTTCTCCACTGCCCCTTTTCGGGAACTTGCTTGGCTAACTGATGATAATTGTAATTCAGTTGTGATCCAGGGGTGGGAAACTTTTGACTCTTTTGTGCTCTGTGACTGACCAAATGTATGTACTTTGTTTATTATTGGAAACTAAGCTCCATTTGAGAAGAGGGTCTTTGTGATTGACTAACTGAATGTACTGCCCAGGGGTGGGGTAGTACTGGGAAATTATTGAATGATACTTGGTGAATGCTGTATTTTGATTTTCTCTGTTCTTAATTTGTCACTGAATAAAATGGAGAGTGGCTATGCTGGTATTTTGAACCTTGGAAATTGCCTTTGCTTGGCATTACACTAACCATCCCATTCATGATATGTTTTAGAATTTTCCCATAAATGTATACTGAGCTCCCTGCTGCATAATGCCTTGATTTTAGTCTTTTCTTTTTTTGGGTAAATGATAAAAACATTTAACCTTCTTCATACTATGATGCCTTTCTCATTTTGCTCAGTCTTTCAAATATCACTGAAAGCAACTCACCAACCTCATTTGTCAGCTATTTCACTATCCTGGGATGTATTTCACCAGGTCCTGGTTACTTAAACTCATAAAAGGCCACTAGGTAATTTCTTGCTTTTGTTGTCCAATCACTTTTCAGTTGTGTTTGTCTTTGTGACCCCATTTGGGGTTTGATTGGCAAAGTTACTAGAATGGTTTGCTGTTTCCTTCTCCAGAACATTTTACCCAATGAGGAAACTAAGGCAAAAGGGTTAAGTGACTTGCCCAGAGTCACATAGCTAGTAAGTGTCTAAAGCCAGATTTTGATCTTAGGAAAATGAGTCTTCCTGATTTCAAGCAGAGTGCTCTGACAACTGAGTCACTTAGCTGCCTAGTCAAGAGACTCTACAGATTCAACCTCTCTACTTTTCTTGGGTCTCTCCTTTCCATTAGCCATTTTTGTTTTAACCTTCCCAATTCAAATGATCTTGATGGCAGTGGGAGTGGAGCAGACTGTCAAAAGGAGAGAAATGAAGATCTAAGAAGAAAGACACTGGATTTTTTTTTAATCTAGAAATATATATATATTTAGGAAATATATTTTTATTAGGAAATATAGTAAGAGAACAAATTGCTGATGGGTTTCTATTTTGCAGTTAAGAAGAAAGTTAATTAGAAAAGTGGGGAGGAAGTGTTTGCTCAGCTCAAGAGAGAGAAGAAGGCATGACTATTTTTGAAACACTGGTAACCTTGCATGTGTTAATACATTGGCATCACTGAATGGCTTTTAGTGTTTACGAATGCGTCTTGTGTTATAGAGCAAATGCTGGCTCTGAGACCTGGGACTTGGCAGGTAAATGAAAGCAAAACACCATGAATGAAAATGAATAGGGTCATATTTTCAACCAGCCACCTCTGGTGCATGTGTAAATTTCAGTGTAACTGGTTCATGTGCTGGGAATGTTGAGGGGCAATTTAAACCAAGCTAGAAGCTCCCTCCCCACCCCACCCCCCAATTCAACAGCACACTTCAGTAAACTGCCTTTTGAAAATCTGCCCATGGTAATTGCCCTTACTGTAGAATCTTTTTATGTGAGAAGCATCTCTGTGGAGCTCAGAGGGAGTTATGCAACATGTGTGGGTAGACATTTCTGAAGTTTATCACATCGGTATAGAATTTTAATCAAGGCAAGTAAGTATTTAATTAGGTGAGTTTTTTTTTTTAAGCTACCAAGCTGTCTTTTAAAAAAAGTTTAGTAAACATCCTAGTAAACTGGCATTGTACCATCCAACTTCTCCAAATTACAAGTTATGATTGAAAAGGCTTCGCAGGATCTCAACTGTGTTTAATTTATGCTAGGTTTAAATTTTAAATGATCTTTAATGGCAAACCACAGCTGATGGTCTTTCTCTTTTCTGAGAATGCTTAGGCTGTACTCATTGTCATGTAAACACATTACAACCCCCCCCCCCCACCAGTCAAAAGGAATCAGAGGCCTAGAAGTTTAGTTATATTTAAAATGAGGCATGCACTAGTACTCATGAAAAATTCAGCTTGGGAAAGCTGTGAATGAAGCTGTCTTAATCTAAGACTACTCATTTGTTTGAAAGCATTTCACACTTACTGCTTTTTTCTTTTTTTTTTCCTTCTGGGATCAAATTAGACAATTTACAAATTGGTACAAGAAAGTATACAAAGAAAACAGTATTGAGTTGTTTTTTCTGTCTTTGTAGTCCTAAATGATACATACAAGTAATGAAGTAATGAAGCTGTACCTCTTTCCTCTCCTTTTTTTCTCCAATAGTTCAGTTTATTTTCAGGTTTTTATTTTCTGTCTTTCACCCTTAATCACTTTCTTCTTTTCAGGCACTTACAATCCAACTGTAATCTATCGTGGTAAATTTGTGTAAAATTTGTGAAAAGAAAATATCACTAAGTTGTTAGTTTTTTTTCAAGTTAATTGTAATGACAACTTAGCACCATAATCCATTTAACAGGCTGTTGTAGGAAATGAATTGATCATGGATCCATTTCTAAATCATCAGTCTCTCAAAAATTCTTTAGCTGGTCCTTCCTTCTCCTTAAATTTGAGAATATATCCTAAAGCAGAGGTGTCAGATGTGGTGGAAGTAGATTAAAACACATTTGGGGAATGTTTAGAAAATAAATAAAAATAGAATATGATGTAAGTGACACTATTTTATGGTTGTCTAACCCAATACACAGCTGCAGGAACACATTTCTCTTAGCTTGACACACTGTCCTAAAGTTTTGTTCTAGGGCCGTATCTGTTCTCCCTCTGAATTCTCTCACTTGGTGATTTCATCTGTGCCCATGGCTTCAATTATCGCCTTCAAGCAGCTGATTCTCAAACCTGCATCCTCATCCTCTAACTTCTTTTTTTTTTTTTTGGAGGGAAGTTGGGGTTAAGTGCCTTGCCCAAGATCACACGGCTAGTGTCTGAGGCCTGATTTGAACTCAGGTCCTCCTGACTTCAGGGCCTGTGCTCTATTCACTGTGCCACCTAGCCACCCATCATCTAACTTCTAACAGCCTCCTGTGTGTCTTAACCTGGATGTCCTGTTCCTACCTCAAAATCAGCATGTCTGAAATGGAACTTATTTTCTTTATCATCACCTTTCCACCACCCCACCCTACTACCAACATTCCCACCTCACTAACTTTTTTGTTGTTGTTAATATTGCTATCTTCCCAGTTGTCCAGGCACATAGACATGAATTCATATTTGACTCTTCCTACTTCCTGATTCCACATATAAAATCTCTTGCCAAGTCTTTTTGTTTCTACTTCCATAATTTCTTTCATATCTAACCCCTTTTTTCCACTCTCACTGCAGATTTCCTAGCTCAAGTTTTCATTTCTGCTTGTCTGTAGTGTTTTACTAGCCTCTTAAGTGATTCTTCTGCCTCCAACCTTTCCCCTCTCTAATTTATTGTTTACATGGCTATCTGAGAATAGTTCTTAAATCTCTGTTTTAATCCTGTCAGTTCTCAACTCAAAAGTGAGGATTGACTCTATTGCCTACTAAATAAATGACAAACTCTTGATCCCATGCTGGCATTCAGGTTACTCCACTATTTGCCTCCAATCTCTCTGTTCAGTCTTAGCTTTATGCTGTTCCTCTTAATTGAACTACATTCTAGTCAAACTCTTCTATTCTCTGCCCCACATTCATAATTTATTTTATTCTATTCCTGTGCTAGTCATTGTTCTGGCAGTCTGCTGTACATGGAGGGCTGGAAACCTGCTTATCTCCATCAATTAAATACAGTCTTTCTTCAAATTTCAAGTAAAATGTCATCTAACGCATGGAGAATTTCTTGAAGTTTCTTTGTCTTCAAATTTCTTTTTTTAAAATTGATTGATTTATTTACTTTTAGTTTACAGCATTCAGTTCCACAGTCCCTTGAGTTTCAAATTTTCTCCCCTTCTCTCTCCTCCCCCCTCTCCCCATCATGGAGGCATGAGTTCAAATAGAGGATCTAGAAATATCTTCACATTAATCATTAGTCAGGTTGTAAAGAAGGAGTATAACTGATGGAATGATCAGTGAGAAAGAGGAAACACAATAAAACAAGAAAAAGAAACACAGCAAGCAGTTTGCTTCAGTCTGCATTCAGACTCTAGTTCTTTCTCTGGATGTGGATATCTCTTTCGATCTTGAGTCTTTTGGAGTTGTCTTATAACCTTGCATTGACGAGAGGAGCCCAGTCTATTGAAGTTAGTTGTCACACCTACGTTGTGTCTGTAATTGTGTACAGATTTCTCCTGGTTCTGGTCTTCTCACTCAGCATCAGTTTATATAAGTCTCTCCAGGTTATTATGAAGTCCATCTGCTCCTTATTTCTTATAGCACAGTAGTATTCCATTACATTCATATAGCACAATTTGTTCAGCCATTCCCCAATTGATGGGCATCCCCTTGATTTCCAATTCTTTGCCACTCTTCAAATTTCTTATGCTATACCATCTCAACCTTTCTTTCAAAATTTCCTTGGTTTCTCATTTTTGTGTGTGTGTGTGTTCTTGTCTTCCTTCCTTCTCTGCTTGAATTGTAAGCTTCTGAAGAGCAGGAACCTTGCTACTTTTGACCTTTGCATCCCCAGCATCTAGTTCAGTCTTCCTGATTACGCATTTCTTGAAAAAAATTGAATAGGTTGACTGCATTGAACTGATGATACTGACTTACAGATTTTTCGAGACGAGGTTCCTCCAATATCGCCTTCCAACTGTTGAAAACAAAGTAGGACCTAGTTTGTTACTTGGTTGTTGTTCATTTGTTTCAGTTGCATCCAACTCTACATGACCCCATTTGGATTTTTCTTGGCAATCATACTGGAATGGTTTGTCATTTCCTTCTCCAGATAATTTTACAGATGAGGAAACTGAAGCAAACAGGATCAAATTACTTGCCCAGGGTCACACAGCTAGTGTCTGTACCACTGTAGTAAATACCCCAAAGGGGGTATTTTCAAATTTTTAACATTAATTCTTATTACTAATGAATAATTATTAAATATAATTAATTAATATAAAAATAAAAATTTTAAATAAAATTTTAAAAAAATACTCCTAAAGCTAATTAAGTCTGGCCGACAGATATTAATTCATAATCACTACGGGAATCACACTGGTGGGCAGTAATGAAGCATAGAACTAGAAAGATATACCCCCACACCAATCAGGACTACCCCTAGAACCATAAGAGGGTATATCCACTGGGGACCAAGCCTGGCAGTTTGAGTGAGGGTTTGGGAGAGTAGCACCAGAGTATGTGGTATATATTTATTAACCTAAAGTACTAAATGTTTATTGAACTGAATTATTTCAACTTGTTCCCTACTAGATCTCTTTCTATGATTCTACAAACTCAATAAGCATTTATGAAGTTTCTACTATAGGAAAGGCACTATAAATAAAAGTACAAAAAAACCCCCAGTCCCTTCCCTTTAGGAACTTAAATTCTTTCAGGTGGTGGGGGCGGGGAGGGGAGAGATATGCCATGTATACATATAAGTATAACACAAAGTAATTGGGAAGAGAGAAGCTTAAAACCTGCCTCTAATACTTACTAGCTGTGTGAATTTGGGCAAATAATTAAAACTTTATGGATCTCGGGAAACCCCTAAGAATTATTCACTAAATCCAAGGTTTGTGTCATCAAATTTTCTATGTTATGCCCACCTTCCAACATAGTTGTAATCACTAGGGGACAATCTATGTCAGAAGAGGGAGTTTTCACACTCTAAGTTCCCCATGCAAAATTACAAATCTTCCAATATTCCCTGATATTTTCCCTTCCCAACAAGATTTAAGTATCTTGAACCAAGGGATCATGTTTTATACTTTTGTATTTCCCATAGTACCTTGTATATAGCACATGCTCAATAAATATTTTTTGACTAACAGCACTCTAAGAATTATCATAGATACATATTTTAGAGAGAAATTTTGGTGATGGTTGCTCCACAGACCAGGACAAGGAAATGAAATGAAAATACAGGACAAAATCCATTAAACTTTATTCTGTTCTATAAAGTAGGCATTCATTTATGTAATGAAAACATAATAAAATGGTAAAAACCAACTTTAGACATTGTTCCTATATCAAGATAAACCTCCTTTAGAGATTTTTTAAAGTAGAAGGCACGATGAACCATCTATGCACATACCCATATTCATATCCATTTGTAATGCTGGTTTGAGATGTGACTGGAATTCTGGGCTTTGTAGTTCAGAAGGATAGCATTTCTTCCCAGTAAACCATGATCTTCAAGTCACCGAATAGACTTTGGGCAAGCTTAGGAGTTTTAAAAAAGAGCCATGCAGTCTGTGGTAGTACAGATGAGACAGAGAGCAGAGACAATACAGGACATAGATAACCAGTCTGTCTGCAAAAGAGCAGGATAAAGATAGCCCATTTTTCTGGGAGAGGGCACAGGAAGACAAGGATTAAAGACAATAAATCCTTAACAGAGGCTACCAGTTGTAGGCAACTCTTCAAAGACTGACAAAGGTTTTAAGAGTTTACTCTCCAAATTCTCATCACCATGCCTCTGTAATAATAAGCACTCATATAATCGGTGTGTGTGTGTGTGTGTGTGTGTGTGTGTGTGTGTGTGTGTGTAAATCTAGGCTGCTCTTTATTCTAATTGTTTTGATTCACATAAAAATCCATGGTTGAGAAAGAAGGCTTGTACTACACATTTTTATACTTAGTTTGTGTTGATGCAAAGGGAAGGGAGAAAATTAAGGTTTGGATGGAAATACACAGCTGGACATTGTGGTACACATTTGTAATTCCTACTACCTCAGAACTCTGGAGTTCTGAACTGCAGTGAGACAAACTGATTGAATGACTGCACTAATTTCAGTTTTATAATGGTGACTTCCCAGGTCTGGGTTGGGGTAGTGCATCAGGCTAAGAAGGAGTAAATTTAGAAGTAAAGCAAGTCAAAAGATTCTGTGTGGATCAGAGTGGTACCACCCTGTGAGTAGCCCCTGGACCTTTAGCCTGGGCACGATAGGGAGATTTAGTCTTTCCTTTTATCATCCTCCTTCCTCCATCCATTTTTCTTCCCATTTTCCTGTTGGTTAAGATAAATTTCTATACTCAAATGAGTGTGTGTGCATATAGAGCTTTTCTTTTCCTCACTTGGGGTTGGGCAGGGACTGTCCCAAGCTTTAGGCTTTTTTTGTGCTAGTTCTAGGAGTCTGCAAGTTTTTTGGTGTTTCCAAGGTGGTTTGATCTTGTGGAGAGGTGTGGTTATTGTTTTTATGGTGTGTGCTCTGGTCTTTACCCAGAAAGGGCTACTCTTGCCCCTAGAACTGTGACCAGTTCCTCTATTCTCCTGCAGCCACAAGTACTAATGTTCCTCTCTGCCCTAGAACTGTAATCAGAGCTGGATTGTCTATCAGCACCAGTTCCACCCAGTGCCAGCAAAGGTCCCTTGTAATCTCTTTCTGATCAGTTGTCCAACCCTCTTACTATCTATGGGATGAGAGCTCTTGAAGCTGCTGTTGCTGTCATTGTCTTAGCCACCTCCAAAGTCCATTGCTGAGGTTGCCATTTTGCACTCGGTGGGCTTCCACTCTGGTGTCAGAAACCTCTCCCACCAACTTCCTAAGTTGTCATAGGCTGGAAAAATATCTCATGCCAACCTTTTGTTGGCTCTGTTACTCCAAAATATTATTTGATGCTTTATTTTAAGGTTTTTTGGAGGAGAATGTTGTGAAAATTCAGCTGAGTTGCTGCTTCTCCTCTGCATTCTTGGCTATGCCTCCAAATTTTTTTCAATAACTTCGATAAAAGCTTAGTTGACATCTTTATCAAATTGGCAGGTGACACAAAGCTGAGGATAGCTGACATGTTGGATAATAGAATCAAGGTCCAAAAAGGTTTTTGCTGGATAGAAAATTGGGCTGAAATTAGTATGATAAAATATAATGGGAATAAATGTAGTCTCTCAATAGGATTTTAAAAAATCAACTTTACAAGGACAGGATGAAGGAGGCACAGCTAGATAGCAGTTCATCTGAAAATAATGTAAGGGTCTTATTGGGCTGAAAGGTTTGTATGAATCAACAGTATGGTATGGCAACTAAAACTGATAACATGGTCTTGGGTTTCATGAAGGAAGATATAGTGTCCAGGAATAGGGAGGAGATACTTCTGCTGTATTTTTCCCTGATCAGACTACATATGAAGTATTGAAAATCCAGAGGAGAGCACCTAGAATAATGAAGGACCTTGTCCATACCATATATTAATTGATTGAAGGGACTAGGAATATTTAGCCTGGCAAGAAGAAAAATTATTGGGGGGGGGGGTCGTGGGATGGATAAAAAACTACTAATCTTGTAGTAGTTGAAAAATTATCAGTTGGAATGGTTCCATAGGATAGAACTAGGAACACTGGGTAGGTGTTGAAAAGAGGCAAATGTATAGACATGATAAAAGAAAAAATCTTCATAGCACCTAAAGCTTTCTAAAAATGATATGGACTGTTTTAGGAGGCAGTGGGTTCCTCTTGCCAGAGGTCTTCCAACAAAGGCTGGATGACCATTGTAGGGCATGTTGTAGTGGGAATTCTTTTTTGGGTGAATTGGATGAGCATTTAAATCTTTTCTAGCCTCAAAATTCTGTGATTCTATGTTTTCATGAAGCTTAAACTTCCCCCTCAGTGACCTCTAGTTCTTGCTCCTAATTTTGCCTTCTGTTACTGAGCAAAATAATTTCAACATTATAGCCCTTAATATATTTGGAGATTGCAATCTATAGCCACTAAATTTCCTCTTCCCTAAGGTGAGCAGCCCCAGTTCCCCCAAATGAGCCCCGGCTGACACGATCTCTGGGTTTTTACCATCCTGGCTGCTCTCTAGTGGACGTTTCCCAATTTACTGTTGATTTTCCTAAAATATGGCTCATGCTCTTGAGGTGGTCAGACCAAGGCAGATTATAATAGGACTAGAACCTTCTTATCCCTGGATACTTTGCCTCTCTTAATGCTGTCTATTATCATATTAGCTTTTTTGACTGCAGCATCACACTGTCAAATCCCATAGAACTTACACTGTACTAAGATCTTCCTATCTTTTTCAGATATACTGCTCTTTAGCCAGGCCTCTTTTATCTTGTACTTGCAAAGCTTATTTTTTTAAACCAAAGTGTAAGCCTTTAAATTTAATCTTATTAGATTCAGCCCAACATCCTAGCTTCTGGAGGTCTTGAATGTGTCCTCAAGCATATTTCCTAGCCTTTTACCTTTGAAAAATTTGATAAGCATACCATCTATGCCTTTATGCAAAGCATTGCTGACAATGGTAAACAGCAGAGGAATAGGTACAGATCCCTGGGGTACTTCACTGGAAACCTTCATTCTAAACTGACATCAAATTGTTCATTTCTATCCTTTGAGTTCAACTAATTTTTAATCCACTTAATTTTACTATCATTTACCATGGGTCTTCATTCTGACCACGAGAATAAGATGAAATACTTCACCAAATTCTTATTTTGTTAATCAAGTAATCATATTGAAAAATTCTACAGTCTAACAGCATAGTCGAAAAAAGAAATGAGGTTAGCCTGAAATGACATCTGACTGTGAGGACAGATAGTAGAGATAGTGGATTACCTTTGGGATCTTTTTTTTTGTTTGTTAGTTTTTGCGTTGGCAGATGTGAAATCTGAAAACCAGCATATCTGAAACATAGGAATTAGAATAATAGTATTATTATTAGAATAATAGGATTATTATTATTATTATTATCTTAGTCATAGGATTGGGGAAGTTTTGGTGAAAAGGCTCTTGGAAGGTCAACTGGTAAAGGAATACAATGGTATACAGATAGACACTATCCTAAATGGTGAGAATACAAATACAAGCAAAAAGACAGTTCCTATTGTCGAAGATTTCATATTTGAGTAGTGGAAGATAACACGTAAAAGGGAGCTGAAGGGATGTGTGTGTGGGTGTGTGTATATATGTGTGTGTGTTAAAGTAGAGGTGGGATATGGTGATAGAATCCATAGAATCTGAAGTAAAACTGGGATGATAATGAAGCATGGCTAGCCCAGGCCTCTTCCTAAAATGAGGGACCCTAAAGGAACTCCTCAATGGGAGATGGGAGCCAGAATGGTGGAGGGCTTTTGCAGAGAGAGAAGGCTACAGGCACAGAGAGAAGTTCCAAGATGAGAGAACAAGGGTATCATAGCAGCAAAGTCCTTAGAGTTAGAAGCACAAGGGAGAGGCATCTGTTGTGAAAGAGGCCTCTAATCTTGGCCTACCCAATGCATTAAGCGTCTGTTGTGAAAGAGGCCTCCTCAATGTAGGGGCCTCTATCATTTTCCATTTGTGTGGAGGAGACCAAAAGACAAGCAGAATTTCCACAGGTGTTAATGGTGACCTGGAGAGCTATGGTGTGAAAGACACAGAAGTAGGACTGTAATCCTAATTTAGTTTGCCAAGTCTTGGCAGCTACTGTTCTGTCTAGATTTATTTAGTCAATTAGTCAGTGTTTATCAAATGCCTACTATGTGCCTGGTATTATGCTAAGAACTGGGGATTAAAAGAAAGATAAAATATAATTCCTGGCATAGGAACTCATATTCTTTTAAGGGAGACAAAATTCAAACAGCTCATTGTTTGAATGATTCATTTGAACTCATTCAAACAACGCAATTCAAAGACAACATTCGAACAGAGAGAGGGAAGGCATCAGAATTAAAGAAAATCAGGAAAGGCTTCTTGTAGAAGGTAGGGTTTTAGCTGGGATTTGAAGGAAGCTGGGAAAACCAAGAGGAGAAAATGAAGGGCGTACATTCTAGGCATGGGGTAGGAGGGTGGGGGTTCCTGGAATATGCTGAGTGGGGAGATGTAGTGTCTTATTTCTTGTTTGAGAAATTCTACACAATAGTTTATGTGCCCCTTCCCCCGCCCCCGCAAAAATAAGGAGTGGAGGCATCATCTTTCAAGAAACATTTTATTTTAAATGAGGAAAATCATATTTGAGGGTCATCTGAAATGTAGAAATTTTGTTGAATGTGTTTGCTTGACTGTTTCCCACAGGCAACTGTCTCTTCTCCACTCACCCAGAGGTAGAGATGGAACAGGCTTAAAGGGTTAGCTGATAAATTTCAAAGAGACACAGAAAAGATATTTTTGACATTAGGTGACCAGGGGCATCTGGTGGTCACAGAACATAGTCTTGTCTATTTAGGACAACTTAGACATCATCCTGCATCTAGGGAATGACTGTGATGGTTCCAAAGCTTGCCATTTTATGGTAGTTGAGAAAATCCATGAAGTCCAGAATAAGGAGACTTCATAATTTTACAGAATAAGGAGACTTCATAATTTTACATATAAGACAGTTTCCCTCCCTCTCCCCCTGCCCTCTCTGTCTTCTCCCTTCTCCCTTTCTTTCTCTCCTCTTTCCTTTCTTTCTCTCTTCTTTTTTTTTTTTTTGGAGGGCAATTGGGGTTAAGTAACTTGCCCAAGGTCACACGGCTAGGTTTTTTTTTTTTTTGTTTGTGTGTGCATTAAGTGGCTGAGGTCGGATCCGAACTCAGGTCCTTCTGACTCCAGGGCTGACACTCTACTCACTGCACCACCTAGCTGCCCCCTTTCTCTCTTCTTTTTATCTCTCCTTTCTTTTTCTCTTCTTTTTCTCTCTCCCACTCCCTTCTTCCCTATTCTCTCTCTCTGTCTCTTTCTCTCTGTCTGTCTGCCTGTCTTTCTTTTTCTCCTTCTTTCTTTTCTTCCCAGGAGGATGGCAGAGAACTGTTCAGATACCTCAATTTGTAGGCAAGGATTCATTAAACCTACAGGAATAGAGAAGAAACGTTGTTGAGAAAGACCAAAGGGATTGAACAAATCTGTAAGGGGAAATAATAAGAGTCAACAAATGTGCTTTTGTGATACAGATAGTGGCGGCAGAGCAGTTCAGCTAGAAGGTAGCATTTGTTCTTGTGCCAAAACCCTTGGAATGCACACTTTTAAATTGTGATATGTGAATATGGATGCTTCTGTCAATCTTTGCTACTTTGT
The DNA here is from genome assembly GCA_011680675.1 of Gymnobelideus leadbeateri. Classification (NCBI taxonomy): domain Eukaryota; kingdom Metazoa; phylum Chordata; class Mammalia; order Diprotodontia; family Petauridae; genus Gymnobelideus; species Gymnobelideus leadbeateri. The sequence goes on from WOXC01006774.1 coordinate 51,077, forward strand.
CCAAATCAGAACTTTATCACTAAAGGCAATTGGCCCAAATTTTGAGCATTTGGGGATAAGACACATATCCTAATTCTAGTGTTTTTTACTCCTTCCTAGTGTTCTTCAGGACTCAGATGAACACTCCCACAATATTGAAAGGACTAGGTTTTTTTTTTTTTTTTTACTGAGTCTGTGATTTCATTAGTACAGGCTGATGTGAGGATAACATCTCTATTAACTCAGATCACCTGCTTATATAATCTTAGAGAAATTCAAATGATGTTGAGAAGTTATAAGTGACTTTTCTAGGGTTCCATAGCTGGTATGTGGCAAAGGCAGGACTCAAACCCAAGCATTCCTCATTGTGGGGATAGCTCTTTATCCACTAGGCCACAATACCTCTCCAGAACCAGATTTCACTCAGCCTGAGTTAAAGATTATACTGTGATCTTTTGGGAAAAAAGTTACATTTTCAAATTATAATTAACCCAACAAGAAGGAATCTAGTGGATTGTCTTTTTAATTTAATTCTGAGATATTAAAAGACATTTAATTCTGAAATATTATACAATTTCTCCATAGTTTGACTGATAGTCACTCTTTGTGTATTTAATTTTGGATGAGCGTGGCTTACTAGGTTGGTTATTAATAGTTCACTATGTACCAGGCACTGTACTAAGCAAAAGTAATTCAGCTAAAAGCAAGCAGGACAGTCTCTGCCCTCAGGGAGCTAGCATTCTGAAAGGGGAAGACAACACAAATTTGGGAGTTTTGACAAGAAAGAAGGGTTTTGGACTGGGGAGCAATAGAGAGGGGGACTGGAGTGATAGAAATGTTTATTGACGTGACCTTTCCAGGAATGGCAGCATTGATTTAATTACTATTTTGAAAATGATAGTGGAAATCTAGAAGGCAAGAAGAGAGAGTAGAGAGTATGGCATGAAGATGGTTGGGAAGTAGAGTGAGGGATATGGGTCTGGGCAGCATTAGGTAAATGTTCATGAATAAGAAGGCCAGAGTTTGGGAACTTGATTTCTGGGTTGGAGGTGGAGGCTAGAGCGGAGTAAAGCAGATTGGAGACAGCCAGGAAGATGAGCTCCTTGAGGACTACACTGGTACCCACATAATGTTAAAAAGGCTTAGAAGCCCTCTGACACATTGGGTATTTCTTCTTTGGAGGATTTAAGGAAGGATATGAAGAAGAATCTTACAGGATTAGATTGGGTAAATGGCTTGTAATCCTCATTGCTGGAGGAAATGTCTACACTTTGCTATGTCTACACTATGACCACATATGACTTTATGGATTCATTGGAGTGTAATTGAAAAGTGTACTAAGCAATTTGTCAGATGACCTATGCTCTAGTCTGTTTTGCCTGAAATTAATTCACGTCTGTTCTGTCTGGCCTTTAGTTTTCTTCACCCACAAAATGAGCTGCTTCTCTTTGTGGAAGAAAAGCTCAGTACTCTGATAGTTTGTTTCAAGTCTATCAGAAAGCCAATTTATTAATTATTATTAAAGCAGCTCTACTTGTAGAGAGAAATCCAAAAGGACAGATATACATGCATCACGCTTTTGAAAATGGCTCTAACTTGAGGCATTTTCTACTTCTAATTTATAGGATTCAGGAACAAAAATAAAACTCCACAGTCAAGATCAAGCAAAAGTGAAAAGTTTCATTTTAGGGTTTTTGCTAAACACTACTATAAAAATACTAATGTTGAGAAGTGCACCTTGAAGAATCATTTCTCTCCCAAACCATTTAATCCCTACATGACCACTATCCCTAAAGATTCTTTCCCTCAGTCTCTTCAAAGTGAACTCAAACTCTCTTACTTGAATGAATTAAAAGAAATTCTTGCTTTTAGTTTGGTTATTATGCTAATCATTTCTGGGGAGTATTTTTTTTTTGTGAGCTGACCAAATCTCTACCTTAAAAAAACTAAAACTGGGGCGGCTAGGTGGCACAGTGAATAAAGCACCAGTCCTGGAGTCAGGAGGACCTGAGTTCAAATCTGACCTCAGACACTTAACACTTACTAGCCTTGTGACCTTGGGCAAGTCGCTTAACCCCAACTGCCCTCTAAAAAGAAAAAAAAAACAAAAACAAAAACAAAAATGAAAAAATCTGGCTGGATCTTCAATAATAATAAAATATTAGAATAGAATAAAAGAATAATAAAATAAATATACAATAAAACATGTAAATAAATATATTTGTATAAATAAAATATATTTTTATACTATAAAATAAAATATAAAAATAATTTTAAAAGTCAGTGTAGGACATTGTTTCTGAATTGATAGTAAAATAAAAGCTGATAAGGTTTCCCATTCAGATTAGGTCAAGGATTTGAGAAGAAAGTGCTTTCCTTATATTATTTCTTAATATGCAGCCTAAAGAAAGAAAGAAGCTTAATATGCTTAGTATACCTTCTTTCTTTCTTTCTTTAGGCTGCATATTAAGTATACCTTTAGGATCTAGATTCTTGCAAGTCTAAAAACATACCTTATCATGATGGAAATGATCAGTTGTGTTCCACTACCTTCCCCACTCTTCCAAGCTTCTGGTTACAAGATTTTAGGCAATAGTAGCTCAGAGTCATCTTTGTGGGTATAATCATGTCTGCATGACTCCAATTTCTTAGACCCAATGAAAATATAATATGAAAACCAAAAAGCTACTGAAGAAAATTTGTGACATTATTTCTAGCATTAAGTTTCACATGTAAATATGAAATGGATTAAAAAAAATACATTGTTATTAACAGCATACAGAAAGAGAATTCCCAGTCAGTGCATTTAAATCAGTTTGTTTAAGAAGTCAGGTCACCTTTCTTTTTGCTAGTCTGGTTGACATTTAATTCTGAAATGCACTATTCAAGAAGGAAAAAGAGAGCTGAGGGAGACATTTGATTTTAATAGAGGTTTCTTTCACAAGAGTGGGAAGGAGGAAACACCATTACACATAGCTGGGAAGACAGAAACACTTTAGGGATCTGTTCTAATTGTTTCCACCTTTGCAAAGTAAACTTTCCCCTGGGAAGATGTCATTCTTTCTAAGGGTATAGATGTCCTGTCTATAGGGATGGGTAGAGTTGGTAGCACACATTTAATAAGGAATAGTTAATTAATTGCCTGACCATTCCATTTTTCTTTCAAACTCTTATTGTCTCAAGGAGCCTCACTTTCTAAAACCCAGGCATGGCCAAAGAGGAATTTAGACAGAATTTAATTTGCACATGCATCAAACTGCATGAATTCTTTACTTTTTTTTTTTTTACAGATGTTTTCATGGACTTGCATTCTAGGTGTGGCCTCATAAGCCAAACTGAAACATGCCTCCATTTGAAATTTATTCCCTCAATCAACAGTTGTGTTCTTGTACATGATTGGGAGAATGAGAGCAGCTAACTGCACCCCATACTTCATTCCAATAAATTTGGCTTCAGGTATGCAAATTTTAGGTAGGGTTTAACTTTCATTTTTTAAGTCAATTTTATCTATTTTTACCTATTGTGTATGCTGACTTATCACAAAAGCATCCAACTAGGAAGCATTTGCTGCCAAATGGTGGCAAAAAAAGATACGAATGTCTAATCATCTTTTCTGTATCCAGGAAGTTCCCAACCCTCCTAAGATACTTCCCATATGGAGATTTCCTCTACCAATGTAGAGTAATCCAGGCAAAGACCAACCCTATATCCATTATGCTATATCATCTCTATTGAGAAACACAGCAAAGTTTATTTTATGAATAAATTTTTCTCACATGAAATGTTCTATTGAACATTTCACAAATAACACAAGGCCTAGCAGCCATTGGAAAAAAAGTACTTGATATGCAAAAGATCACTCTTGAACTTTTGTCATATTACTAGGGTGAGTCGAGTCATAGTCCTATAAGGGTTGCCTGCTCATATACCTTGTTCAAATTTAATTCCTAAATTATGCAGTCCCTTTTATTGAAATGCATCCTCAATATGACCAGAAATGTGTTCAAATACACATTGAAAATATGAAACTATTGGGGCAGCTAGGTGGCACAGTGAATAGAGCACTGGCCCTGGAGTCAGGAGGACCTGAGTTCAAATCCAGCCTCAGATACTTAACACTTACTAGCCATGTGACCTTGGGCAAGTCACTTAACCCCAATTGCCCTACCCTCCCACCTCCACAAAGCAAAAAAAAAAAAAAAAAAAAAAAGGAAAATATCTACCAGGATCCAATTGTAATAGAGACTAAGGTACTATAACAAGATATAGCACAAACAGAATTTGTTCCTCTCTATCCTTGTGCTGAATATATTTTCTAAAGCCAAAAGACAAGGCACAAGAGCTATCAAAGAATAACCATTAAAAAAAACAAAAGTCTCATTAAAAGTGTATTTTCTTTTCTTGAAATTATACCAATTCTGGAAAATCAAGGCAGTAAGATTAGGCATAAATTTTCTACTTTCTTAGTGGACCAGGCTTGATGGCCATAATGTCAAAAAACTAAAAAGGTGGATATAGGGGCCCATTAGAAATTAGAACGGTACCTATATGCCCAGAAATAATAACAGCAACAATAACTGCTCTTCGTATCCCACAGTTTATCTAAAGACTGATTTCATTTACATTTAGTCTTCTGAGTTCAGTGGCCTTTCTAGTTTACAGCATTGCCTCAAGCATTGTAGGCTTGAGCAGCAAATTTGCTCCAGAAATTGATGTATGTTGAAAATTCATTTCAGAAGGAAAAATTCGGGAAGTGAGACTCATATTATAATTCACCAGCTCATTCCTCTCACCTAGCTATTGATACTGATGTGAAATTTCTCGTATATCCAGAGGATAGGATAAACAACTTGATAATAGAACAATAACAAAACACAGATCCCCAACAAATCTGCATTTTACTCTGCCATAATAGTAAAAGACTAAAACAACAACAAAAGTTTGCAAATTGAAAATGCTGTCACCAAAAGGATGATGGATTGATTCAATTAATCAGTAAGTCTTTTCTAAGAGTTCTTCAGGGAGTTATTTACCAGAGGCATACACTGTTTATTCCCCTTCCACGAGTTGTCATTTTTCTTCATTATTCTTCTGGTTTCATTTGTTATATCTTTTGGGGATATTCTGATCTCAATGTGTGGTAAGGTTTTGCACATATACACCAGCAGGCATCAATCTTATTAGAGGCCACTTGGAACATTGGGATGTCTTGTTTTCTCATGTTTCAGCCTGAACCAAAACATCATCAGGATGAAGTCAAACAGCCTCAGTGTTTAGTTAATGATGGTGAGTTATGTTGAAGGGAAAGTGATTAATATGAGCAAAGTCTTTGCCTATAGATTCTTGGAGCTATTATAGAGTAGCTTTTGTTAAAATAGAAAATGGAACATTTTAAAGTATCTTGTCAAGATTTTGACATGATGGCTATCAAAAATGATTGGCACAGGACATCTTGGTGGTAGTTAGTTAGTGTAGGGGATATAGTGCTGAACTTGGAGTCAGGAAGAAAGACCTGTGTTCAAATCTCATCCCAGACACTTCTTGCTGTGTGACTGAAGGGAAGTCCTTTAATTTCTTTCTGTCAGTCTCAGTTGTCACATTTTCAAAATAGGGATAACAGTACCTTTCTCACAAGTTTGTCATGAGAATCAAATGAGATAATATTTGTAAAGTGCTCTGTAAACCTTAAATAGCTGTATTTTGCTGTTGTTCAGTTGTTTTCAGTTGTGTCTGACTCTTTGTGACCTCATTGGAGTTTTTTTGGGCAAAGATATTGAAGTGATTTGTCATTTCCTTCTTCAGCTCATCTTACAGATGAAGAAACGGAGGCAAACAGGGTTAAATCACTTGTCCAGGCTTGTAAGTTTCTGAGGCCACATTTGAACTGAGGAAGCTGGGTCTTCCTGACTCCTGATTCCTGGGCACTCTATCTACTGTGCCAGTTGACAAAGAAGGTATAAACAGGTCTTAAATTGGGCATATATCAAAGAATTAAGATTTCTTATGTTTTTGTTGGAGTAGACATAGGTAGATATGAAGAGGGAATAAAAAGTGATAAATGATGATTGGAGGGGAAGATCTAAGGGAGGACAGTAAACTGGGAGTTTGTATTTCAAAGAGAAGACTCTCAATATATGAGTCTCTTAGGAACAAATGCTGAATTTCTCATTTTAGAAGGGAAAGGTAGGGATTCTCAAGGAAGAATATCTCAAATTATTTAGGAGGACAAGTTCTAGATTAACTCAATCTCTTTCTTATGGCAATTATAAATTCTTTATAAAAACAAACCACAGAACTTCCATTCCTCTGCTAAGCTTAATGTGTCTGCCTAGTAAACCACAGCATTTCTAATAAAGAGAATGTTATTTACTAAGTCACCATAGATGCTATGCGTGGATTCAAGAGGCAACATGGTATAGTGAATAGGCTGCAGAACCTGAAGTCAAGAAGACATTGGTTCAAATTGTGCTCCAGACATATATTACCTACATTGTTTTTGGGCAGGTCATTTAAGTCTTAGTTTAGTTTCTTCATATGTAAAAGCAGGAGGTTGGGCTAGATAACCTCTAAGGTCCAGCCCTCTTTTATGATTTCTTTTTTTTTCTTTTTCTTTTCTCTTTTTTTTGTGGGGGGGGAGGGCAATTGGGGTTAAGTAACTTGCCCAAGGTCACATGGCTAGGTTTTTTTGTTTGTGTGTGCATTGAGTGTCTGAGGCTGGATCCGAACTCAGGTCCTTCTGACTCCAGGGCTGACACTCTACTCACTGTGCCACCCAGCCGCCCCCTCTTTTATGATTTCTAATTTAAATGATTGACTCTAGTAAAAGACTTAGCACTAAAATCACATTGTATGCAGTCTTCTAAATTTCAGGGAAAAAACTTCAAAGTTGCTGTAGCCTAGTGGGATAGAATATGATTAAAGTGTAATAGGGAAATGTTTTAACACAATGAATACAATACAAAATAGATAATGTTAACTTCTGGTTTTTTAAGTCAATATGCAGCAGCAGGAATTCATTTCTATTTGAATTTGATACCCCAAACTACCTGTTCTAGGTAACAGTTCCAGATTTCATTATGTCTTTGATCATCATCATGAATGTTAATTTCCATTGCACAGACCAGAAGCTGGAGAACATACAGGCAACTGGACAGGTTCTGGGTCACATCTCCAAAAATGCCATTTAGGAAAAGCAAAACGAAATTTAAAAAAGATCACCCCCCCCCCCCCACGAAACTCAGTCTGCTTTTAGGCCATTTGTCTTTTTCAGAGTGTATGAGTATAAAAATCCAGTCATCTCAGCTTTATTAGACCCAGTGATTCTAAGAAAACAAAAAAAAATATTATTTCATTTTATTGTGTAAGTTATTTAAAACAAAATCAGTTTCTTACTGTAATAAATAGTTCACACTGAATCTTCACTTCACTAGCTATATTATATGTGTATTTGCTACATATCTCATTTCATCAGAGATAGAAGATGGTACTCTTTTAATAGAGAACAAATATAGGTCTTATTGCAGTGTGACATTTCCTGGGATCATAAACTTATACAAGCTAAGTACAAAGACCCTAGACTCCTCTGTGGAGGAAGTGTCTAGTTAGCCCACCAATCAAGTGAACTTCTGAACCCCAGCATCTCTCTGGACCAGAGTAAAGACCGTTGTCAAAGATAGTTTAGTCCCATGGATGTCTTCCGCATCCTAAACCTCTGAAAAGGATCCTTTTATCTTCATAAGAGGAATCATCTTTTTGTGTGAATAAAGGGAAAAAGAAGTAGGAGGAAGGGACCATCTCTTGTTTCTGAAAAGTACTGGGTGGTATAGGGCTGCAAGGTGACGGTTCATTGAATTTGGGGTTTCTTCGTGAAACAGAAAAATGGTGGGAGAAAAAAAGGAGAGGCAGTGATTCTGTTTCCTGACATTCCCAACTTAAAAAAAAAAACCCAAAACAAAACTTCCATTTTGGTGCCTGCCACTTAAGGAAGGAGAAATGGTGTAAACTGCAGAACTGAACCACAAGAAAGTATCTAGAGCATCTCTGTAACAGGAAATAGCTATGGCCAAAACCCATTTGGCTATTACACAGCTTTTATCTGGCAAAGTCTAGAAATCTGTACTTTCAGGGGGTCACTCCAGTAAGGTCTAGTTACCTGGGGACATTCGGATGCACCTTTAATCTGATCTGTGAGCTGTGAGGACTGAAGGGAGAGGAAGGAGTGTGGACTTTGGATCCAATTTAAAGTTACAGGTGTGTGTGAACTGAATCCTTGGTTCCCATTCTTATCAGGACTGTCAATCCAACTCTCTTTTAACCCCTAACTGGTGATATTAATTCCAGGAAGGTGCTTGTGGGGGGAGGTCACTTGAAGTTCTTTGATTTTAAGGAAGTATGCAATAGTGACTCTGAAGTCAGAGGTCTTGGATTCAAATCCTGATTCTGATGATTATCGGTGTGCCATTAGTCTCTCTGGGTCACTGTTTCCTCAATTATTAAATGAAAGGGTTGGATTATGGCTTCTAAGGTCCCTTTTAATTCTTGTACTATGATAGCATGAATTACAGCCTCTTGGGGATTGTTCTCTATCACTGAAGGGTCAAAAGTTAGTGACTTAAAGATAGAGGACCTCAATCTTCCCATTAAACTCTCAAAAATTTTAATCCTAATAATCTTTATTTGCCTTCCTCTTCCCAAAGATTACACTACTGTTGTCATTTGTTGAAATGAATATCAGAGTACTACTACTATTGGTCATAATAAATGCATTTTTGTACTGAAGGAACAAATAAGTGACCATTTCAAATAATCTCCTTGGGGGGCAGAGGGAATGTCTGACCCCTTGCCCAAGTTAGCAGAGGGTATTTAAGACACTAGCCTCACACTTTTGACAACTGTCAGCTTGCTACTGACTCTAAATTCCAGATGAGTAGGCAAAATAAAAAGACATTTTCCAAATGACAGTGAGTATATTACAGGCAGTCGTATAAAAGAAACCTTTTAGTGTCAGAAGATAATGAAAATACGTGTTACCTATGACTGAGCTAAAATGATGCTATGACCTGGCAATTTCTGTTCACTGCTGACATATTTCAGTGTGGGACAGCCTCATCACTGCCTTCATGTAAATGTAATAGGATTCTGCAGTCTAGTATGTCTCCAGATTGCCTACAACTTGTGTGAGAAGCGGCAGGGGCTCCAAGGGAGAGCTCAGAAGCTGAATGAGTTTCTTTTTTTCCATTTATTTTTAAAATGCAAATTACACTAATAAGTCAAAAAAATCACTTCTGTTAAAAATACATTCAGAATTAACAAATGTCAAGGAAAAAGAAAGAAAAAGACACATCAGGATCATAACTCTTGCCTTCTGAATATTAGGTTTTATAACAAAAGCCCAGCCTAGAAAAATAGCATTCTTTCCTGGATTTTGAGGAGGATACAGCTGCTGTATAACTTGGATGTTATTCCAGATATAGTCACACTACTGTGCTCAGAATTGCTCCCATGACAGTTCTGTCCACTGAACATTGTTTAGTAGTCAACATCATTTCTTGTTTTAATGTGTGAAGGGGGTGATGGTGACTTGGCTGCAACATAAAGTAGGACTATGAGGGCCTATTATGTGTTGGGTGTGCATATATGCACACACCCATACATATATACACATGTACGCTACAGCAAAACCTCATTATGACAAGCATGTATTGGGAAATTTCATAAATTGACACTCTGATCCTTTCTCAAATGTAGCATTTGTGTATTGATGCCAAAATGCTAGCTCAGGGTCAATATTTTTCCCCAGTATGTTATTCAAATATGCAGGAAATGTGCAAGAAAGGAGGTTTCACTGAGAAATTTGAGATTTTATGTTTATACATGTATATATAGACACACATGTATAAGCCACTGGAAAAAAATGCAAGTATAATTCCCGGAACCTGTCTTTGTAGCTTACTTTCCAATGGTGAACTTTTGTTCCTCTGTTTTCTAGACAATTTTAAAAATAAATAGATAGAATATATATTTTGTGTGTGTGTGATACAGATATCCATGCAAACACAGTAAACAGGACTTGGTTCTGTAGATATGGGCAGGCTCAGGTTCCACACAGGTCATCTCAGAGCCTCCACCAAGGAAAAAAACTAGGAAAAGCGTCACTCTTTGTCAATGTAAGCTGTTCTAAGCCCTAGATTTTGTTTGCCCCTTAAAGGTGGTGGGAGGGCGTTATTTTTCTCCCTTGTCTAAAGTGTTCCAAGGTGGTTCCAAGAAAAGAAACAAGGCCGATCCAAGTTCCTGAAAAGCCTGAACAAATATGTTTACCGCTAATGAAAGCCACATAGTGCCTGAAAATACAGTTCAGATTCAAAACAAAATGAAATTTCCTAGGAGTTCAGAGTATTCCATAAACACATTGACCTACTATTAAGTTCCCAAAGGCATCTTGTTGCCAACTACATAACAGCACAGTTTTTTTTCAGCCACAATAATACAGGAAGATTAAAATACACACTCTAACACACAACAGATCCCCCAAATACCACAAAGAGATCTCAAATATTTCACCAAGGTAACTATTTCCCCTCCCTACCCCCCCACCCACAAAAAATAATCTCATATGCGGAAGTTAGAAAAAAAAGGTTCACTTACATCAGATCTTCCATTTGAATTAGATATAAAAGAGTAAACATAGCTAATACATATTCAGTTGGCCTCTGTTGATAGAAATCTGCAGATGTTTCTGGAGTTAGTAAAAGACATACTGGAAGTTACTTAAAAAAGCACCTAGAGTGCACTAAATAAAAATAACGGGGTTAACGAAGCTGTTTCCAGGAAGGTTAGTAGTTTAATGAGCTTTGCTTTGCGTCTCCCAACAACCCCCCTCCCTTCGTCCCCCTCCCCAAGACCTTATTTAGTATTATAAAGATGAGCATCAAGATTATTACTGTTATCGTTACTTTTTGGCCACTGTGGTCGGCTCAATAGTAAAGCACTTCACTGACAGCTGGCAGTTTATCCCGCAGAAACTCTGGAGCTGCTGAACTAGGCAGTCTCGTTCCCTGACATGAAGCACGCTGACTTAGAACTTGGTCTGTTTCCCCCAGAATTAACAGCAGCCTGAAGGAAGTTACTTCAGAGAGCCTGCACTGAGTTTCTCTGGTGTACAACTTTGATGGGTTAAGGCAAGTATGTACTGTACAGCCTTTAGGGCAAACAACCTGCCGTCTAGATAGACTTCAGTTACAAGGTCATCATGGTATTATTTTTATTATTATTATTATTACTGTTATTAATTATTATTTTGTAACTACACTAAGGAGACTTGGTGCTATCAGGTGGATGGAGGGCTGTTGAATGATTCTGAACTGGATGACGCCGTAACTCAGGCTCTCCCATTAGTTGGAATGCAGAAGGTAAAGGTACAGAATGGGCAGCAGAGGGCGCCAACACTTCTCCTTTTGGACCTTCCAAAGGCCTGGCAGTTGTCTGTACAAGCAGGAAATCCAAGATAGGGTCCCCTGGGCATCTGTCTGTGTTAGGAAGAAGAGGCCAAGTGGAACGATTTCTTTTTGTGTCTCAGCTTATGCTTGGTGGTGGTGGTGGTCGTTGGTTTTTTATTTTTTATTTTTTTAAACACAGATAAGTTGCTTCTTGCTCTTTGTAAAACACAGGAGGCCATTGTGAAACAAGTTCTTTGAAAGGTCCTTGAGCTGACACACTGAAGTCACATTGCTTACTTGGACCTAAAGGAGAGAAGGGAAAAACAAAAAAGATGTGTGTCATCAACTAGGAGATGGATTCTGGGATACTATTCATCACCTTCCCTCTCTTCTCTAAGCTCAGGGTAGCACAAATCAAGGACTTGCCAAAAGGGTTTCTGGTAGGATCTTTCCTTCCTTCTTCTCCTCCCCCCTCAAAAGAAAACCCTCCTGGCTTCAGAGTCCTCTACTGTTAGTTCTGCTGCTCAATTAGGTTAGGAGACAGAATACAACTCTTCCAGGGGTTCTCTGTGGGAATTTCTTGTGTGTGAGCCTGCACACTGCTGATTACTTCCATCCCTCCAAAAAAAAAGAAAGAAAAGAAAAGATCTTCATAGGAAGGGAGGTCACTGAATGTCAAAGCAAATTGCTTTGACTACAAGATTTAACCTGTATAAATGTGAGCATATTCTAATGGGGCAGTCTCATGGATGACAGCACTATCCTTTCTCTCTGTGTATTCTATCCACATGAAGGAGGCTCTCAGATCTGAGGGGAAGATGACTAAACTGCAAGACATGAGATTCCTTTTCTCCCCAGGCTTAACTGGATGTAAGCTGGAAGATCACCTGAAGAATTCCAAATCAACAAAAGCCAGAGCCACTTTAACCAAAAAGAAGGCTCTCTCTACACTGAATGCGGGAGCAGCCGCAGAAAGAAAAAAAAAGAAAAACAAAAAAGACTACTTCTCATTTAAGACATTTGTGGCAGTGTTTTGAGAGCACTGTTCAGGGTCTTAGTCACACAACTCCTGTCATGTTTAATGGAAACCCCTGCAGCTAGAATGGCACACAGCTATCAAAGCATACTCCTGTCTGTCTAAGGAATGTCTCATTCTTTTCAGTTGCTTTTTGTATATGTTTTTACTGTTCTTGAACAGTACATAATGGTAAATTACTTTGATTTGAAAGTCTTAATGTTTGTTGATGGAAAGGAACTTGAAGATTGCAAGCAGATAAACAAAGATGACAGACTGGAAACTTAGATCCTAGGCCATCTTCTATGAATTAGATTTGTATTAGGCTGAGGGCTGAGGGCTTAGTATTCACTTGCTTGAACAGAGTAGCTCTCAAGTTTCTTGACTTTCTAATTTGAGGCAGTGTGGTGGAGCGGAAAGACCACTGAATTTGGGACTAGGGAATCTGGGCTCATATCTTGGTACTGTTCCCGGCTATCAGTGTGACCTTGGGCCACTCATCTAACAAGTCTATCTGCAAGTCTCGGTTTTCTCATCTGTAAAATGAGTGGTTGGGATTAGAATGATCTCTAAAGTTTCTTTGAGCTCTAAATACTTGAGGGCTACAAAGTTGGAAAAGGCACCTCTCATTCCAAAAAATGTACAAATAAATTAATTTCAGAAGGAACCAAAGAAATCTAGGAAAATGTTAGAAGTCAAAATAAAGGAATCCAGATGGTGAGTGTGTGAAGAAGTAGATTTGAGAGAGTATGGCATTGTCAATTGAATACTGGGTTTGGTCTAATGAGTTCCAATGGTCAAATCCTTCTTCAGATAGTTCTTAGCTTTTTCATACTGTATGAGTCACTTAACCTATTTAGGCCTCCATTTTCTCATCTTTAAAATGAGGGGAGTAGATTCAGTGTCCTCAAAGCTTTCTTCCAACTCTAAATCTATAAGTCTATAAGCATAAGAGAATATGAATAATTATTCTGGGTTAAATTCTCCTTAGACTTAAATTTGGGGAATGTTTTTTAGGGGACCATGGAAAATACTCTTCATTATGTAAATTTCAAAAGGTTATTGAGGCTCAATAAACACCCCACCTGTCCCTTGAATCACCATCCCATTGAAGTAGACAATTTATTTTTGGGGCCATGCAGTTGCAATACTCTGTAATCATTTAACTATGCCCAGGTGTCACTAAGGCAAAACCAATTGGTTACAAGCATATGATCCGTCAGCTTGTCTCCTCTAGCAGATTGTCCCCTCTGTCATTCCTACTCTTTTACTTATTTAATTTCTCCTTATGTGCTGCTTCCCTACTGCCTACAAATATGCTCATTTCTCCCTCATCCTCAAAAATCCCCCAGTTGACCCATTCATCCCTACTAGCTATCATCCTCCTATATCTTTTCTCCCTTTTCTGGCTAAACTCCTTGAGAAGACTATAGCCTGTCTTCAGTCAATACCTGTACTCCTTTTCTCCTTACTCCCTTCTTTTAAACTATGCAGTTAAGGACCTTTGCTTTTGACCTCATTGTTCAAATGAAACAGTTCTCTCTAAAGTTACCAATGTTTCTCTCTCTTTTTTAATGATCCCTTGACAAATTTCGTGTGCATTTTTACTTCCTGTCCACCATTCCTGGAACTCTCTCCTTTCTTATCTTTGTCTACTGGCTTCCCTGACTCCCTTCAAATCTTTGCTATAATCCCCCTTCTACAAGAAGCCTTTCTCAATCTCTGTTAATGCTAATGCCATCCCTCACTTTGTTGTTCAGTTGTTTCAGTCACATCTGACTTCTCATGACTCCATTTGGAGTTTTCTTGGCAAAGATACTGGAATGGTTAGCTATTTCCTTCTTCAGCTCATTTTATAGATGAGGAAACTGAGGCACACAGGGTTAAGTGACTTGTCCAAGGTCATACAGATAGTATCTGAAGCCAGATTTGAACTTGGGAAGATGAGGCTTCTTGGCTTCAGGCTGGCATTCTATCCACTTAGAGTCTAATGGGAGAGACAACATGAAAGCAACTATGTACAATAAGCTATATAAAGGCTGAATTAGAGAAAATTAGCAACTAGGTAGCTGCTCCTTCCCTCTGTTAATTTTCTCTAATTCATCTTTTATATGCTCATTGTACATGGTAGTTTTCATGTTGCCTCCCCCATTAGACTGTAAGATCCTCAAGAACAGATACTGCCTTCTGTCATTCTTTGTATCCTCAGTGTACATGTGTGTATTTATGTAGTTTTCCTAGTTCTGCTTATTTTACTCTGCATTAATTCATATATAAACACATGCTTCTCTGCATGTTGCATAGATTTTTTTAGATGAGGAAGTAATATTCCATTACACCTATGAACCACCATTTCTTTAGCTATTCACTAACTGATAGGTATAAACTTTGCTTCAAGTTCTTTGCTATCCCAAAAGAGTGCTTCTATGAATATTTTGTTTATTGGTACCTTCCTTCCTGAAATTGACTTCCATGGAGCATATAACTAGTATATCTGGGTCAAAGGCCATAGGTATTTTACCACTTTCTTAACACAATTTTAAATTGCCTTCCAGAATGGTCATATGAATTTACAACTCCCCCAATAGTGTATTGAATAAGCATGCATGTCTTTCTGTAGCTTGTCCAAATCTTATTTCTATATCTTGACATCTTTACTAATTTAAGTGCGAAGTTAAACTTGAGTGGTTTTGGGTCATGTTGAGTCTTATTCTTAATAAATTTGAGAAGCTTTTTGTATGGTGGTTTTTAGTTTGCAATTCTTTTGATAACTCTTTGTATCCATTGATTACTTATCCTTTGAGGTAATACCTTTTAGATCAAGTACTTTCTATAGAAAATACATTAACATGATGGTGCAAAGTTTAAAATGTCATTATCTACCATTAGCATTCATTTCTGTGAATCTAAATTTTCTTTGGTATGTTTCTTGTTAATTTGTTTCCTCTCAGCAGCATCTGTTGATCAGCAAAGAGGAAATTCATATGACTGTCTGCTAGAGACAATGGGTATCACTTGAGCCGACTAAGAGGAATGGCAATGTCTGGTGGGTGTTGATGGGCTGTTCCTCAGCATGGGCATATTTTCATTCTTTGCTTGGGCTGAAATTATGTGAGATCATGATTAGAGACAGCTTTTTGTGAGTGACATGTGGATGCATTTGTTGGCTTCTGCCTTATGACAGTCTTCCTTCTGTGCATTTAATAAAGGGAACAGAAGTGTGCATATGCATTTTGCCTCTTGCAACACAATAGAATCATTTACATAAGGAAGAAGGCAGCACTGAAATATTAAAAAATCGTATTTCTAAGAGTCATCATTCTGGTTTTCTTTGTCTCAGCCACATGTCCTTACATATCTCCTGATTTCTCTGTGATGCTCATTTTTTTCTCCATCGTAGCTATAAATATAACCAGGTTTTCTTTTTTCCTTCTTCATCACATCTCCTTTTTTTCCATTAAATTAAAAAAAATAAGTTTTATTGATGCCTATTCCTTTCTACCACAGTCATATTTGAATTTATCCTTTCCTCTCCACCTACTGAACAACACACCCCTCTTGTAACAAAGAAAAATCATGAAGCAAAACTATCGGATGCAGTGATTGTTTGTCCATATATGCAACATTCTATAGCTGCAGTTCTCCACTTCTCCATGTAAGGAAGGAAAACACTTTTCAGTATTTCTTCTCAGGGATTAAGACTGTTCATTAGTATTACTCAAAGCTCATGGTTGTTTTGGCGGTGTTTTTGTTCACATTGTTGTCACTGCATATATTCTTCTTTAGTTCTGCTTACTTCTTTTGGAATTACTTCCTACAAATCCTTTCATACTTTAAATTCTTTGCATTCAACTTTTCTCACAGGGTTTCCATTACATTCATGTACCATAGTTTGTTCAAATGTTCACTAATTGACGAGGACACACTTCTTTGCCACCACAAAAGTGCTGCTATAGATATTTTCATAAATATGAGACTCTCTCCATCCTTGACCGCCTGGGGATATATACTAGCAATATAAGCTGGGGCATTTCTTTGCTATGAGTGAGTGAATTTGCTTTTGCTTTGAATGACTGAATTACAAAAATAATGATTCGTCTTATTCTATTTAACAACTGCCTTTACAATGTCATTACACAAGAACATTGTTAACACATTTTAACCAAATCCCCTCATAAGATTGTATAACCCCATTATAATATTATTTGGTCATTTGCTCAAGACTCAAACAAAGGAGAACATTCTTCCAAAGGAACTAATGGCGCCCCATAGTGTTGTTTCGATTAATGTTGTTCTTCTGCTAATTCAGTTGATGTTAGAATGCCTGTAGAATGTATGCCTGTAGAATCATTTTTGGTTTAGTTAGGGGATAATTATCTAGTCTGTAGATCTTCCAAAGCCTCTTTGCTTTGTGGCCACTGTGCAGTTCCACCAGAGGCACTGCCAAGGTGCAGGGAGGTAGAAAAGGAAGGAAATGTTAATGAGAACATTTTAGAAGTACACAGAAGTCATGTAATCCTATAGTTCATTTGCTAGATGGGGAGACTGAGGCTCAGATGTTGCATGGTTTATTAGTAGCTTGAGTTGAAGGTTTGGCTACAAAAAGTGGTTTTTAAAAGAAACTCTTTGAATTTCAATTATCTGTGTCTGTGCTACCATAGGTAAATGTAAGTTCTTTGTAGAATTTTCTTAGTATTCAGGATTTAAAAGGCCATCAAGACAAAGAAACTGACACCATACTTCATAGCTATGACATTAAAAACACAAGTAAAAATCTGTATGGGATTGTATAATAGTGAAGAATATTTGGGATGTTACTTTCACAATCGAAAAAGTTTTTAGTTTCTTCAAGGTTCTATCTAAATGCCCACTATGGTGTGTGGACAAGGGATTAGTTGTTCAGAGGACATAGGTTCAAATCCTGCCTATAACAACCTGTGTGACCATGGGCAAGTCATTTTAGTGCTCTGTGCCTCAGTTTTCTCGTTTGTAAAATGAAGGCATTAAGCAAGAGAACCTCCAGGGTCCCTTTGACCTTTGAATCTACTATCCTAAACTATCCCAAATCTCTCCAATTGTAATTGATTTCTTGAATGAATGCATAAAAAATATTATATCAAGTGCTTACCACTACCACTTACTTTGCATATTTATACAAAAATAAGCAAACAGTTTTTGCCCTCAGGGAACTCACAGTCGAAGATCACATATACAGAGGAGTTGTAGCTGGGGAAGAGTGTTTTGGAAGTGTTGATTTTATTACTGTCCTTAGAACTCGAGTTGAAAAAAGGTGTGGAGAGGGTACATGCCAAGTGGTGTGTTGCAGAAGGAAGATGGCCCTGGAGTAAAATAGTGGGTCTAGGTTAGGGCTAAACATGATAAATGCTTATGAGGCAGAAGCCCAGTGTCCAAGGATGGGGGCTAATGTGTAGGAACATAGCATCCTCCTCAGCAACCTTGAAGTCACATGTGTAGGTCCTTGTGTGCAACCTTTTGATTGAGTCCAAGTTTTACAGAACAAATCCTTTTCTTAAGGGGATTTGTTATATGAAGTTTGGATTCATTCAAAGGGTCACATCTGAGGATGTAGAGGGCCACATGTTGCTTTTAGGCTGCAGGCTCCCCACCCCTGAGTTCTAGGTTATATGAGAGTACCTTGTGAATGTCATGTCCTCTGCTATGATAATGAGAGGCAGAGTGAGGATGTGGATAGAAAATTAGTTTAGGAGTAAGGAAGAGATGGGATCAAGTCTCCCTGCTAATACACATTGTCTATGTCACCTTGAACAAATCAATTAATCTCAGTTTCCCATGTCATTGGCTATACATATCTCCTAGTTGCAAAGTAGGTGCATGCTTGCATTGGTAGAGGGAGTTTCCTCACTGGGAACTTCCAATAGCAATAAAATAACTAATATATTCTCTAAGTTGCAAACTTCTTTGTTTTTTTGTTTGTTTGTTTGTTTTTGTCTTTTGGGAGGGGAGAAGGCAGGGCAATTGGGGTTAAGTGACTTGCCCAAGGTCACATAGTAAGTGTTAAGTGTCTGAGGTTGCATTTGAACTCAGGTCCTCCTGACTCCTGGGCCAGTGCTCTATTCACCTAGCTGCCCCTAAATTGCAAACTTTTTGAAAGAAGGGACTGTATATCTTATATTAACATTGTATCCTCAGCACCAGGTTCAGTGCTTTGCATTGACTAAATGTCTATTGACTGAAAAAATGAACGAGGATATTCTATGCCCCCCAATTTAAATGTGACTATTAAGTCTTATTATTGGCACCTCAATTTTTCTAGGCAGAAAGGTGGTGCAGAGGATAGAGCACCAGGCCTGAAGTCAAGAAGACCTGATTCATATTTGGCCTCAGGCACTTTCTAGCTGGGTATTGCTGGTTTAGTCATTTCAGTCCTATCTGACCTTTTGTGACCTCATTTGGAGTTTTCTTGGTGAAGATACTGGAGTGATTTGCCATTTCCTTCTCCAGCTTATTATATAGTTGAGGAAACTGAGGCAAACCGAGTTAAGTGATTTGCTCAGGGTCATATAGCTGTTAAGAATCAGAGACCAGATTTGCACCAGGGTTTTCCTGACTCCAGGACTGGCTTCCAGCCACTGTACCACCTAGTTGCCCAGCTAGGTGACCCTCGGGAAGTCACTTAAACTCTGTCTGCCTCAGTTTCCTTGTCTGTAAAGTGGGGATATAAATAGCATTTACCTCTCAGGGTGTTTCTAAGAAAAAAGGAGGTAATATTTTTAAAGTACTTCTAAAACTTAAAGTACTATATAAATATCATTATTATTATTTTACATCTCTCCTATATGTCTCCCTCTTTGCACTTACATAGCAGCCATTCTAGAACAGGTTTTCATCACATCATTAATGGACTAATATAATAACCTGGTTGTTCTTCCTGTCTGTCTTTCCTCACTCCAATCCATTCTCTATTCAGCTACCAAAATTATTTTTAATTAAATTCTATTTTTTTTCAATTAGTAAAAATTTGCGGGACGGCTAGGTGGTGCAGTGAGTAGAGCACTGGCCCTGAAGTCAGGAGGACCTGAGTTCAAATCCGGCCTCAGACACATAACACTTACTAGCCATGTAACCTTGGGCAAGTCACTTAACCCCAATTGCCCTCCAAAAAGCAAAAAAAAAAAAAATTTGCTTCCTCTCCCTCTAATTTACCCTCCCCCCACCAAGAATACACACACACACACACACACACACACACACACACACACACAACCCAAACCTCTGTTACAAACATGTATAGTCAAGCAAAAAATAATTCTGCATTGTATATGTCTAAAAGAAAAAAAGTGTATATATGTATCTACACAAACATATTTTGATTTTGCACATGTCCAATGTGGAAATCAGGTTTGTGTATATATGTAAACACATATATACCATGGACACACAGCTACACAAGTCATGAAAGATTTATCTAAAATCATCCTCTTTGCATTTTATCATATTTATATAATATAACTTGTTAAGCTATTCTCTAGTAGATGGGTAGCACCCCCTCAGATTCCCATTTTTGGAATCTCAAAAAGAGCCATAAATATTTTCATATATCTACATATATTTCAGTCAACTAGCAAATAGAACTTTCCCTTCTATTTGCCAGTTGACTGAAATATATTTCTGTACCCAACTCTGTGTGTGTGTGTGTGTTCATGTGTTCTTCCCTCCTTTGATCAGTTTCAATAAGAATAAGGAATAAGGTTCAAGTGCAAGGTACCCTCCTTTTTTCTACAGGTTTCTACTTATGTACTCTAATTATGTAGGATACTTTTTCCTAACCTTTTTCTTTCTCTTCCTAAGGTCATCAAGACATAACATAACTATTTTCAGCCTTCTGTCTAATTAGACTCCTTCTAGGACCCCTAATGATGATAGCATTCCAGGGGGAAACATGAATTGTCTCACTATAATAGAATGTTAGCAGTTATCTTTATTTAATCCCTTATGATTGTTCACCTGTAGTAATCTTTTTGTTTCTCTTAATTTGAACTGAAATGTTTCTATACAACTCTGCTTCTTTTCATCAGAAATACTGTTAAGTCCCCTATTTCATTAAATGCTTCTCCCCACCTCCCCCAGTTTTGCAAGGCAAGCTATTCTCATCTATAAGCCTATATACTTTGTCTTCTGGAATATAATATTCCAAACTCTCTGCTCCTTCATTGTGGTAGCTTCTAAATCATGTGTGATCCTAATAGCGGCTCTTCATTACTTGAATTGATACTTTCTGGCTCCCTGCCATAATTTTTCTTTGACCTGAAGCCCTGGATTTTGACTATAATGTTTCTGGGAATTTTCATTTGGGAGTTTCTTTCAGGGATTAAAGATGGATTCTTTCTATTTCCTTTTTGCCCTCTTTTTCTAAGAGATCTATGCAGTTTCTTTCTTTTTTTTTTTTAACATTTTTTGCAATGTTATGTTTATGACCATGGCTTCTGAAATCATCTCTCCTCAATCAGTTTTCCAGGTCAGTAATAAGATTCCTAATTAATATACCTTTATATTCCTTGATGACAATCTATTTGTTCCACGTGGAATAGGACAAGTCACTTACCTGCTTAAAAATCTTCAGTGCCTTCCCAAAACAATGCCTACCCTAACTAGTCTAATTACTACATGTATAAAATCACCTTTATATTATCTCTAGCTAGTGGCTATGAGTACTGGTGGGAAAAGTCACTATCTCCTCCTGAGGTAGGTCAGTATATTTCTGGATAGCTATATTGAGCCTCAATCTGATCCTCTTAAATTTCTACCCATTGGAGTCAAGTATGTTTTATATCTCAAATATACTGCAAATTCTGAGGACAGGAACTGGGTCTTTCTGAGTTTTATACCTCTCTTAATGCACAGCACATTGTTTTGCATGAAATAGATCTTTAATAAATGCTTATTTTATGGAGGAAAATACTTCATAAATTCAGTTATCACTACACATAGTACAATGATTGGAATGCATAATGGGTTTAGTGCCTTGGACATTATAGCCACCTAATAAAAGAGCGAATGGATAAATACTTAATGCAATAAACTTGACTTCTTCATCTGTAATACTGAACAGATAAAGAAAAGTAAGGTTTCCCTAGTTCATGATGAATAGGTATCTTTTCTTTTGGCCTTTGCTTTTGGCTCTATAATATTTTTCTGGGTCAACTTGCCATGGAAATGGGTTGATAGCAATACATATGCATACATGTAGGTATGCACATAGATCAGTTTTTCCAAGGAAATTTGCCTTAAACAGGATGTAAAATAAGATCCAATTCTGTATCAGTTACCTGGAACAATTGAGCTAATGTATTGTAATCTGATCATGCTTTCCACATTCAATCCAATTCAATTCCACAAACAATAAAGCTCCTACGTTTTGCAAATCAGTTTGTGTATTAGGAAGGTTACAAAAATAATTATCACATACAGTATGGTGAATGAAAGGCACAGTGGTTTGTTACCTTGAAGAAAGATAGTGGGAGTCTATTAAATAAGTGAATGAATATTATCATACAACAGATTTGATCTCTTCATCCATCCCTGCCTTCAAGAATCTAAGTGTATTTGACTGCATTTCTGGGCAACTGACATAGCAATGGTAAAGTAATACAGAATTATTTAATATTAGAACTGAAAGGGATCTTAATCATCTTGTCTAAGTCCCTCATTTTGAAAATGAGAATTCTCAGACTCAGAATGGTTAAGAGAAAGGCCTAAGGTCTCAGAGTTAGCCTTCCACCTCTGTTAATTTTATCAATCTCGATTACATTCACGTTTTTTTGGTCTAAATATACAAATGCAATGATAAATGGAAGAGAGGAGCAGCAAACCAAATGGAACTTGAGCTGGAGACCTGGTACATTGATAGGAATAGACCTAACTGTAGGGTAAGGTCATCATTTCTGGACCTCTGATACGTCACTTTAAAATCAACATGACATCAAAATGTGGCATATCAGACCATGAGAAATCATTATGTTAGATACAGGGGTGGGGAACCTGTGGTCTCGAGGCCACATGCTGACCTTCTAGGTCCTTGGGTGTGGCTTTTTGACTGAGTCCAAGTTTTACAGAAGAAATCCTTTTGTTAATATTTTTTTTTTATTTTTTGCTTTTTGGAAGGCAGTCAGGGTTAAGTGACTTGCCCAAAGTCACATGGCTAGTGTGTCAAGTGTTTGAGGCCACATTTGAACTCAGATCCTCCTGACTCCAGGGCCAGTGGTCTATTCACTGTGCCACTTAGCTGCCCCCAAAAATCCTTTTATTAAGGGGATTTGTTCTGTGAAGTTTGGATTCAAGTCAAAGGACCACACTTGAGGACCTAGAGGGGCCACACATGGTCTCAAGGCTGCAGGTTCCCCCCTCCTGAAAAATACTGGAGAAGTAAGCATGTTGAAGCTATTCTGTCAGAAAAAAAGCTAGCTGAATATCATCGATTCTGAATTATCTTCTTATTTCTGCATGTCCAAGAAACATTGCAAAAGCAAAGTCCTTACATGTACATGGGCTGTAGTTGTAAATGAGATGTCTTCTGTGGGCCTTGATAGCCATAAGAGTCGAATCCACCTATGAAATCAACTGAAAAGAGAAAATTATGCTTATTAGAAACAACTTTTAAAAGAGACAAACAGGAGCAAAGTTTCACAGAAATTAATATGGACAGAGCAGCTAATAATCTATTAAACTGAGAGTGACTAATAGTGGGGGATGTAAAAATGGTAGTTCTTTCAAGGTAATGACTTTTTTTTGGTGGTCTCAGAGAATCAATTATAGTTTTACAAGAATTTTCTTACACATGAGAAAGAATTATGTACTCATCTCAAATTAGAAAGGCCTAATTGTAATTTTTTTCTCACTCTACATTCATGCTAGTCCCTTGGTCTCCCCTGACTGCTGATGGTAAAGGAGAAACTTACAAAAGTGTAAAGAGACTGAAGCATCCTTTCATTTGTAATGATGTTGACAATGAATTAAAGTATTGAAAAAAATAGTTTCCATGAAAGTAAAATAGGGTACTATGATTTCATGTGAGGGGGGGCAGGATGAAGGTTTACATAGAGTGGGTCTGACATTCAACACAAACCAGCAGTTGCAACAAACATATGTTCTATATATTGTAGGAAACTGCAATGATCCATTTTTTTTAGGAAAAGGGTTTGAATCATGGCCTCTCTCCAAAAAAGCCACCATTCCATGCACTGAAGATGACAGAAAAACAAAAAGGCAAGATATAAGTAGACAATATCTGACATCTTCATCTTGTCTATAAGAAATCTTATTAGTAATCAGACGTGAGAGGAGAAAGAGGTTAGAAATTGAGTTTCAGAAATATTGAGAGTAGATATTTTTTTGGGGGCAGGGGATGGGGGAATCAGGAGTTTGCTAATATCAAACATAAATGAAAAAGGCTGTTAGATGGCTCAGTAAATAGAGAGATGGACTTGGAGACAGGAAGACCTGAGTTCAAATACTGCCTTAGAGTCTTACTAGCTGTGTGAACATAGGGCATGTCACTTAAACCTGTTTACTTCAGTTTTCTCATCTGTAATATGGGGATAATAATAGGACCTATCTCTCATGATTGTCATGAGGACCACCTATTTGTAAAGTGATTATAAGTGATTATAAATGCTGTTATTTCTGATGTCAGAATCTTGTAAGGAAAGTCTGTTATAAAAAGAAATCTTGCTTAGGAACCACTGGAAACAAATTCACTCATGGTGAGAACAGGCTCAGCTACTGGTCAGCTTGCTATGACGTGGACCTGAGAATCTCACTTTTAGCCATTGTAGTAAGTGAGAGGAATATACTGGCATCCAGCATGTAGTGCTTGTGTTTTTGGAGTTTTTGTACATGTCTAATACGAACCACTTGTTCTCAAAATTCCGGTTAGTCTCCCTGCCACACTAGGTAGTTACTGGATAGTCAGGAAGATCTCAGTTTGAACTTGCTTCAGGGACTTACTAGTTACATGAATCTCTTTCAGCCTTAGTTTTTTCATCTCCTCCTCTACTTCCCCTATCAACTCACACTCTTACTCTCCACTTCAGCTCTTCCAAAACTTTTCATCCAACCTCAGATTCCATCCCTTCCTTTACTTTCTCAGCTCAGAATCTTGCCTCACCTTTTACAAGTAAAATTGAGCCACTTACTCTGAACTCCCTCTCTTCTCCTCTCCTTCCTTATCTCCTATCACTCAGGTGCTTTTGCCATATACTCCTCTGCCTCTGACTCACATGATGAAGTGGCCTTGCTCCTTGCCAAGGCTAACCCTTCTCTATTCTGTCTCCTCTAGTAAATCACCCCTTCTGTCATCTCTCTATTCTCATGTGTTTTCAATCTCTCCCTCTCTACTGGATTATTTCCTACTACCTAAAAAACATGTCCATGTCTCCCCTATCCTGAAAAAAAGCCCCTCACTTGATCTTTCCATCCCCACTAACTATCATCCTATGTCTCTTTTGCTCTTTGTAGCTAAACTCCTTGAAAAGGTCATCTATAACAGATGCCCCCACTTTCCTTCCTCTTAGTCTCTTCTTAACCCCTTACAATCTGGCTTGTGACCTTGTCATTCCACCCAAACTTCTCTTTCCAAAGTTATGAATCATCTTTGTTGTGAAATCTGATGGCTCTTTCTCAAGCCTCAGTCTCCTTGAACACTGACCACTCTCTCTACCTTCTCTTCTCTCTAGGTTTTGAGACATTATTCTCTTCTGGTTTTCCTTCAATCTCCTTGTCCCTTCTCTGTCACCTTTGCTAGGTCCTCTCCAGATCATACCCTCTATCCAAAGGTGTCCCTCATGGTTCTGTCCTGGGCCATCTTCTCTTCTCCCTCTATATCACTTCACTTGGTAATATCATCAGCTCCCATGGATTTAGTTACTATCACTATGGTAATAATTCTCAAGTCTACCTATCCTGCCCCAGTTTTTCTTCTGACCTCCAATCTTGCTCCAACTGCTTTTCAGACACCTCGAACTGGATGCCTAGTACACATCTCAAACTCAACATGTCCAAAACAGAACTCATTATCTTTCCCCCTAGACGCTGGTCCTTTTCTACCTTTTCTGTTACTGTAGAGGGCAACACCATCCTCCCAGTCCTTCAGGCTCACAACCTGGGAGTCATTCTGAATTCCTCACTAACTCTCACCACTCTTTACCCCACCCCCCCATATCCAAGCTGTTGCCAAAGTCTGTCAATTTTACCTTTTCAATATTTCTCAAGTAAGTCCCCTTCTTTTCTCTGACATTGACACTATTCTGGTTCAGGCCCTCATTACCTCATTCCTGGATTATTGCAAGAGCCTTCTGGTGGGTTTGCCTGCCTCAAGTCTCTCCCCACTCCAATCCATCTTCCATTTAGCCAAGAAAGTTATTTTTCTAAAGTATAGGTCCAATCATATTACATACATACATACTCCTTCCCTCCCCCCCCCCATCACTCAATTAAAGTCCAGTGGCTTCCTGTTGCCTCTGGGTGCAAATACAAAATGCCTTGTTTGGCATCCAGAGCCCTTCATAATCTAGCCGCCTTCTACCTTTCCAGTCTTCTTACATCTTACTCCCAGACACACACTCTTCAATCTAGTGATACCTCCTGGCTGTTCTACAAATTTGACACCCCCCTCTCTGGGCTCTGGGAATTCTCTCTGGCTTCCTCTCATGCTGGCACACTCTTTCTTCACCATTCTTGACTACTGACCTTTTTGGCTTCCTTTAAGTCCCAACTAAAATCTCACCTTCTATAGGAAGATTTCCTAGAGCTTTTTTAATTCCAGTGCCTTTCCTTTGTTATTTCCTATTTATATATCTCTATATATTTATATATAGATATACCTATGTATCTATATGTATCTTGCTTTGTATATATTTGTTTACATGTTGTTTCCCCCATTAGATTGCAAATTCTTGAAGGCAGGAGCTGTCTTTTGCCTCTTTTTGTATCCCCAGGCTCTTAGCACAGAGCCTGGCACATTGTAAGCACTTAATAAATGTTTATTGATTTATCTCTGAAATGGAGCTAATAGTAGCACCTACCTCATAAAGTTGTGAGGAGCAAATGAAAATACTTTGCAAACTTTAAAGGACCCTATGATACTAGCTATTATTATGAGAAAATAAATGACTGAAGGAATAACTCCTCACTCTTAATCTTTTTAGGGATTATGAAGTTCTAAGAAAGAAACTGAAGACTTTAGGGACACAGATGGTGTTTTTATCACTGCTGCCAATTTAAGGAAGGGATTTCAGAAGTGAAAGGAGAATATGGGAAGTAACAGCTGGTCAAGAAGAAGGTGTCAGAGAATGGGATTTGTATTCTGGGCCACGCTTTAGATGCAGGAATTATGGGCTCTTAGCCAGGGGTGAAGTACATCTTAAAGAGCAGGCAGATCTATCTGCATATATTCACACTATACATACACCTGATTGAAAGGAGCTTATTATGAAATTGGAGGGGGAGGGAGGAAACTGCTCACATATATCTGAATCCATATATAACAATAATATTAGATAGCATGTGTCATATAAAGTAGCAGGTCCAGCATGGGAAGAAGAAAATCAATACAGAATTTACAGTCATTTGTAGGAGAAAATATCCAAGAAGGATACTAATAATACTAAAGACCCCGTTGACTAAAGTCAACTGTATATTCCTAGTACAATAGCATTTCAGTTTTTCCTTCCACAGGTCCTCATCAACATGTTCTTTACCATATTTCTTTTACCCTGCTTGTGTTTTTTCTCACATGAATGTTTCTTGATTTACAACATTATTATAACACCCACTTTTATGTAAACTGTTACTTTCAAATACAGTACTCTTCTACTGACATATTCTAGTCATATATCTCATCCAACAAACTCAGGGATTCCTATAAGGTCAAATTTACCTCTTTGTATTAAAAAATAATTCAGTTTGCTTCCACAAACTTTTGGGTTTCCTGTTCTCCAGCAAATTACCCCCCTCCTTAATAATGACCCGTGGCCCATTTATTGTGAGGCATTCTGCATGCTGTTCATAATGGCCTCCTCCCTTCATTACTGGGATCCTTGCCATCTACCTTAGGGTTGCCTAATTAGTATACCTACACTTGGATCCTTTGGGTCTTTATCATTAACGTAAAAGAATCCCCTCAACCTATGCCTTGGTGGGTCTGGTTTTGTTTTAGGTCCTGGTCATGCCTAGTCCTCTTGCCTAAATGTCAGGGAGAGAGGGTACCACCCTAACTCTGTTTTAGCCCCTGTTCCAAAAGGTACCATGGCCAAATCTCTGATACCACTTTTCAGCTGAGGATGACCCATCTATTTCCTTTCTCAAACTATATTTGATTATAAGTATAAGTTGATAAGCTTACTTCTTTTATTGACTTTCTGCCTCCAGTTTTTGCTGCTTTCTTAGGATCTCACAAGAATTCCTTATTGACATCTGGAACTGTTAGCATACCTTAGTTTACAAACCTTGGACAAGTGGTTGGACATTCCCAATAGTCTATTTTATCCATATTTAGCCAAAAATCCAGACTACAACTAGGGTTTGTTCTAAACCTTCTTTCTTCATTCCCCCCTCACCCTACTCTCAAACCTCATAAGCAGAGCCAGTAGGGATGGAACATCTTCCCAGAAAAATTTACTCATTCATCCCACTATCTCTTCTTTGTATTCTGAGAGAGTAATGTGACAATATAATGTAGTGACTGATCAAAAAATCACCCTGGCCTGGATTTTTAACTATGATGGATAGCAGTATACTGTTCCAACATTTGCCTCAGTCATCTTTCTTGCCTTATTGAAGAGGTTTAAAATGCTTACATTCTTAAAGTCATTTCTTTTTGTGTCCCATGTCTTAAGAAGGAGTATTTATTTAAAAACCGTTCCTTTCTTTAATTGAACATTTTGGCAGGGATTTTCTCAGCTTCATCCCTTATGGCTCTGATTTTGATGCTAATTTCTCCAAAGGGTGGAATGAAGTCTTCATCTCAGCATCTTGGCATATCCCCTATATTATTTAAAGCCTCATCAGTGAAAGTAGAAAGCAGATTAAGGATTTAGCTGGCATGGATGTCATCTTTCCAAGATTCTGTCCCTACCAGTGACAAAAGGGACTGCCCTTGCTTTTTAGCGTGTGTATGGGTATTTGGGAAAACAAAAGGCAGCACAGATCTAGATTGCTTCTACTGTGGGGCATGCTTGCTCCTTACCATGAGCTACTACATAACATAATGTGTACATGTTCCTATAGGGCCCTTATTGAAATCAGTTGAAGTGGTGTCAATGAATTTTAGAAACTTGCACACATCGCAGGTCAATGAAAATGTCTATATAATTTTTTAATACTGAACCATGTGTAATCAAATGTTTTATAAATACTTATGCCAATCCTTTTCTGGTTTTGCCGAAACCATCTTATTAACAACAACATGAGCATAGTTTCTTAATGGTTTTGAAAATATATTAATTCACATTATAATTTGATCCTTATAACAACTCAGAGAAAGAGGGAAGATAAGTATTATGATCCTTACTCAACAGATAAGGAAATAAAAGCACAGAGAGGTCAGATGATTTAACCCATGTCACGCAGCAAAGACTAGAGCCAGGATCTCATCACCTTGCATGCTCTATACTTGTTATAGATCATATTTACAGTCTGATTTAATTTTCCTATCTGCAAAGTGGGCATAATTATATTTGTTTACTAGGAGAGGTTATTAGGAAGACTAATTAGTTTGTATTAGTAAAATGCTATATCAATTTTAATTATCATCATTTAATAGCACTAAAATAGTAGAATTAGGAAATTACCAAGTGGTAGAAATGCTTTCTGAATAAATATCTTTTGTAAAAATCTCTGTCCTGTAGTGAGCTTTCCTCTTATATTTAAACATTTTAATAATGAATACTGAATTCTGCAAACCTTAAACTATGTATTTTTATATGTGTTGGCTGTGATGAATAGTAACATAAAATTATACCTGTGTTGTTAATGAAAAAGTCACCAGTTAAGATACACGCTTTTGAAGACAGAGGTGGAAAAGACCACAAGGGGAGGTTTTTATGGTTGTCCCCAGAAAGCTGAACATACATGTTTAGAAGAACCTGATTTATAAGCATTAAAGGAATTTGTGTGGGTAAATGAAAATAATGCCTATGCCTATTATCCCTACAGGAGGGGATGTCAAGGGTCCTTACTGCCAATTCTACAAAAGAGATTTAGAGCATAACCAACCTTAGGCCAAATCACAAAGAAGCAAACTGTGTGTGTTCTCCTGCCCCCTGCTCTACCAGCTTCGTGGTGGCAGTGATTCAGTTGACTATACAAAGCTTGAAGTATCCAGACTGTGCTAAAAGCTCCCAGTGGACTTGGAGCTATTTTTCTCTAAGCACAGAAAACACGGCCCTTCTCACTGGGTGCTTTATCCTGGCTGTGCCTGAAAGGTCACTCAAAGTGCCGTGCTATAGATACCTTCCTGGCAGTAGAAACGTGATTTGACTGAAATGAGACTCGTTAGCCAAATCAGTGCAGATGCTGCAGTTTTTAACCTTATTCATCAAAAATATTTTCTCAGGGTCTTCCTAGGGTCCTGTTCTATGGATTTTTTTTAAAAAAAGTTTCTCTCTTACTTTGACCAGAGCCAAGTCTTAATCCCTTGATTAGTTGGTTTTCTCTGTATTTCCTGACACATGGGGACTTCACAAATGCTTATAGATTGGTTGATTCCAATCAATAACTGAGGTCAGATTTGTAAAGACATTTGTTTGCATTTCTCTTACTGACAAGGCCAATTATAATTCATTCCTGATGATCATTTATTATATCCCTCTGATTTAGTTGGTGATGTTCAGTTACCTGTGAGAGATATTATAAAAAGAACTTTTTTGGGTAAGAGCATGAATTAGAGATTTTCTAAGGTGTCTTCCAAATCTGAGACTACATTTCCATTTTAGTAAAAATCTAAGAGAAGGTATAGTGAAGAGGTTAAAGAGGTTGCTTACAAGTCATGGGGAATTGTGTTCAAGTCTCACCTCACTCTGTAATGACACTACCTGTGTGACCATGGGCAAGTCATTTAG
Source organism: Gymnobelideus leadbeateri (assembly GCA_011680675.1). Taxonomy (NCBI): domain Eukaryota; kingdom Metazoa; phylum Chordata; class Mammalia; order Diprotodontia; family Petauridae; genus Gymnobelideus; species Gymnobelideus leadbeateri. Next base: position 81,601 of record WOXC01006774.1, read on the forward strand.
CCTTTCAATGACCCATGTAACTCTTGAGCATTCCAAATGCCAGGACAATTCTTTATTTTGGCAAAGGGAGTTTCATTAGGGAGCTTTCTACACTGATGAACTCACAAAATTCCATCCAAAAAAGTACATGATATACTGCAGTTGACCTGGGTAATTTATTCCTGGAGCCAAGTTGTGGGAGTAAAATGTGCTAGAGTTGATGTTCTTGTGATTATACAGGCGAGAGAATTGCTGTCAGTGGTCATTTTAGAGCTGTTCTGGATCTCCCTACCACTGTCAAGACAGCACCATCCTCCCAGTCATTAGGTTTTTGACTTCAGTGTAATTGTTGATTTCTTCCTCTCACTCATCCCACTTAAATACTCATACAGCCCCCACCCTCATTCAGGACCTCATTATTTCTTGCCTGGACTTCTGCATTAGCATTCTAATGGATACCCTCCAATCTGTCCCCCTCTCCAATCCAGCTGAAAAAGTGACTTGCCTGAAGTATAGGTGTGACCATGTCATTGCCCCCTGTGCAAGGCACTCTATTGCCTTCCTATTTATCTCTGGGATTAAAAATGACTGTTCAATTGTTTCAGTCATGTCTGGCTCTTCATGACCCCATTTGGGGTTTTCTTGGCAAAGATACTGGAGGAATTTTCCATTTCCTTCTCCAGTTCATTTTACAGATAAGGAAACCAAGGCAAACAGGGTTAAATGACTTGCCCAAGGTCACACCGCTAGCTAAGTGTCTGGGGTCAGATTTGAACTTGGGAAGATGAGTCTTCCTGACTCCAGGCCCGGCATTCTATCCACTGCTGCACCTACTCTGTCATTTAATGATCTTTGTAACTTAGATTCTTTGCCATTTAATTGTAATTTAATTGTAATGATCTTTGTAACTTAGATTCTCTGTCATTTAATGATCTTTGTAACTTAAATTCTTACTACTACAGTCTTCTTTCATTTACTCTACCAGAATGCTGTCCTTCTCGTAATTCCTTAAACACAACACTCCATCTCCTCTCTCCACGTCTTGACACTGGCTGTCCCCCATGCCGGAAGTACTCTGTTCTTTCATAACAATATCTTAGTTGACCTGACTTCTTTACGATTGAAAGAATCAAATCTCAAATCTCACTTTCTCTAGGAAGTCTTTTCTGGTTCTCCCAGCAGCTAATACCTTGCCCTCTGTGATGATCTTAATTGCTCTGCATATAGCATCCAGATATTTACTTGTCATCTTCCCATTCATTGATAGCCCATATTATACCTGTTTATTTTTGCTTTTCTTTTATCCCTAGTTCATAGCATAATGCCTGGTATGTAGTAAGTGCTTAGGAAATGTTCCTGGACTGACTCATGTAATCAAATATAATTAACATCTATTTAATTCAACAAACATTTAGTAAGAGCCTACCATTGGTAAGGGATTATGAATACAAAGACAAGAACAAAACAATTCCTACCCCAGATGACCTGAAGGGTAATAGAAAGACTACAGTGAGTGAGTACAAGTAGGCAACTGCATAATAACCATCCAGAAATCTCCCCTACCACAGTCCTAAGCAGTAGTCATTTAGCTTTTCAAGTGAGGGGTGGGCTGGGGCTGGGGGGAGGGCAGACTTCACCACTTCCAGAGGCAATACACTTTCACTGCTGGATTGCTCTAATTGTAAGGAACGCTTTTCCCCCTTGCATCATGGCCATAGGTGTGCTGCCACGCGTAGCCCACACATTTACTATTATGCCTGTAGCTGCCTCTTTGTACCATTCGCTTGATAATACTAGTTCAGCCTGCTGGGGCCAAGTAAAACGAGCCCAGCCTTTCTGCAAAGTGACATATATTAATATACCTGAAGACAGACATCATGTCTTGTTTTAAGTCTTCTCTTACACAGGCTAAATAGCTAATTCCTTCCACTGATCTCCCCACTATGTAGTATACATCTCTAGTCCCCTAACAATCTTGGTCACAGTTCCAGTTTGCTAGTATCCCTATTAAAATATGGTGTCTATAATGGAACAAAATACTCAAGATGTGGTCTGACCAATGTGCAGTGGGATTTTCAGTGCTCTCATTCTGGATACTATGCTTAAATTAAACTCTTAAAATCATATACCCTATTATTGAAAAAGGACCTGGGAATAACCTTGCAATGATACCAGTACTTTTTTTTTTCTTTACATTACAATCTTAAGGATGAAATAAGACCTCAAAATACTTGTATGTGCATTCATTCATTCATTCAACAAGCATTTATTAAATGCTTACTATACACAAGGTCCTGGGGATACAAAAATGTAGTAAGGTTTCTGCAATATACACAGAGGTCTTCAAAAATGATGAATTTTATATGAGGTAAATATGTTAACTAATGAAAACAGGTGAAAGCAGAGGTCCTTAGTGTCATAAAATTGCCAGCCTTTGCAGAATTTTTCCTTTTGGTGGGAGATTAGCCTTAATCATGGAGCAACAGGTCCCTTCATAGTCCCTGAGCCTCTTTTGGGAAGTCTGTGAGATCCAGGGGCAGTTAGGTGGCATAGTAGATAGAGCTCCAGGCCTGAAGTCAGGAAGGTCTGAGTTCAAATCCAGCCTAAGACATTTACTAGCTGTGTGACCCTGGGCAAATCACTTAACTCTGTTTGCCTCAGTTTCCTCATCTGTAAAATGAGTTGGAGAGGGAAATGGCAAACCACTTCAGTATCTTTGCCAAGAAAACCCCAAGTGGGATTACAAAGAGTTGGAAATGATTGAAAACCAACTGAACAATGCCGGTGAAGTTCAAACTATTTTCATAGTAATACTAAGATATTTTAATTTCCACTCTGGTAAATATTGACAGAGGTAACCCATATAAGTAAAAGTTCTTTGGGGGAGGGGTCTTCAATTTAAAAAAAAGTTTGAAAACCACTCAGAGGATCAGATAGATGGCTTTCAGGCTAAATATACAGGACATGACTTGCTCTGAACCACTCTTATTCATTCACCCATTCATTCATTTATTTCAAAAATTTATTTATTTATTTTTAGTTCTCAACATTCATTTCCACAAGATTTTGAGTTACAATTTTTCTCTCCATCTTTTCCCTACCCCAACCCCCAAATAGCTAGCCTACTGAAACCCCTTTCCCCAATCTGTTCTCCCCTGTATCCTTCCCCATCACCCCCCTAACTTTCTAAAAGGTCAAGACAGACCTCTCTACCTCAGTGCCTGTATATCTTATTTCCCAGTTGCATGTAGAAAACAATTTTTTTTAAACATTTGTTTTTAAAACTTTGAGTGGAACCTCTTTTAGAGATACTCTGAGTTGTGATTACAGAGTACCACAGGGCCCACCTGGAGAGCACACAAAGATGCTTCAAGGGAACAAAGAGGCACCAACATGAGCACATGTCTTTGTTCCTTGGATGTAAAATAGCTGGGACCACAGATCAAAATAAGCAATGAGATGAGGCTGCCATAAGCTTGGAGAAGTTCACCTTTTCTTCATTTCACACATTGTACATGTGACTCTTTCACAGGGATGGAGGGGCTAAAACTGGCTTAAATGCTCCATCCTCACCTAATATCCATCTTCTGTACCTAGACTGGTTTGAACTTCCATTGTTCATGTGTCTGTTAACCTTCATGGCAGTGCAGGTGAGTGTGTGTGTGAGTGTGTATGTGTGTGTCTGTGTCTGTGCATTAGAGGCAGAGACAGACAGGGTAGGGACATAAAGAACCAGAGAGCAGAAGATTCAGACTCCCCTCCATGAAGACATACATTAGTCTGGAGCCAGAACACATTAGCGAGAGATATTCCTCTGTACCTGCAGACCACAGATTTTTTACAGAGATTATTTCATCTGATTCTCATATTAATCCCATAAGAAAGGTACTACATGTATTATTATATCCAGATAGTTACAGGTAGGGAGATTAAATGATTTGCCTACAATAATACCCTAGTAAGAGGAAGAAGGTGGGTTTTGAACTAGATTTTTATTAATTCAAATCCAACACTCTATTCAACTATGACTCACTCACACAAAGAGGTTCAACACTTATATATGAATATAGGAAATCATACAAACTCTATTAGACAACTTACACATAAAAGGAAAAACCTCATCTTCAAAGGGTCAAGCATCTGGGTTGACTCTTCATGCTCTACCATCTGAGTGGTTTAAAAATCCACTCGGCTGTGTTCTGTTCTCTCAAGTGAAATTGCCTTCAATTAGATGTGACAATGCCATTCAGGTGAAAGTGAGGGAGCTGTTGTGACATGTAGTAGCCAGCTAGTTAAGTTAGCCATGAATATGTGCTTTCAACCAACATCCCAAGAGATGTTCAGAGTGCACGGTGCACTTAAATGTATCAGTCTAAATTAAGATTGGTTATCCCATTCCCATATAAATGTTTAGAGAAATGCAAGTATAAAACATGCACACCATAAACATTGATGTAGTACATGAATATTTTTTTGCCATATGATTTGGGGCAAGAATTATATCCTTAGATGGTTTGTTTCTCTTTAAATATGCAAAGCATATAATTTTGAGCATGAATTAAATATCTTTGTTCAAGGGCAAGTAGTAACTTTATAAGCCAATATGTCCGGTGGTTACTACAACATTTTTGGAGCTAATTTGTGAAAGTGGTAGAGGAATTTACTATTGTCTTTGGTGAAACACTTAAGGCAAAGAGACATTTCATTTATGGGTGGTGTGAGTTTGGTTGCAAATCGCCGTATTATTGAAAAGGAACACATGGAGGGCAGCTAGGTGGTGTAGGTCCTCCTGACTCCGTCACCTCCTGTGAGTTCAAATCTGGACCCAGACACAACACTAGCTGTGGACCTTGGGCAAGTGACTTAACCCCAATTGACCTACCTTCCCCTCTCCAAAAAGCAAAAAAAAAAAAAAAAGAAAAAAAAGAAAAAAAAGAAAAACAGAAAAAGAGAAAAGGGACACATGTATTGCTGTAAAGGTCTCCATGGCCCCCAAATCTTTTATTTTTATTCTGTAGGGGGAGGCAGGTTTAGGATAAACTACTAGACTGATAATGAGCTGAATGACATCCCATTCCTGTTTGGCCACTATTATTATAACTTTAGAAAAGTTAAATGACTTCTGTGACTCAGTTTCTTCATCTGTAAATAGAGGGTCTGTTGTAGCTGATGACTAACTTTCCTTTTAGTTCTATAAATCTACACTGTTTTATGCTTCCATGATGAGTTTCCACATCAATGGCAGCAATAAAATATTTAAAGACACTTGTTTAAAAATGTTTCATTTAAGAAAACTCAGCAATGGTGATAAATGGAAATCAGATGAATGCTAAGTAGCAAGTTCTTCCCCTGGCTACTACTATTATGCATTGATTTTACTAAACAAGGTCCCAAAGAGATGCGCTGCTGAAACAGAATATTATTTTCTTCAAGCATCGGTGTATGTTATTTAGGCATTTGGAACCTTTAAGCATGACAGTTCCCAACAGAGATACCTGGTGATGAGGGAAAAAAGGGGACTAGAAATGGGGGGTGCAGAGGGAGTCACATACAGTGCTACCTGGCATACCTTTCCCCCCTGCTTCCCCAACTGATGGCATTCAGTTGTGTTTATGTGCATGATTGGGCGTGCTTCATGCTTCAGCTTAGCTCTTGGGAATTCCTTTAACATTAACTTCATTAGTTACGAAGGCAGCAATCCATAACCAATTTTCTTTCCATGTCAGGGTTGTTCATGTATAAACTGGGGCCTTTTGTTGGAAACATTTGCAATTAATCCTACAAACAAAGAAAATGCAAATCTTACACTCCCTACCCTAACCAACCCTACTGACTGAGGGCCCCGACTGCCATCTATTATATACTAAAATGAATTGAAATTCCCACTTTGAGCCTAACCTAATTTTCTAGTGATAATAGGCATGGATTCCCAGAAGTACTCTATGCATCTTGATAGTAACATCCTAATTTCCTTTCCTGGTAAATGTTTTAAATAAGATTTTAGCACCAAAGGAAATTAACCTTTAAATTAATTGTAATTATAAAATGCCATCGCTGATTTTGTCTTCAGCCTAATTACTTACTATTATTTAAACAAACTGCACCTCCTGTGAGCTTTAAGTTTGTTTCTCTTTCACTCTCGGCTACACAATGCCAAACAATTTTAGCTAAAGCCTCATTGAGTCTGTTTAGGTCCTATAAGCTTCAATAGAGTAGTCCCACTTAAATGTCAACTATGTTTTTTTTTTTTTACTTCTTAGATTTTTTTTATTGAAATGGCAATCTTCTGGTTGCTCACCATGAGGCAGAAAATTTCAGATATCTGCATGTATGAGTATATATTCCTCTACAGATGTCTATGTCTATCTAAAATCTGAGTGACTGATCTCATATGTCAGTGAGGCATTCAGTATTTAGAACAAAATTTCATGTCATAGATACTCAGACAGTCAGTCTGGGGCAGCTAGGTGGCACAGTGGATAGAGTGATGGGCCTGGAGTCGTGAAGACTCATCTTCCTGAGTTCAAATCTGACCTCAGACACTTATTAGCTGTGTGTCTTAACTGGGAGCTAGGGGATGGTACATGTTTGTCACTTAACCCTGTTTGCCTCAGTTTGCTTATCTGTAAAATGAATTGGAGATAGAAATGGCAAACTACTCTAACAACCTTGCAAAGAAAATCCCAAATGGGGTCATGAAGAGTCAGACATGTCTAAAAAAAGACTGAACAACAACAAAATACTCGAATGCAGTGGCCTACTTTTCTAAGATTCAGTATTTCTCAGCCTACCTGCTGTTAAGGAGAGAGTTGAGATCACTTTGCTAAATGAATCACAATTAGAGGTCACTACAAAAGCACTTAGAAGAAATGGAGTGAGAACAATGGCTGCAATAATGTAAATGAAAAGAACACTTGAAGCCAAACCCTGGATAATTGTCATAACCAATTTTGGTCCTGGAGAAGAGATGAGGAAATGTAATTCCTTGCCGTCTTTGGAGGGGTGAAGGTATATAAGGATAGAACGCTGCACACACTGTACTGCAAGCAGAGTGGTAGTGATTAGTTTTTCTTAATATTCTACTTTGATATAAAAGAAGGTGCTTTTAGTGGGTGAATGGTAGGGAATAGGTATATCCAGAAATCACTGCAATGTAGAAATAAACGCATCAGTAAACCTTTAAGAATAGAGAGAGGGGGCGGCTAGGTGGCGCAGTGAATAGAGCGCCGGCCCTGGAATCAGAAGGACCTGAGTTCGGAGCCGGCCTCCGACACTTAATCCACACACACAAAAAACAAAACAAAACAAAACAAAAAAACCTAGCCGTGTAACCTTGGGCAAGTTACTTAACCCCAATTGCCCTAAAGGGGCGGCTAGGTGGCGCAGTGATTAAGAGCGTCGGCCTCGGAGTTTGGATGACCCGAGATCAGATCCGGCCTCAGAAAATGAGCACCCACACATAAATAATGACTAGCCGTGTAACCTTGAGCAAGTTACTTAACCCCAATTGCTTAAAAAAAAAAAAAAAGAATAGAGAGAGAAATTAAGTGAGAACGGGGAAGTTTAATTGTCAAAAGGATGATTTTGACTACATAGGAATCTCAATGGTTCTCAAAAGCTCAAGGCTTTTGGACACAATCTAGTTTCCCAAGAGAAGCTTTTTGCTTTTTGTTTGTTTATGTACTTATTCTCTCCTTTAGCATGCCACAAATCAGATGGTACTATGGGATTTTGGCAAACTTATTCTGTGTGTGTTCATATCAACATTCTAACACTGAAACATGTACCATCCCCTAGCTCCCAGTTTCCCCCTTTGCCTTGCCATCTTTAATTCATGCTAAGGTTCTAGGCAGTAAGGAAACAAACTAAAAATCTGGATGTGGACTGGATATCTTGGAATGCTGGCATAACAAAATGGGAGCTCTCCCAATAGCCATTTTAACCACTACAATGCATGCTTCCCTTTTTCATCCATCTATCTTTCTCTCTGTCTCTCTCCTTCCATCCAACATTACTTTGCTTCAACCAACATTTCTTATTCTAATAAAATCTTTATTATATCATAACAAATCCCAACTGTTATGATGTTACTTGTCAGACTTGTAGAATTGTAATAGGAGACATCAAGACTTGGAGCTAAAAGGTCATTTAGTCCAATCCTATCCTACTCCATGTATAATATTGTCCTTATGGTACTATCTGCCCCTTTTAATGTTACTTTGCCTAAAATTGTGATTGCTTAGAACTAACTGATAACATCAGGTTGGCTATGCCAATACTTTCCTGATGCTAGTTGGTTAATACAATTGGAAGGGCCCTCTTCTTCTCTGTCAGGCCACCCAGTCTTTTTTATTTGTTTTCTTTTGTTTTGGAGTTGGGGGGAGGTTAAATCTCTACTGTAACCACATCCTTCTCTCTATAATGGTTGCTTCTGTTCTGTATGCTGTCACCTTTATTCTTTCATCTAAGAGCAAGGCTAAACCAATCATACAGCTCTCTCAGAGAGCACTAGGAAAAAGGAAGGAAAAAAAGTGCCTCCATATATCCAATCAGTTGCCAAATCTTGTCATTCCTATCTTCTCATTATCTCTTGGAGACATTCCCTTTTTTCGCGCTCCTCATGGCTTGTCTGAATGATTGCCATAGCCTCCCAAGTGGTCTTTGTGTCTGAAGTCTGTTGCCATTCTAATCCACGTACCATATAGCTTCCAAAGGGATATTTTTCCCATAAGGCCCAAGTATCATCATGGCCAGCTAGGTCACCAGTACAGTGGATAGACTGACCTCTGGAGTCAGGAGAATCTGAGCTCAACCTTAGACATTTACTAACTGCTAAATCCAACCTTAGACATTTACTAGCTGTGTGACCCCGAGAAAGTCATTTAACTCTGTTTGCTTCAGTTTCCTCATCTGTATGGAAATGGCAAACTGAAACTGGAAAAGGGAATGGCAAACCACTCCAGTATCTTTGCCAAAATGGGGCCACAAAGAGTTGGAGATGACTGATCGACAAAACAGCAAATCTCTCCATGTTACATCCTTCCTCTACAAACAACAGCCATAACTGCCACTAATTACCACCACCACCACCACCACCACCATTACCACCCTTCCCAAACTTCCAACAGTTCTCTATTGCCTCTAGATTAAATGTAAACTCCCCTTTTGGTCATTAAATGATTTTCACAAATAAGCTACTTCCCATTTTTCCAGTCTTCTTACACATTAGTTCCCTCCACATACTCTGTTGTTCTAATACTGTTTTATTTGCTATTTCTCATATACAATGCTCCTTCTCCCATTTCTGTACTTTTGACCTTGCTATTCCTCATGTCTAGAATGTTCTCCCTCTTTACCTTTGCCTCTTAGAATCCTAGGTTTCCTTCAAGATTTAGCTGAAATTTAACCTTTCTGTTGTTGATATTGGAGAACTTTCCTAGCTGTCCTACTTTCCTTCTCACAGTCTTCCCCATTAAGATTACTTTGTATTTATGTCATATATATTTTATTTATACTTACATGTGTACATTCCTCCTCCCCCATTAGAATGTAAGCACTTTGACAGAAGGAATTATTTTGGCTTTTTCCTTTTACCCCAAGCACTTAGCATAGAACTAGCCACAATCTAAAGGCTTAATAAATTTTCAACTGACTGAATGATAGCGGGTTTAGTGAGTTTTCTCCTTCAAGACCACAAGAGGGCATCAGTTAATTGCAGTCTAGAAGACAAATGAAGGGTAGACAGAACTTTTGGGTTAAGAATTTTGTGTATCTTACAGATAGGAAAAACCATCACCAATCATAGAAATTTGCACAACAGTGATATGAAATTCTATATGGGCATCTGCTGCTGAATCTGACCATCTACCCAGACAAGTATTTTTAGACTTTATCAAGAGGTTATGGTTTATTTTTTTATCCTACAGATCTGTATGAGGTCTGATTTATTGAATCTTAGTTATCAGCCCTAGCCGAAGGGAACGGAGCAAACATTTTATCAAGCTGTGTCAATAAGACAGAAGGTGAGGACATTCTTTAACAACATGCCATTTAGCAGTGTGCCAACATTTGGGTTGATGGGCATGGAAATTAAAATTTTTGGTTTGGTTTAATTTGGAGGGCAAATATGGACACCGAATGAATAAATGAATGAAAAATATATTAAGCACCTGCTCTATTCAAAACAATGTGCTAAGTTCTAATAAAAACTAGTCACTTCCTGCTCCTAAGGACCTCAAATTCTAATTTGGGGAGACAAAATATATAGGAGGTTTCAGCCACAACAATGTAAGTATATTGCAGCTGAAATCTTCTATATAGTTTGTCTTAGTACAGTCCTTAGAAGACCTAAAGCAATCACCATCAAGGCACAAGACTCCAAAAATGACTTGGTCCCAGATAAGAAAAAAGGCAAATTCTTACATCACAAACTAGTTCTTGAACCTTCTTAAATCTCCATCACAACTTCCCACCCATGATGGCTCAGCATCTTTTCTACAAAAAGAACTTTGGGGCCAATGCAGCTATAGTTGGAGTTGGAAGGAAGGAATGTGAAGATAGTAAAAAGTAATGCTCATTTACTTTGTAGGAGCCACCTAGGAAATGGGAGAGTAGGTGACCAGAACCCAGAGAATAGTATCTAACCCCATCAGGAACCTAGCAAATTGGAGAAAGACAAAAGCATTTAATAAATTCACATGCTCACTAGTCTTCAAAAGGAAAGGGAAATAAAAGTGATAGGGAATGATTAGCTGCAAAGAATTAAATTATTTCCCATGATTCTTTTCACCCTAGTGAGATTAGAACTGCTATTTTATACATTGACCGCACTATTCATCCCAATGCCAATTGGCCTTAAAAAGAGTAGAAGAGATGAATAGGTGTGTGTATTAGTGTGTGCAGTTGCCAGTTAAGTATTTAAAATCTATTTTCAACATTACTTTCATTCTAGAAGTCCCTTGAAGGTACTGGTTTTATTAATGACATTCCAAAGCCTTTCCCACACTGAGTATTTAATAACATTAAAAATACATCGAATCTTTGTTTCTTTAGAAAAGGTAGTAACTACTTAGAGAAAGGTGCCCACTTTGAGGCAGAAGAACATTATCTTAGGAGTATAAATATCAAATATAGCAAGAGATTTTTAAAAAGATTGATAACTGATTTGTATGAGGATGGAGAAAGTCTAGACCTGTAATTTCCTAAGTGTGGGCAACGCCCTGGAGTGGAATTTTCTTCTACTGATGAAAAATAGTTGGAGGGAAGAGGCTGTGAGCTCTCATTTTGAGTGAAGAGTTGGAATGGTGGGTGGGGAGGAAACAAGCCACCTAGAATTCCTTGATAGCCTTTCCCTGTCACAGACAATGGAACATCTTTAGGTCTCATATAGGGGAATCTCTGGTTGTTACCAGACTTTGCCTTGCATGAGGAATGATGCTAGAGTAGCAATGCCTTTCCTTCCTGCAGTTGTTCCCACTGGGAAAGTAGTATGTTAAATCCAAAGCTTAGTCTGTCCTTTTAAGTATTTATGTACCAATTTAATTCATACCTATAAAAGCTAGCTTTTACACTTGACATAAAAAGTCCCTTGAGGGTAGAGGCTGATTTATTCTTGTCCCTATATCCCATACAACTAGCACAAGTGACTGGCACATAACAGATACTTTAAAAAATGAATGAATTCTTGTTGACTTGAATGGAGTTGAATTTTTTTAATGTAGGACCTGAGTTTTCACAAGGGTGCTACCTACTAGGTAAAGATAAAAAAGATTCTCCTTTGCACTATTCACAGGCAACTCATGCTTGACTTTGAGCTTTTACTCCTTCCTAGAGTGATCAGCTCATGCTTTTTCTTCTTTCCTAGCATGCTCCTTGACCAACTGCCCTTCATTAGTGAATAATAGATAAAATTTGTATTCGCAATCTTTGAATGCCCCACCATAACTATCCAGTATACTGAAGGAGAATATAGTGTTCCAGTAGACATATATAAAGAACTATTTGATCAGGTTGGAAAGACAAATGGGTTAAGAAGAAATTTATTCTAGGATGCTGCCAGGGCTTTTGTGGAGCCTGCTCACATCTACCTCTATTTTCAGTAAAATGAATGATTTTGTAACTTGGTTGAAAGATATTCTCCATAGATGAGATGGTCTTAAATTTAGCAATTATCAAACTTCTTTGAACCCTTTTCCCTCAGTAACCCTTGATAAATCTATGCTGCCCAAATAAAGAAAATGCTGTTATCAATAAGGTTAATAAACCCAAATTTAAAATGATATAATCCAAGTTTGTTACAAATTCTGGGCTTTGAATATATTCCTAGAATCTTTCCAGCTGAGAGACTACTGAGAAACATTCCCTATTTAAAAAAAACTTTCTCAGTACTTCTAAGCAAGTGAAAATCTTAGGACATACAATTCTTTTGAAACATGGTATTTGTGTGTATATGTGTATATAGATATATATGAATATATACTGGGTAGCAAGGTAGACAGTGATGGACTTGGAGTTAAGAAGACTCATCTTCCTGAGTTCAAATCTGGCCTCAGACACTTAACTAGCTGTGTGGCCCTGGGCAAGTCATTTAATCCTGCTTGCCTAAGTTTCCTAATATGTAAAATGATCTGAAGAAGGAAAAGGTAAGCCCCTCCAGTATCTGCAATAAAACCCCAAATGAGGACATAGACAGACATGGCTGAAAATGGGTACACACACATATACATACAATATGTGGTAGACATTTATGTGTGTACATGTACATTTACACATTTACACATATATGAATATATTTATATATTATTTGTAATGAACTGATAGTATAGATGTGAAGATATGTTTTTATTCCCTTGACTTCCCTTATTCATCCTCCATGGTCTTAAAACAGATCATATACCATATATTTACATTTGGAAGTGACTTTAGAGGATTTTGTCCATCTCATCCAATTTTACAGGTGAAGAGTCTGAGGTTCAGAGAGATTGTGTCATGTTTATACAATTAGTAACTATCAAATGCAGTATTTGAGCTTAGGTCATCCTGCCTCCAAATCTATGGGCTAGTCTATGAGACCTCTAGTGTAAAGGATGAATTATTTTCCTTCCATCTCCTCACTTTCAAACGCTGTTTATCATTAGGCAAAGTAACTCCTCACTGGTATTTCCTTAGAGTAAATCCTTCTTTAGTAGCCTAGTACTGAAAAGTAAGGAGCAAGAAAACCAAATATTATACTCCATCTGTGGACAAATCTGAAGTAAATACAAAAGCAGGTCAAGGGCTTCTAAGAATAGCATTAGGAGCACTCAGGATCAGAATGAATCTAGACTGGCGATGAATACTATGAAAAACAAACAGTAAAAAAAAAGAGGTCTATTAGTTATATTGAGAACAAAAGGAGGACCCTCAGTCTAGAAAGGACAGACCAAAATGGTTAATTGGGGGTTGAGATCCTAGATGCACAAGGAGAAAATAAGAGAGGGTGTCCTCAATGGGTTCAAAACCCAGCCCAAACAAACTCTATTCCTGGATACTAGAAGCACTGCCTGACAGTGATAGTCAATGTTGCACATCTTAGCAAGATAATGGATAATATGAAAAGAACTGCAGGACTAGAGGAGTAAAAATATTATCATACTTTTCAAAAAAAAAAAGGGAAAAGGATAGAGCCTACAAATTGTCAAAAGTGAACTTGACTTTGATTCCTAACACCTTCTAGAACCTATCATTAAAGGAATAGTGAAAATTGAGGAAAGGAAGCAGGAATCATTAACAGCTAACTTGTTCATCAAGAACAAATCATGGCAGACTAATCTCATTTTACTTTGTGATGGTGGTACTAGATCATGGTACCACGTCAAGGAAATGCTCCAGACAGAGTATATCTAGGCAGGCAGGTAGTGCAGTGGACAAAACACTGGACCTGGAGTCAGGAAGAATTCAAATCCTGACTCAGACACTTTTTTATGTAAACTTGGGCAGGTCATTTAACCTTTGCCTCAGTTTCCTTATATGTAAAATGGGGATAATAATAGCATGCCCTCCCAGGGTTGTTGTAAGGGTAAAATGAGATAATATTTTAAAACACTTTGAATGAAAATCTCAAGTGATATATAAATGCGGCTATTATTATTATTATTACACAAAATATTTACTGAAGTTTTTCACACCAGCTTTGTGAATAAGATGGAGAGATGCAACATGACAGTATAGTTAGGTGGATTCAGGATTCATTGAATTAACATAACCAAGGAGTAATGAAATGAAATGATGAAAGACAGTCCTAATGCTAAAGCAATTTTTCCTTGGTCCTATATTCCTCAACATTTTTTTCAGTGATTTGGATGAAATTGCAGGTTATCATATCCATCAAATTTCCAAAGGACACTAGGTTGGGAAGGAAACCTAGCTTATCAAATGATAAGATCCAAAAAGTTCTTGACAGACTAGAAGAACAAATAAAATCTAATAAGATGAAATTTAGTAGTATTAACACTTAGTACAGTAACACTTGCTTTAGTAGTATCATTACTATTAGTAGTAAAGTAATTCTTTAGTAGTAGTAATAGTAGAGTTAAATATAAAGTCCTACTCTTGGGTTCAATGCTGCAAGTTCAAGATTGGAGGGCTATGTTTTGACAGCAGTTTTTCTGAAAAAAGATCTGGGTGTTTTATTGGACTTCAAGGTAAGTATGGGTTGGCATTGGGATATAGTAGCCGATGATCTTAGGCTTTATTAGCAGTGGTCATTAGTGTATAGAAAAAGGGAAGTTGATGGGGCGGCTAGGTGGCGCAGTGAGTAGAGCGCTGGCCCTGGAGTCAGAAGGACCTGAGTTCGGATCTGGCCTCAGACACTTAACCCACACAAACAAAAACCTAGCCGTGTGACCTTGGGCAAGTTACTTTACCCCAATTGCCCTAAAAAGGGGCGGCTAGGCGGCGCAGTGAGTAAGAGCGCCTGCCTCGGAGTTGGGATGACCCAAGATCAAATCCGGCCTCAGAAAATGAGCACCCACACATAAATAATGACTAGCCGTGTAACCTTGAGCAAGTTACTTAACCCCAATTGCTTAAAAAAAAAAAAGGGAAGTTGTATTACTATTGTATTCTCTACCTTGGTCAAACCAGATCTGCAGTATTATGTTCAATCTGAATGCTGCATTATAGGAACAACATTATCACTCAAGAAAGTGTCCTTAGAAAGCATGATTAGAAACACTTCCATGTGAAGATTAATTGAGGGAACTAGAGCAGTTTATCTTAGAAGAGGATAAAATGTTGAAACAAAGCATGGAAGTTGGAGGAGAGGAAATTCAAGCTTCCTGCAAGGAAAATCTTGACAAATTATTTAACAATTGAGTGGGTTGCCTCAAGAGGGAGTAGATTTCCTATTTCTTGAGGGTTCCTAGAGAAAGGTGAATGACTGCTTGTTAGGACTGTCATAATATGGATTATTGTCATTTCTGAAGTCTTTTCACACTGAGATTCTGAAATCTTGGGACCAGAAGATAAGATTTGTCAATCATTTGTATAGAGGTAATATTTAAAAGTATCATTAGGAATGAAAATTGCTAATGGTAGAGTGTAAAGAGAGAACAAAAGAAGGTAATAAACTGAGACTTGGTGAACATCCATTCACCTTATAGTGTTGGGACAGAGGCAAAGGAGTCAGTAAGGCAATGGAGTGGTTAGGGAGAACTTTGGAGAAGATCCAAGGGCATATGATGTTTCCGAAACCAGAAGAGAAACGAATATCCAGATGGAGGGTTAATCAACAATGTCCAATGCTATTAATAGCCAAGGAGAATGAGGACTGAGAAAAGCTCATTATTTTAGGAGATCACTGGGAAAATTGTCAATAAGTGGTAGGAATGGAAGTCAGATTGCAAGGATTTGATCAATCCACAAACTTTATCAAGTATCTACTATGTGTCAGGAACCATGCTAGGCAGTGGGGATATAAACACAATGGGTGAAATAGAAAGAATCTTAAATCTCAAAGAGTTTGCTTTCTTAAAGAGAGAGTGGGTGTTGAGGAAGTGATGGATGAGTGCAGTGCAGAAAACTTTTTCATTTGACTTAGAAGTGAATGGCATGAAGAGAGATGGGGCAGTAGTTGGATGAGGGTAGAAAGGTGAGGAGGTTTTTTTCACATTGAGTTCAGCTGATTATGCTTGTAAGCATGTGGAGAGAAGCCCCTGGAGAGGGAACATTGTAGAATGGATGTTATTGATTGTTAAGAATTTTAGCTCCAGATGCAGGTAATTATTCAAGAAGAGTTAATGATCAGTAAAAAATGAGAAAACCATTATAGGGGACAGCTTTCCTCAACATTTTTTTTCCTTCTCTTCCCAACCCCTTTCACATTGACCATCCCCTCCCTTCTCCTTTTTAGCCCCTCATAATTGTTTTAGGATGGTAAGAATTTTAAGACTCAGATTATGGCTTCCTGAATAGGTAAAAGCACACTTTAGTAATATCCTGGACTGAACAATTTTATGAGAAACTCTTCAGCTCTGTTGGGGACAAAAGCCTTATCTCTTGTTCTAATGATATATTTGGGCTAATGTCTGAGAAGTAAGAAGTCGAGGTAGGAGGCATTGAAACAGCTGCTTTTAACTTGAAAGAAATGCAATGGAGCTTTAATACTTACAGCTGTCCTCTTCTTCAGTAATACATTTCACAACATAACAGGCGTAGATGAACCCTGCCAACTGAAACAAAACAGAAGAGCTTTAGAGAGGGGGCACAAGGCAATGGAACAGAATCTGGCTGGGGAAGTAGTTCAAAGGTAAGCAATTTCCCCCACTGTTCATTGCTCAGAAGTGAATCTGCAGTCCTGGGCCTTGATTTCCATGTGTTTTTATTTGATTTGAGTGGTGTTGACCAGTTTGACAAATAAATATTTTGCTATTTTTTCTCTGACCTGAGTTTGTATGTGCAATCAGTTTGAGACAGACAATCCAAAGCAGGTGATTGAAAGTGTGGTAATATAGAACGGCAATGATGACTCAACAGTAAGTGTTCCATGAGATAGAATGCCAATCAATTCATAGCTTAGAATTACATCACAACCCCTGACAAAAACTGAGCTTATAATATCTGATCCACTGAAAGAGGTCATGAAGGAAAAATTCAGAACTGGAGAATTTTGTAGTAATAATAAACATTTTGTAATAGCAATTATGGATATAACATAGCACTTTCAATGATAATGCATTTGATTTTTGCAACAATCCTGTGAGGTGGGTAGTATGAATATTCTTGTCCTAATTTTTAGAACTGTGGGAAAAAATCAAGTTTCAGAGGGAATAAAGGATATTCTAAAGTCATAGAGAAAGTAAGCAGTTTACTTAGTACTTGAGTTCAACTATTCTGACTTCAAACCTAGTGGTTTTTTCCCCCAATACATCATATTCACTTTAATATTTTGCATGATGCAAATAGAAAAAAACCCCAACAGGTTCTTAAACAGAAAGCACAATTATACAAGTGCCCACCAGATTTTAACATCTCCAGTTCATTGTTCATGTATCTGTGAATTGTTTTTTCTAATATAATTTTGACAATATTATTCCCCTACTGAAATGCCTTCAGTGGCTCCCCATTACCTAAAAGAATATAGGTCCTTAAAATAAAATTAAAATGCAAAGTCCTTATCCTGGTGCTTAAGGCTATCTATAGTCTAACTTGAACCTACATTTCCAGTTTTATTTTATATTGTTCTACTTTTCATAATTTTGTTTTGGCCAAACTGATTTATTAGTCAGCCAGTCTCTATACTATTCCTGCCTCCTCCCACTTTATGCCCAGGACATTCCTTATGATTGGAATGTACTCCCTCCTTAATGGTACCTTCTGAAATTTTCTTCCTTTAAGGTTCTGCTTTGATATCACCTTCTCATGAACCTTTCCCAGACTACTCCCCATGCCTCAAATTAAAGCCTTCTCTTTATCCTTAACTTTTCTTAAAGTACTTTTTTGCAGTCCTTCCTTTGTCCCCCTAGTGTAACTGTTTATCTAAAAACTTGTTTTTGTATATGTTTTTCTATGACATGATTCTGTTCTGTACTTAGCATGGTGTTTTGCACAGAATAGATACTTTTAAATATTTACAGAACTGAACTGATGAAGTAATACATTAAGTAGACACTAGAAAACAAGGGATTATTATAATCCATTTACTTTGGTGACATGCAATCCATTTTCCATCATAGAAAAGAATACTCATATGGTAAATACATTGTAATTTTGATTTTGCTCTCCTTATCATTTGTTCCATAGTGGTAAGTAGACAGGCTGATTATATATCTTCATTGGGATTTACAATTATAAAGGACACCTGTCCATCTAAATAGAAGGTCCTTTACTACTACTACTACTACTACTACTACTACTACTACTACTACTACTACTACTACTACTACTTCTTCTTCTTCTTCTACTGCTACTACTATCACCATCTCCTCTTCCTCCTCCTCTTCTAAGGGGGAAGGCAACTCAATTGGGGTTAAGTGACTTGCCCAAGGTCACACAGCTAGTATGTCCAGTGTCTGAGGGTGGTCCTCTTGACTCCAGGGTTGGTGCTCTATTCACTGTGCCCCTCCTTAACTTCTTAATTCCAATAATACAGTAAAGTCTATTTCTGAGTACTAGTCCACGGGACAAAATAATAATGAAATTTATAGTGTATTCTCCTCTCCTCCATTCTGAGGGGTGGGGGAATTTTTACATTTTATAAACTCCTTTCCATTTTTATGGAATACTAAAAAAAACATGTCCTTAGGAAAGTGGCTATAAAAATATTCACCTTTGCTTATCTTCATTTCAAAGGATTGATGTGTCTGATGTGAGAATGTTTGGTCAACGGGGTAAGGGGCTAAATGGAGAACAGGAGAAATCCCATTCTTCCATCAGGATATATAAGAACTATCTGCTCATCAGAAATAGTACATGCCTGAAATGAAAGGAAGTGTTAGACTTTTAGAAGCTATTTTCCATTAGCCAACAGGCTATAGTCTATCAAGAAGTTAGCTGAGGAGAGAGTCAGGAAGTACCACAATGAGTATTTACAGTTGCAGCTGAGCTTAGAGAGAGATAAATAGGAATCCATTGGAAAAGGAAAATTGAAAAGTCTTATTCAAAGTCTTGGAAAAAATGACTGCTCTGGTTGGGGAAAAAGGACAGATATTACTGTATGACTGAGAGAATAGAGAAGATTTCACAAATGCCCATCATTACACGAGTATTTGAACCATGGTGAGTCACAGGGGAACAGCAAAACCAGTATTTGTTATGACATTTTGCATTAATAGTTTGTTCTGACTCTGGAAGGGAAACTGGGGATAGAGCCGCTTTCTGAACGTGCACATAAGAAAATGTCTATTTGACTTTAAAGTCTACTTGACTTTATTAAGGATTATAGATACAAAAGCAACTGGTTGTCTTAAAAGTGAGTTGTTTCTTGGTATATCTATCATACCAGACAAATGTAAAATTAATATCCTACTTTCAGAATACTAAGTGAAATAAAGGAAATATCAACCAAAAAGAATTTATTAAGCACTTGTTATGTGCCAGGTAAAAAGCAAAGTGCTGGGAGTGGGGGGCGGGAGTGTACAAAGAAAAAGCAAAAAGAGGTCTGGTTCTTGAAGACCTTAATCTGAAAATCATAAGCTTTAAGGGTTAGCTGAGATTCAAGAGACAAAATAAATTAATAGAAAGGGTAGTCATTACCCTTTCTTTAAAAATCATAGATGTTGGCCGGCTGGAGGAACCCCAGAACACCAAGAACCCTGGCGACTCCAGAATTATCAACATAGACTTGCCTAGGACAAAGTAAGAGGTTAGTGTCCTATGGACTTTGGGACCTGTATTTGGGGAATGCGTCAGCTCCCTCCCCTGGGGGCTAGAAGCCGCTGAGGACAAACGCCATTTTGTAGTTTTCAGAGGCATTTCCGGCTCCCAACCTACAAATTGTGGGGAGATCCAGCGATCAGTCTTGGGGGGTAATCGCTCTTGCTTTAACCTCCTGGATCTGGATTGTGATCTAGGGTGGAAGTTGTGGGTGGGTTTATAGCTTGCCAGAAACGGAAGTTGCCCCCCACACGTTCGGGACGAAAATTCCTCTATCTGGCCTTAAAGCCATAGTGTGGCAACAAGCCCAAAAGTCAAGCAATTAAGTGGCAGCATGCCAAGGCAAAGGAAACAGAAAAATGCAACCCTAGACTCCTATTTTGGGGGCGTAGAGCGGGAAAAGGACTGTGAGGTCAGAAGTCCTGCTCCAAAAGCCCCAGGGGAAAACATGAGCGGGTTGCAGGCCATAGAGGACCTTAAGAAGGACTTTAAAAATCAAATAAGAGAAGTGGAGGAAAAATTGGAAAGAGAAATGAGAAGGATGCAGGAAAAGTATGAAATGAGGTCAACAGCCTGACTGAGGAAAACAACACCTTAAAAAATAGACTAACTCAAATGGCAAAGGAGGCCCAAAAGGGCAATGAGGAGAAGAATGCCTTAAAAAGTCAGATTTGCCAGATGGAAAAAGAATCTCAAAAGTTCACTGAGGAGATTCATTCCTTCAGAGTTAGACTGGAGCAAATGGAAGCTAATGACTTTATGAGAAATCAAGATGCTGTTAAGCAGATCCAAACAAACAAAAGATTAGAAGGCAATGTGAAGTATCTCATGGGAAAAACCACTGACCTGGAAAATAGATCCAGGAGAGACAATTTAAAAAATTATTGGACTACCTGAAAGCCATGATCAAAGAAAGAACCTAGAAATCACCCTTCAAGAAGTTCTCAAGGAAAATTGCCCTGATGTTTTAGATCCAGAGGGCAAAATAGAGGTTGAAAGAATCCACAGATCACCTCCTGAAAAAGATCCCCAAAAGAAAACTCCCAGGAATATTATAGCCAGGTTCCAGAATCCCCAGATCAAGGAGAAAATACAAGCAGCCAGGAAGAAACAATTTCAATATTGTGGAAACACAATCAGAATAGCCCAGGACCTGGCGGCTTCTACACTGAGGGATCGAAGGGCATGGAATATGATGATATTCCAGAGGGCAAAAGAACTGGGAATGAACCCAAGGGTCACCTACCCAGCAAAACTGAGTATTTTGTTTCAGGGGAAAATATGGTCATTCAGTGGAATAGAGGACTTTCAAGCATTCTTGAGAAAAAACCAGAGTTGAATAGAAAATTTGACATCCAGACACAAGAAGGAAGAGATGCCTGAGAAGGTAATCAGGGAAAAGAAATCAAAAGGAACTTATCAAAGTTGAACTATTTACATTCCTATATGGAAAAGCAATATCTGTGACTGATATCTTTCTCACTATGAAAATAATGGAAGAAGGGGGTGTGGTCATATGAATACATATGTGAATGTGTGTGTATATGATTACAGTTATATATGGATAGAGGGCATAGGTTGAATTTGTTGGGAAGGGAGAATACTCAAGGGATGAAAGTATGAGGTGAGAGAGGAAAGTGGCAAGAGGAGATGGGGAGAGACATGGTAGGGTAAACTATCTCATGTAGGGAAGTGGGTGCAAAGGAGGGGGAGAATAAGGAAGGCTAAAAAGGCAAAACCACATTCACATTGAATTTGGTTCAGGGAGAAAATGACATACATACTAAATGGGATATCTCAACCTGCAGCAGGATAGGGGGAAGGGGGATGAGAGGAGAGATGATGGATGGGAGGGCATCCTTGGGGTGAAGGGAGGTTGGAAGTACCCACTATAGAAGAGGGACAGGATCATGTAGGGAATGGACCGGGTGGGGGGTGGGATGAGTGGGAGGGAATTATAAGCAGCCTTGAACAATATATCTACTATGATAATGTTTTGCAGAGCTAGACATGTACAACATATACTGAATTACTTATATCCCAAGAAGGAATGGGTGACAAGGGAGGAAGGAAATGGATCTGGAATTCGAGGTCGTAACATTAAATGTTTCAAATATATATATAAATACTATTATTAATACTCTTTTGCCTATAATTGGGAGATAAGATGTGCAGGCATTGGGACACAAAGATTCATCTTCCTCTAATGGAAAAGTCAATGGGGGTATGGGAGAAGGTATGGGAGAGAGCAGATTGGAGGAAGCGATATCTTGTGAGACTGCTATGCTGGGAGGTTGGGTAGGGGAATAATGGGGGGAAAATGATTGTAACTCAAAATCTGGCGGAAATGAATGATGTAAAACAGAAGTTAATAAAGTATTTGTTTAAAGAAAAAAAAAATCATAGATGTTTATTGATATACAGGGTGTCCCTAAAGTCTGAACACATAGGAAATCTCATTAACTATTCATATTTTCAAGAAATGAAATGAATGAAAATTTCAACAACATTTTATTTAATTAGCACAAATGATACTTCATAGAAAGACATAGGAGACACATAGGAAAACTCATTAATTAATTTAATTTAATTAATCACATTAATATGGAAAATAGTCCCCAGTAACTAATGAAAACTTTTATTCTATATGAAATTGTCATGGCTGAAATTTATATTAATTAAATAAAATGTTGTTGAAAATTTCATTCATTTCATTTCTTGAAAATATGCATAATGAGATTCCTATGTGTCCAGACTTTAGGGACATGCTGTATTTTGTTTTTTAATTGCCTAAATTTTCTCTTGTATTCCTCTTCTCCCCCTCCCAGAGAACCATTCCTTACACCAATGCAGTTTTTTAAAAGAGAAAGGAAAAAGTGAAAAAAAATTCTGCAAATCTAATCAACACATTGAAAAAAAATGTTACATTATAGCAATGCTTCACATACAGGAATGGATTTCACACCCTTCTTCCCACCTCTCCAAAGGCATAGGGGGAGATGTCTTTTCACATCTTCTATTTGAGGCCAAGCTTGTTCTTTATATTTCAAAACAAATTCATTTTTGTTTGATTTGTGCTTGTTTGCATTTATGTTGTCATAGTTATTACATGTACTGTTTTCTCAGATCTGATCATGTCACTTTGAATCACAACCTTTTCTTTCTCATGACATCTACACTTCACCTAGCATATTATATAAATTTGAAGGGCAAACCTCTTAGAAATAATATTATCAGGGCAACTTCTTTAAAAAGTCCTTGTGGGCTGCTTCATATTTTTCCCCTACTGTATTTAGCTCAATAGTACAGTACCTGACATATAGCTGACACTTTAAAAATGCTTGTTGCATAGAATGAAACTGAATTAAAACAAAATTATTAGTCTAGGCTAGCCTCTTTCTATGGCAGATTGACCAATCATGGGAGAATGACAGATATTCTCTATAAGGCTTTATCGAGGATTTTGATTTGTTTCTGTGTAATATAATCACCTATCACCTAAAAAACTGTGTAAACTACACAATTTTATGGGAGATTCACAGTTGATTGGAGGGTCATGTCCCAAATAATTAGTTGTTGCCAGTCAGGAAGCATCTTCAGAATTGTGGTTATTCAATGTTTAACACTTGACAGTGACCTCGGAACAAGGACCATTTAGGATGTCTACCCTTTACAAAAACAACTTATCCTTCAGAGCCCAGCTTAAATCTCACCTCTTTCAGAAAGTCATTTCTAGCTACTCGAGTTGATTCCTATTGACCTCACTTAGTCTAGCATTTACGATATCTATCACTCATGTCGGCACTCATTTGGGTCAATAGCATCACCATTGTTCTATTCTCCCTGTCTGATCAACTTAATTACAAATCCTTGACTTTATACTCTCATCCCATATATCTAATCAGTGGTCAAACCTTGCTGTTTTTGCTTTTGTAGCATTTCTTGTAAATAGTCATAACTCTCTGTTCACATAGCTATCACCTTAGTTCAGACTTTCTTTTACATCTTGACTTGATTATTGCCATGGTCTCTGAGTTTGTTCCCTTGCCCCCATGTCTTCTCCCACTTCAGTCTATCCTACACTTTGCTGTTAAGGTGGTTTTTCTTAAGCACGAATCCAGCCAGGGATTCCCCTAGTCAGTAAACTCCAATGGCTTTTTATTGTCTCTGAATTTGTCCTAATCTCCATTTCCTGCCTCATTATAACTTCCTCACCTGCACTCTGCAATCCAACCAAATTTGCCTCCCTTCTATAACATTCTATCTCCTTCCTCTCACTGTATTTTTGTGATGATTGTTTCTTATGCCTAAAATACACTTCCTTTTCATATCTACTTCATATAATTCCTTTCTTCCTTCAATATACAGCTCAAGAACCAATAATAGTAATAGCACTTACATAGTACTTTGTGTCAGAGACTGTGATAAGCACATTACAATTTTCTCATTTAGTCTTCACAATAATCCTGTGAGGTAATTACTATTATTATCCTTATTTTACAGAAGAGGAAACTGAGGCAGATAGGGGTTAAGTGAATTGCCCAGGGTCACACAATAAGTAAGTGTCTGAGGTCAGATTCGAACTCTGTTTTTCTTGACCTCCAGCCCAGTGCTCTAACCATTCTGCCACCTAGTTTTTTGTTTGTTTGTTTTTTAAATCTCAATTGCTATTTCTTCAAATGCTTTCTTCTCAAATTACTTTGTATTTAACTACTTGTTTTATTCCTTGGTATTTTTTTAATTTGACTTATTCTTTATATACTAATATATGTTATTGTTGTCTCCCCCGTGAACATGTGAGCTCCTTGTGAGTGATGATTTTTCTTTCATTGTCCTTCTATCTCCACTGCTTCACACAATGCCTGACACATAGTAGGTGTTTAATAAATACTTGTTGATTGATTGGAATGAGGGACAAAGTTCATCATAATGACAGATACCAAGCTGTGGGGATGGCTATTTGGAACCTTGGAGAACATTAGAATTAGAGAGAATTTAGATAAGTAGTTCATGGGGAAATTTATATGGAAATATTGGATGGGTTGAGATAATTAACTATGGAGAAGAGAAGTGTGAGAAGTGACAGTTTTTAAGTATCCAAAGAACTCTTAAATGGAGAACTACAACTGGCTATTCTTTGCAGAAGACAAAAAAGGACATAGGCTAGAAAGGAAGCAGGAAGACTTTAGATTAGAAGAAAGAAATTTTTTTTTTTACTGGTTGTGAAGCATATTAAATATAGATTACCAAGGGAGATGTGAAAGTCATTTATCTGGAGATGAATAGGGTAGCTATTCATCTTTCTGGGTTGGTTTGGATATGATCTTGCCTAAAGGCAAAGGCATGTGGATTGCCTCTCAAGGTCTCTTCCATCCCTGTAATCTTATTAAAATCACCAATAAACAGAGGCAGATGAGTCATCTAGTATGTAATTTAAATAGGTTCATTGGATCATAGAATTGTATATCTGGAAGGGACCTTAGAAATTATCCAGTCCAACCCCTACATTTTATAAGTGAGGAAGCTAAGTCCCAGAGAGGCTAAATGCCTTGCCAAAAGTCAGACAACTAATTAGTGATCCGGTCATGATCAGTACCTGAGGGCTCCTGACTCTAAATTCAATGCCAAATTACACTATTCATATTCTATGTTCTACAACTCTATTTTACTTAGTTAAATTACTTCTTTAAAGAGGAAAGATTGTACCACATGAATATCTATATAGTTGTATGTGCAGAGCAACTATATGTGACCACTTTCTCCTCCCAAACCCTATAAAACTTGAGACAAATGGCATTTTAACTCTCACATAACATGCACTGCTATTTGTGTGCTTGGTGGATTCTCCAATTAGACGTAAACCTTTTGAGGACAAAGACTGTTTTTCTCATCTTTGTACATCTTGCATCACCTGGCACAAGGACG
This sequence comes from Gymnobelideus leadbeateri, assembly GCA_011680675.1. Lineage (NCBI taxonomy): Eukaryota > Metazoa > Chordata > Mammalia > Diprotodontia > Petauridae > Gymnobelideus > Gymnobelideus leadbeateri. The sequence goes on from WOXC01006774.1 coordinate 107,356, forward strand.
TGCAAATAGTGGGTGCTCAATAAATAGTTTTAATTTTAATTTATTAAAAATGTATATTTGCATATTCATGAATCTATATATTATGAATCTATAGAACACCCTCCTCTGCTTCCATTATTCAACAACTTCTCTTCTTTTGAAGCTCATGCAGAAGATTATGCAATCCTCCCCATCCCACAGTCTGTTGCTGAATTCTTCAGCCTAGCTCAATGATGCAGCCTATGGCTAACAGTATAATTCCCTACTGCATCCCCCAATGACTTTCATATCCATGTTGATAATATTAATAATACCATTTTGTTATAGGCCTCTGATTCCCTTAGCTCTAATGATGCCCATCTCTACACAGTGTGCTTTAGCCATTCACTGGGAGGAACATATTTGACATCTTATCATCTCTTAAAATTGTCCCATCTTCAAGATCCTGGGCTCTGAAATTCCCACTTCCAACTTCTAACTCCTGTTTCGTCATTCCTCCTCCCTTGCTGCTACTAAAACTGTCAGTAATCTAGAAAATATGGGTTTAGTTGGTTGGTACAGTTAGGGGAGTAGCACAATAGAGCTTTGGCAAAGTATGTAATTCTACCCTTAAAGAGATACCATGAGCAGAATTTCATTATCTTTCTGTAACAGTACAGTAGATTTGAGTTAGCTGAGCATGATAAGGGAAAAAGACTGGGTTCCCTGGGCAAATGAATAAATTTCCACTCTTGTGAATGTGTTCTATTGCTCTCTGAGGAGTTTAGTTGTATCAATTGGACACTATGGGTGTATGCTCATATCTCGTTTCCCTTGAGAGTTTGGCATCTGGGGGAGAGTCAGATCCCACAACTTCGTTACAAGGGTCTTTGACATAGACTCATTATTAGTTGGCCTTCAGGTGTTTTCTGTGCTCAAAATCTCAGGAAATTTCCAGTGCAACATAGTCCAGGTAAATTCCCCAGCAAGATAATATACAGAAGAACACAGATACAGACATATAAAGCAAGCTGCCCAGGAAGTGTTCTGCATCAGAGCAGAAGAGATGTTATTCTGTGTTAGAGCTACTGACAACAGTTGCTTTCTTCATTCCTTGCAGACCAATTGCGCTGAAGCCTAGACAGATAAGAACAGTGACATCACACAATGTGATTCAGTGCTGGGGAACACAAACATTCCCCTATATGTCAGAACCAGTTTTGGTAAATGTCAGAATTGTGGAGGCAGTCCATGCTGATCTTAGGACTCACTTATGTGATCAAGGGAATATACAGGCGACAGAAAGTTTGCCCATAGATTCTGTCAGATATTACTTGTTCAACACATCCTGACTGATAAGCCTGTACCATCATGTAGTTCAGAAGCTATAGGGAAACTATGTATACAGTTCTCTTCTGTTCTTATCAGACCTGCTTTCCTACCTAGCCTGGATCTCATGGCCAGACATTTCAATGATACATAAGTCATCATCTACAATACCTTTTTATTCTTATTTTTCCTTTTTGATGTTGCTAATCTCCAGCCTTGAGAAATCTTTGCTCTCTGTCCTTTCTTCTTCTGACGGCCTTGGCATTTTTAGAGAAATTCTCCAAACTATATTAACTGGGTCCATTACCAACATTAATTTAACTGTTGATACTATTAATATGTGATCCTTGTCCATCGACCACTGGCAGTAACACATTGATAGAACTGAAGACTTCTATGTTTTCATTCTTGTTAAATGAAACTAGGAGACAAAGAAGTTTATGAGAGTCATAGAATGGCTCACCCTTCTCCTTGTAGGCAAATTAAGGGGTAGCAGAACTGATTTCATACAACAGGAGACAGCACTCCACAGAATAGTTTTTTCACTTTGACTTGTAATGTTCAAGACTGATATAATAAACTGACGAAAATGAAGATAATTACTATTTTAGGGAGTGTCTTATGTATACTGACTACAAAGGCCCTGTGACCTCTGTCAAAGATAGACTTAAAGGAAGAGGGGAAATATTATAAGGCATGGTCAAGGTTGCAGCTATTAAAGACTGGGACAAGTCATGCCCAAACATTTGATGTTTTCTATGGCAAGACTTCAAGCAATTCACACCATAGAAAAAAGCACAAGACTTTCCCTGGGGATATACAAAATGAAGGGAAAGTCACAAGGTGAACTCAGTCAGTGAGCCTCTTTTTGAGGTGAGAAGATTCTTTCAATAGTTGATCCTAATTGGTGTTCCTTCCTCAAGTCTTTTCTACTCTAATCCATCTACCATATAGTAACCAACTGATTTTTGATTTTTCTTAAATAGCAGGGCTGAAGATTATTCCCCAAACCCATCCCCACCATCACTCGCCACCTGACACACCCACTAAAATCTAATGACTACCTACTGTCTCCATGGCCAAGGAATTAACTTCTCTGGCATTTAAAGCTCTTCACAACTTGCCCCCCTTCCTACACATGCTGTGGATATATATCAAACTGGCTTCCTTGATATCTTTCACATAAGATACTTCCTCTTTGGTATCCATACATTTGCAGTTGCTGTTTTCCATGTCTGGAAGGCTCCAGCAGGGGAATTCACCCTTGCTTCTGGGAATCCCTGGTTTCCTTTGAAACTCAGCATAAGCACCATCCCCTATGTGAGAATTTTCCTGATCCTTCTAGCATCTGGTGTCTCTCCCCTGAAATTACTCTGTTTATACATATAGTGCCTCCCTTATTATAATAAAAGCTTGAAGGCAAGAACTGTTTAACTTTTGTCTTTGTGTTTGAAGGACCTTTTGGTTTGTGATACATAGTAAATACTTAATAAGGGCTTGTTGGTCACTAATTTATTCGTACTCAGGCTCCTGTAATAACCTGGTAACTATTCTTTCCTCTCATCTTTCACATTTCTGTTCAAGTGAGTCACCTAATGAGTCACTCTGATTATTCTTTGAACTCTTCAAGATCCCTGATTTCATCAATAAACCTAGGTCCCATTAATGTGAGTTAGGAATCCACTGAAGTGGTTGAATTATTTGAATTTATACTGTATATTTTTATTGAGTTGAAGCCAATTACTATACTTGGTATAACTATAACTTCAAATAGCATGAATTTGAATACACTTCAGGAAATTTGTTATTTTTGTTAATCTGGGACCTAGCTGCAGAGAACTTGGCAAGTGATCTTTGAGACATGCCCTGACCCAATAATTCATTACCCTGTGACTAACCTGGGGAATGAGTCTCTCCAAACATAGGAAGTTGGACCTCAGTTAACAGCATACAATATTATCACTGGCCCACATCCAAAGCCTTTGTGCTTTGGGAGAAACAAGGAGAAGAAGAAACATTTTTGAAGCATTTACTATGTGGCAGGCATAGTTGCTAGGTCCTAAGGAAACAAAGTAAAGTAACCTCTGCCCTCAAGAAGCTTAGATCTGAATGGGAGAGACAACATACACAGAGTAGATGGAAGGAAATCTGAGAGGGGATGGCGTTAGTACCTGGGGGATCCAGAAAAGCCTCCTGTGGCACATGGGATTTGAGCCAAGTCTTAAAAAGAAGTCACGGATCCTAAAAGGTAGATTTGAGGAGCAGAGCGTTCAGGAGTAGGGGACAGCCAATGTCCAGAGAGGCGAGATGTGGTGTTATATTCAAAGAACTACAAGTAGGCCAGCCTTTCAGGATTGTAAAATGTGTGGAGAAGAGTAAAGTGTAAGAAGACTAAAAAGGTCATGAGGCATTTTAAATGACAAAGGACTTTATATTTGATCCTGGAGCTAATAGTCTTAGCAAACTCATTAAACATGGAAGTGACAGGGCCAGACCTCTGCTTTAGCCAATCATGTTGGTAGACAAGTGGAGACTGGACTGGAATGGAAAAGACTTTATGTAGGAAGATCCTTTAGAAGGTCAATTCAATAGTCTAGGTGAAAGATAATGAGGATCTGACCAGGGCTATGGCTGTGGGAGTGCCCAGAAGGGGTTGCATAAAAGAGATGCTGTGAATGTACCAATGACAAGGTTTATCAGTGGCACTGATATTTGAGGAAAGTGAGAATGAGAAGTTCAGGGTGACACTAAGGTTGTGAGTCTGGGAGCTGTGTGATATCCAGTATCCAAAAGGCAGTCCATGAATGTAGCTCAGGAGAGAGGCCAGGAATTGACTGTCCAGGTCCATTAGATTATAAGCTCCTTGAGAGCAGGGTCTGAATTATACATTTCTGTCTCATACCTTTCATAAAACCTGAATATTGCAGGTACTTAATATTATTTCAGTTGAATTGAGCCAACCAAGTTTGAAATATATGGGAAGTTAAAGTGATTATCTAGGGGTAGCTAGGTGGTGCAGTGAATATATCACCAGCCCTAGAGTCAGGAGGACCTGAGTTCAAATTTGGCCTCAGACACTTAATACAAAACTAGCCATGTGACCTTGGGCAAGTCACTTAACCCCAATTGACCTACCTTCCCCTCTCCAAAAAGCAAAAAAAAAAAAAAAGTGATTATCTAGAAGAGTGATTATTCTCCTTTGGCATTATTATTCAAATAGGTTTTCTATATGCATTTAAACTATTAATTTCCATTTTCCAAAAATTCCATTTCAGTTTCCTGTATTTACAATCCTCAATCCTGACCCTACCTCACTGGATTCTTACCTTTTACTCATTTCTCAACTGATACTACTTTTAAAAATTGTGTCCCATTTTATTGCATTCAGTTAAACGTTTCATCATTCCATTTCTTCCTACTGTGTGGGACAGAATGAATCACTTACCCAAAGAAAGAAAGCAGAAGCAGGTTGGGCTGAACAGAGAAGTTTAATTGGTCTGCTCACCCAGGGGGGTCCTTCACCCAGGAACGGGGGAGGAGGGAAAGGGCTTTTAAAATCCTGATCCAGTAGGATCGGGTTTCTTTCTCTGTCCCTCCCCTCTCTGTTCCTATTGGATGAGGGGAGGCCTCACAGGAAAAGTGCGGAGGACGAGGGGGAAGGGCTTGGACAGTCCTGCCTCCTATTGGCGAGGGGGCAGGGTAATTTCTCATCCTTATTGGTGAGGAGGTGTGGCCAGCAGTTTGGCACCGAGGACTAGGAGGCCACATGCATGTTTTTTTCTCTAGCCATTATTCTCTTCTCTCATTGGCTGAGAGATGAGTTCACATTTGGGATTATTCTTCTCTCCCATTGGTTGGGAAGGAAGAGTTAGCTGCCCCTGTCCTTGCTGCCTAGTCTTGCTTGTCTAATGCTCTTAGGAGTCTCACCTGTTTTGAGACAACTGGTGGGCGGAGCAAAAAGCTAGGAAGTTTTTGCTGTAAAAGAATGGGTTTTACAGAGAATCTTTTTAAGAAGGAAGGTGCTGGGGAAAAAGGAGGACAAACAATAATGTTTTATGTGACAATTAGTAATAATAATAATGACATTTAAGCACTTTGTACATGTGCTTCACAATAGTCCTGAAACATAGGTGCTATTATTTTCCCCATTTTAGAGGAGAAAACGGAAGATAAAGGTTAAATGACTTGTCTAGGATCACACAGCTGTTACATGTTGGAGCACAATTTGAATTCAGATCTTCCTGAATCCAAGTCCAGCAGCACTGTATTTACCAGTGAGCCCCTTGTACAAGGTGTCCCCAAAGTCTTAGTGCAGTGTTAAGGTTTAGTAACTTCAGAATTATACATCCAATAAATTTACAAGAATGTCACTTGAAATATTCATTATATACATATTAAAAACACTTGTTTCTTAAGAAAATTCAACATGTCCATTGTCTTGCATTAAATATTAGTCAATTTTTGAACTTTGTAAAAACTTTCATCATTTGTTGCTCAATGACTGAAAGGATCACATTTGTAATGCTAGCCTTTAGATCATCAAAAGAACAAGGTTTTCGTACACATATGACAGTTTTCATGTGATCTCATAAGAGAAAGTCAAATGAAGACAGATCGGATGACAGAAGTGGCCAAGCAAAACGACCTTTTCTATTGATTGATCTACCAGTCTGAGAAAGTATCTTCCAGAAACTGCTGTATTCACAATGCATGAAAAGGTACCTTGCCTTGTTAAAATTAAAATAAAAAGCTATAGTATTCAAAATTCCCCCAAAGTAAATAGTTTACAAGAAATTTAAATAATTAAGCATTCAGATGATTTTTTGAGGGGGTGGGGCAAGTTTGTAGCCTTTACACTTGTGAAGCTATTAAATTTTAAAACTGCATTAAGACTTTTGGGACAACCTTTAGATTTGACAAATAATACCCAATTGAAATGTTATGAATTCATCATAGATTATTTTTCATCAGTTTTTAGCTTTGTTAGACACTATTCAAATACTGTTTCTAACACTTACTTCTTATGTCAACTTGGACAAAGTGCTTTCTGGTCCCCAGTTTCTGTACTTGAAAAATGAGGTGGTTTAGAAAATTTCTCTGGTCCCTCCCAATTGTACCTCTATGATCTTAAAATTCTATTTAAAAAACAATTGTCCCTGAATATAAACTTCAACTTGAAGATTTTCTATATCTTATAATGAGCAGTTCATTATATACAAGATTCCAGTAGTTCCTCTCAACCCCATTCCTCAAACAACAAACCACAATATCAACCACAGCAACTGAAGTTTCATTTTTTGTTAAATTGTCACTGGGTCTTATGCTGTTAACTAACCTTATTTCATAATATTCATCAAAAGTACTATATAGCTGTACTTTAACAAGGATCTTTTATTTTTTTGCTTTTTGGAGGGAGGAAAGCAGGTCAGTTGGGGTTAAATGACTTGCCCAAGGTCACACAGCTAGTAAGCATTACGTGTCTGAGGCTGGATTTGAACTCGGGTTTTCCTGACTCCGGGGCTGGTGCTCTATTCACTGCGCCACCTAGCCGCCCAACAGGGATCTTTTTATTTTATTCTATTGCATTCCTTGAGTATCTGGGAAATTCTTTTGATATATTAGCAAATCCCTTTGCATTTCATTATGTGAACTTACTGACTGAAAGAGACCTGTAAGCTCAAAACTCATCACCTCTAAACAGGAATGGAAATTTGCCTCCCCCAAAACGATAGAGATCCACACGTAAATGAATCTTTCTATCATTCCATTTTGCTTTTTTCATCCTATCATTTTCTGCTTTAAAAAATATTCCATTTTGAAAAATTATTAGCTGTAGAGAGAAAAGCAGGGTTTGCTTTTTCTTTGTATAATATTATCGTTTCTGTTTTAAATGACATTATAAATGACAAAAGAATGATAGCTATTTAAATATTCATCTCAAGGGGGAAAAAAGATGAAGTGTATACATGGAAAGTAGAAGCATCGACTCCATGCCTTCATCTAGTGAAACAAAAGGAAGCAAAGAATACACGAGGATCTGAACACCTGAAATTGAATGAAATCATTTAGTTTTGTTCTTCTTTATAGGAGGGTGGCATAATGTGATAGGTATTGATGACCTTATACTCTGACTACACAATTATATATAAATGGTGAAGTGGGACATTTCAGATATATTCATCTTTTTTTTTTTTGTTTTGTTTAAAGCAGAGAGATAAACCAAAGACTTTCAGTTTAATTCATCTTTGCATATACCTTTATATAATATAGATTGTTCGGTTCTAATTCAACTGATATGGCTTTGCATATCATCTTGATATCCATTTTCAAGAGAAAGAAAATTATCTTTTCTCTCTATAACTAAATCAGATTAAAACTCTGTGTTTCCATAAACCAAATTATGAGTAAACACCCCAGAAATTTAGCTGGAAGCTAATAGATTAAGGAAAGGAAAACAACTGGTAGCTTTAGGTATTGTTTTCTTAAGGGATTCAGTTGTAACAAAATTATGAATTAAGAAAAAAATGAGAAATGTCTATCCTTACTATTTCCAGGGCCACAATCTTGTATGCTATGGTTTATATTGAAAAATCTATTTTATTGCAATTCTCAGATTTCTAAGCACTGATTAATGTGGTGAATATATTTTTGAACCAAGCACAAAAACAAGTTTTAATATCGAATACTTGTCTCACCTTTAATATTTGGAATACCCTATGATCTAGATGCTATATGTTAATGTCAGGCATAAATAAATAAATGATCAGGCAGAGCCAAGATGGCGGAGTAGAAACAGCTCATCCAAGCCACTCTGCCCCCAGATTCCCCCCAAACTATGTAAAATGGGACTCTGAACAACTTCTGGAGCCCCAGCACCCACAGAATGACACAGAGAAGCTAATGTCCCGCTGAGGACACCCCAGCAGCCCTGTAGGAAGGACCACTGCAGAGATCTGGGAGCCGGCAGCGCGCAGAGCGCTGGGAGCCGAGCTGAGCAGAGCCCAGGTCCCAGCGAACCGAGGTTTTAGCCCCAGGGTGACAGGGCCAGCAGCCAGCTGGAGAGACCCCAGAATACCAGCAGCTGTGGCGACTCCAGAACTATCAACATAGACATGCCTAGGACAAAATGAGAGGTTAGTGCCCTATGGACTTTGGGACCAGTATTTGGGGAACGCGTCCGCTTCCTCCCCTGGGGGCAAGAAGCTGCTGAGGACACACGCCATTTTGTAATTTTCAGAGGCAGCTCCAGCTCCTGGCCTGTGAACTGTAGGGAGATCCAGCAATCAGTCTTGGGGGGTAATCGCTCTTGCTTTAACCTCCCTAGATCTGGATTGTGATCTGGGGTAGAAATCGTGGGTGGGTTTACAGCTTGCCAGAAATGGAAGTTGCCTCCCACACGTTCGGGACGAAAATTCCTCTAGCTGGCCTTAAAGCCATAGTGTGGCAACAAGCCCAAAAGTCAGGTAATCAAGTGACAACATGCCAAGGCAAAGGAAACAGAAAAATGCAACCCTATACTCCTATTTTGGGGGCATAGAGCGGGAAAAGGACTGTGAGGTCAGAAGTCCTGCTCCAAAAGCCCCAAGGGAAAACATGAGCGGGTTGCAGGCCATAGAGGACCTTAAGAAGGACTTTAAAAATCAAATAAGAGAAGTGGAGGAAAAATTGGAAAGAGAAATGAGGATGCAGGAAAAGTAGGAAATGAGGGTCAAAAGCCTGACTGAGGAAAACAACACCTTAAAAAATAGACTAACTCAAATGGCAAAGGAGGCCCAAAAGGGCAATGAGGAGAAGAATGCCTTAAAAAGTCAAATTTGCCAGATGGAAAAAGAATCTCAAAAGTTCACTGAGGAGATTCATTCCTTCAGGGTTAGACTGGAGCAAATGGAAGCTAATGACTTTATGAGAAATCAAGATGCTGTTAAGCAGATCCAAACAAATGAAAGAGTAAAAGGCAATGTGAAATATCTCATGGGAAAAACCACTGACCTGGAAAATAGATCCAGGAGAGACAATTTAAAAATTATCAGACTACCTGAAAGCCATGATCAACGAAAGAGCCTAGAAATCACCCTTCAAGAAATTCTCAAGGAAAATTGCCCTGATGTTTTAGATCCAGAGGGCAAAATAGAGGTTGAAAGAATCCACCGATCACCTCCTGAAAAAGATCCCAAAAAGAAAACTCCCAGGAATATTATAGCCAGGTTCCAGAATCTCCAGATCAAGGAGAAAATACTACAAGCAGCCAGGAAGAAACAATTTCAATATTGTGGAAACACAATCAGAATAGCCCAGGACCTGGCAGCTTCTACACTGAGGGATTGAAGGGCATGGAATATGATATTCCAGAGGGCAAAAGAGCTGGGAGTGAACCCAAGAGTCACCTACCCAGCAAAACTGAGTATTTTGTTTCAGGGGAAAATATGGTCATTCAGTGGAATAGAGGACTTTCAAGCATTCTTGAGGAAAAAAACAGAATTGAATAGAAAATTGGACATCCAGACACAAGAAGCATAGATGCCTGAGAAGGTAATCAGGGAAAATAAATCAAAAGGAACTTATTAAAGTTGAACTATTTACATTCCTATATGGAAAAACAATAACAGTGACTGATGAAATCTTTCTCACTATGAAAATAATGGAAGAACGGTGTGTGGTCATATGAATACATATGTGAATGTGTGTGTATATGGTTACAGTTATATATGGTTAGAGGGCATAGGTTGAATTTGTTGGGAAGGGAGGATACTCAAGGGATGAAATTATGAGGTGAGAGAGGAAAGTGGCAAGAGGAGATGGGGAGAGACAGGGTAGCGTAAACTATCTCATGTAGAAGAAGCAAGGGTAAGTGGTTGCAATGGAGGGGGAGAATAGGAAGGCAAAAAGGCAAAACCACACTCTCATTGAATTTGGTTCAGGGAGAGAATGACATACATACTAAATGGGATATCTCAACCTACAGCAGAATAGGGGGAAGGGGGATGAGAGGAGGGATGATGGATGAGAGGGTATCCTTGGGGGGAGGGGAGGTTGGAAGTACCCACTATAGAAGAGGAACAGAATCATGTAGGGAATGGACCAGGTGGGGGGTGGGATGAGTGGGAGGGAATTATAAGCAGCCTTGTAAAATATATCTACTATGATAATGTTTTGCATAGCTAGACATGTACAACATATACTGAATTACTTATATCCCAAGAAGGAATGGGTGACAAGGGAGGAAGGAAATGGATCTGAAATTCGAGGTCTTAAGATTAAATGTTTCAAATATACATAAATACTATTATTAAAAAAAAGAAGTCCATGAAAAAAATGATCAGTTTTACCTTTCAGAAATTACAGTTTTTCTTTTTCATTTTCCTTTAATATAATTACATAACATTCTAGCTACCCATGATGTCTTTTTGAAAATACTTGCCTTATTTTGCTTTGAATTTTTTAATTTAGTAACAACATCTTTACGTCATTGTTGAATATATTTGAATACATCTATATATCACATGCACACTCTGTATAGTTTCTCTCTTTTTTTTTTTAACATAATAGTTCAACATTTGATTTTTTTTCTCCCAGCAAGGGAACGTAACTAGATGCCTTTAGTGCAGCTAATGAGGATCTTTTGATAGTAAGACTTGTCGTGTGTGGATTGGGGCATGATCTCCCTTGTTCTCTAGATGAGGTTTAGCCACAGGTTGAAACATTAAGTAGCAGGCTGCAGGCCGTACTAAGTATATCCATTCCAGGGGCAATCACCTGCCTGCAGAAATTTTGAGTGATTATCTCTAGGGCTATTTTGAAAGTTCATAGTCTACTGAGTTAGAAAAGCTTTTCATCAGATCAGAAACATATTAATACCAGCCTTGAAGTGTTGTGCTGCATTACCAAGCATGGCTATATTTAAAAAAAAAGACAAAATAAAATCAGCCATCCATAGCCCTGGGTCATCCCTAATCTCTCATTTCAAAGGCAAATAGCCATCTCCCCCATTTCCTCCTCCCTGCTTTAATCTAGAGTTTTTGTGACCCCATTTGGGGTTTCCTTGGCGAAGATACTGGAATGGTTAGCCATTTCCTTCTCCAGCTCATTTTATAGATGAAGACACTGGAGCAAACAGGATCACACAGCTAGTAAGTTAAGTGTCTGAGCCTGGACATGACCTCACATCTCCTGACTTCAGGCCCAGCGTTCTAACCACTGAGCAACCTAGCTGCCCCATCAATTGCTACACTTTTATTTTGTTAGATCTATCTCATACTTTTAAAAAGTGCGTACAACTTCAGAAGTCTAGTAATTTTCCTCAAAGATAACAGGTCCAGAGCCAGAGGGAAGTTCAGATGCCATCTAATCTATATCCCTCATTTTCCTGATGAGGGAACTGAGGCCCAAGGGGTTTAAGTGGCTTGTTCAGGTAAACACAAGCAGTAAGTATTAAAGGTGACCACATTGCTTCTAGTAGTTTCAGTATAGACGGGATTTCATCCCTTCATTCGAGTTCCAGGCTTCTTACACTCCCCTCTACTGGTGCTATGTCCAGGTACAATGGGCAACTTGCTGCTCCTCTTGAACAATCTCTCATTCCTGTACCTTTGCAAGGGCTGCTCTCCCTCCTCCCCACCCCCATGCAGGGACTGCTCTCCTGCATCACATTTCCCACTTCGTCTCCCTGACTTCCTTCAAGTTACAGCTCAAATCCCAACTTCTGTAGGAGACCTTTCCTGGTCCCTGAGCTGTTAATGTCTTCCTCTCTGGGATGATCTCCCACATTATTTTGCATCTACCTAATTCTTTACATATTGTTAGAATGTGAGCTGTTTCAGAGCAGGCACTGGCTTTACCTTTCATTGTATTTCCAGTCCTCAACATAGTTCCTGTTATATAGTAAATGCTTATTGACTGACTGACTGACTGATGGATTACCACATCTAAGCTCTTATTGATTAAAGTGGGCATTGGAATAGATGAACTCTGGGGTGCTTTATAACTCTGAAATTCTAACTATGAGAATCCGAGTTGATTCATATCAACTTTTAAAAATAAATTCAATTGGGAGTTGGGGAAATCACTGACCTTAGGACACAAGGCCTGCTTGCAATTCTTGGAAAACAAATCATTACTGTGCCTTTGAACTGGATATGCCAAATATCTGTAATGTTCTGCTCCCTTACCTCTGACCTCTTAATTTCCCTGTCTTCCTTCATTGTTCTGTTCATATCCTAGGTCTTTCCTTGCTCCCAACTGCTGGTCTCTGAGTTCTTCATATACTATGCATATATTTTGTATGCATTTAGATGTTTACAAGATTTTTCATCTTTCTTCCTCTTACAGTATGAGCTCCCTGTGGACCAAGGATTATTTCTACCTTTCTTTATGTGGTCAACACTTAGCACAGTGCCTGGCATCTAGTAAGTGATTAATAAATATTTGTTGTCTGACTATTTTCAGACAACAGAAGGTATGTTGAGGTCCATTTGACCAATGGTTGCCAGGCCTTTAGGGAGTGATCCAAACTAGAGAGGAGCCAATGAGAGATATGAATGGGACGGACTGAATGTCAGGGGGGAAAATAAATGGAAAGAATCAAATTCCAGTAAAGGTCAGAAGAATCAGTTTGAATTAGTCTCAGAAGGATAGCTAATTTCTTGAGGGCCAAATATCAGAAAATATTGACTGAGTCAAGTATCAGAAACTATACAAAATTCTTTCATCGGTTTATTAAAATTGGTAGAAAGGTTGTCTCAAAAGGCTAGCCGTTCACCTGGGCAGTTATAATGTCAGGGAGACACAGAGTAGAGGTGTTCAAAATAATGGCTGACCCATGTCTCAGAATTTAACTATGAGTTAAGCATTAGGTACTTCTTGGTGAACAAATCAGCCTTTTTTTTAAACTTAGGAATGTAGCTTGGGAACCAGAGGAAATTTTAGAAATTATGTAGGTTAAGCCTACTCATTTTATAGATGAGGAACCTGCTCAGAGAGATAAAGTGACTTGCATAGTTAATTCAGGACTTAAACCCAGATCTTCAGACCTCAAAGCCAGCATTCTTTCCACTATATTATATTGTCTCTTGTGCCAACATGGGGATCATAGCATGACAATTCTTTACAAAGGAGTGGTTATTCAATTCCAAAATAAAGCTTTAATCAACAGGACTATTTTGGGAATCATCAATAGAGAACAGGTGACCATATCCTTGAATGATAACAGGAAATCTATTAGACTCAAAGCTGTGCCTGGGGTTGGTAAATCATGGGATTGTCCTATGGAGTCAAAATTTAGAGTAGTGGCAGTGGTGGTGGTAGTAGTAGTAGCAGCATCAGTGGCAGTAGCAGCAATTTTAGTTTAACAGATAGAAACAACTGTGCTTAGAGCCTAGTTAGCAAGAATAATTCGTTAAAATAGGGAAGCTACCAGATGGAACATTTCCTCCCCTTTTGACCACACTTCAGGTGAGTTCCTTCTAGCATGAACCCATCTTACCTCTTCTTCCAAGGCCTTTTTATCACTGGCTTCACATGATCCTTAGTATTTATCTTTCTTCCCTCCTCTGTCTACCATCAGGTCATTTATTCTAACACCTGAAGTCTCACCCTCTTCAACTAAATTTATCTTTAAAAAGTTAATTTTAGAATTCCTTTTGCTTTGACTTTGCCCCAGGGATTCTTTCATGGCTACTTAAGGTTCTGGCTAAGCTACAGTTAGCAATCTATCCAGTGTAGTTCTTTTATTTATTTATTTTTTTGAGTGGGAAAGGCAGGGCAGTTGGGGTTAAGTAACTTGCCCAAGGTCACATGGTTAGTAAGTGTTAAGTGTCTGAGGCTGGATTTGAACCCAGGTTCTCCTGACTCCAGGGCTGGTGCTCCATTCACTATCCCACCTAACCATCCTACCTTTTATATTTTTTAAAACATTAATTTAAAAAAATGTGAGTTCCAAATTCTCTCCCTCTCTCCAATTTTTCCACCATTCACCGAGAGGGCAGGAAATATGATATCCATTATACATGCAAAGTCATACAAAACTTGTTTTTTTTTTCTTAACTGCAATGTAGTACTTTGAAGAGAAGATTGGATCTGAATTTTGAAGGACTGATCTTAGTTTAAGGGGTGTTACCTATTTGTTGTCTTGAGTCATTCTCTTTGGTATTCCTTATTATTTCCTTTCAGTTTTACCATATTTTCCATATGAAATATAGTATAAGGACAATGCCCATATATTTCAAAAACATTCTTCGGCAGCAAGGTTATAAACCTCAAATATAGTGAAATCCCTTCTTCCTTCTTCTGCTCACCCTATTCCTTGCCTCCCATTGGCATTTCAGGATATCATTTTTCTGCCCTGTCCTTGGTTACTTGTATTTTCTAGCACTTCTTATGATAAACACCTATATAACAACACATTCCTATTACATGTTAGTATTTTGGCTACCCTACTTGAAAAACCATAGTAATAATGTAATTGTCTTTTTTCCCATTATTTGAATACAGTTTGATTTTTTTAGACATACTATATAGACTAATAACTAATACTTCAAAAAATTTAATGACTGGGACAGCTAGGTGGCACAGTGAATAGAGCACTGGACCTGGAGTCAGGAGGACCTGAGTTCAAATCCAGCCTCAGACACTTAATACACACACACACACACACACACACACACACACACACACACACACACACACACACAAACTAGCCGTGTGACCTTGGGCAAGTCAACCCCAATTGCCCCTCCAAAAAAAAAAAGCAAAAAAAAATTAATGACAAATCTATCACATTTAACATTTAATGATATTCTAGGCATATGACTTCCCAAAGTTAGGGAAACCTTTTTATTGACATTTATCAATAGTATACTATTTGATAGTTATATAAAATTGGGTAATAATATAATTTTATATAACCAATTTATATACCCAATTTTATAAAGCAATATTTATATATTGTTTTATATTTTCCAAAGTACTTTTCATAAATTATCTTTTTTTGATTCTCACAACCTGTGGTAGTAGGCACAGGTATGCTTTACATTTTATAAATAAAGACTGGAGCTTTAGAGGCGTTAAGTGAGTTGCCCATGGTCACATAGAGGCAATATTTGGACTTAGGTTTTCTTGACACAAAATTCAACAATCTTGCTCTCTGTATCCCATTGACTTCCAATGATGTGGTGGTCTCTGAAGGACCATTCTGCCATATGACCATTTAGTAATGAATCCCTTCAGTTAAGTTTGGGCAAGAGAGTCCCTAGACTCAAAATTCCATCTCTGAGAAACCTTCGGAAACTCTAGATATCCCAGAGTTATATGAAGTCTGAATAAGAGGATTCCTACACAACAGAAGTGTTACTTGACATTAACTAAAACATAAAGAATTCAGTTCATTTTCTCATGGCTGATTTTGAATGGAAAAATGACAATCCCATCATGTGTCTTTCAGGGGGTGTTTTTCTATTGACTTTTTTTGTTAAAATGTGGAGGGGTCTGTTAACCCAGAAAACTCCTGCACACATCATGACACATTGGCTCTTCTTTGTTTGCTTTAATTTAATACAATTTCCCCTTCAGTTTGCCAAGGAATTAGGCAAAATCCAACAGCTTTTCTTATAAAGCTTTTTCTTATAAAAAAACAAACAAACCACCAAATCCCAGTTATTCATGCGCCTAGTATTATAGTGAACATTATCTCTTTTTCTGTTTCCATAATGAAAAGCACATTCTGCATTACCAGTATCCTTAGTGGAAATAAAACCCTACTGTCAATGAAATCACATCCTGAACATTGGAAGCCTTAATTATGACAACCTGAGGTCTTATGTTTTTTACTTATTTATTTCTTGGGAGCCTTTAAGTCTAATTTGTTTTGCATTTGGTTCTCCGCTAACTTTGAGCATAGTCTTGCTTATGTGGGCCATTTGTCCCTAAGGAAATCATGTACTTATTTTTCTTGGACTCTTGGCAGAAATATATCAACTGGTTACGCTTTACAAGACATTTAAAAATATTCTTCATGTTTCTGAATAATTCACTATGAATATGACTTCCTTGGGGTTTCTCTTTTTATCTTATATAGACATACTCCCAGAAATACATAAGACTTTGAAATTCCAAAGTTCCTAGAATCATAGATACTTACAGCTGAGAGGGAATTGGGAGTTCTTCTGGTCCGACCCTATCCACACTTCAATTTACATATAAGTCAAACCATCAGCCCATGATGTCATTAGTCCTCTTTGAAGACAAAGGACAAACAACAATCATTACTACTTTAGGAAGCGTTGTTCAGTGCATAGAATGCTGGACTAGAGCCAGAAAGACTTGTGCTTGATTCTATCTTAGACAATTGTTATGTGATGTTGAATAATTTAATTTCCCTGAGTCCCAGCTTCTGTGTCTGCAAAATGGGGATAATAACAGCACATACTTCAGAGGATAGTTATGATGACCACATAAGATAATACACATAAAACATATATAAAACCTTTTTGTCCTACCTAATGTGAACTACTGTTATGATTACAAATGAGTGCAGTTAACCCCCAATTGATGAAGTAACCTGCCTAAGATCACATAATGGCACTGTTAGAAGTAGATTCAATCTTCTAGATTTTCCCCCAATTTTCTTTCCATTACTCTATGGCTAGACTTTGGTGAAAACACTGTAGATTGCTCACCAGATTGCCTTCTGTGAGGCATCTATCACATGCAGTCAGCATAGTTTTCATGGTGTTTTCTTCTGCTGTTCTCTCAACTTTTAGGCTAAAGAGTTTCTTTCCCCTCAAATGATCTCACATGGGCAGATGCCATTGAGGCAGTGTGATATATTGGAAAAAAGCATTGAATTTGGAGTTGAAAGACCCAGGTTCAAAATTAGTACCACAGATAGCTACTTTTCAGACCCTAGGCAAGTCACTTAACTGCTCTTCGTTGAATTTCCTCATTTGTAATATAAGGAGTTTGAACTAGATAAATGCTCTCTAGGGTTCCTTCTAGTTTGGACATATAAGGTTTTAAAGTGGTGATTGTAAATGTACTTATGATTGTTTTTGGTGATATGCAAATAATTCATTCCCCTCACTCTCTGAAACTGATTTTGTCTGTGAAGATGAAGGTTGTTCCCTGTGAGGACTTCCTTTGACTACTGTGGATTATGGCACCTGCTCTTCAATTTATAATTTAAATACTTGCTTGGGCTTACTGAGAAATTCAGTGACTTGCTCAGGATCACACAGCCAGTGTGGGTCAGAGGTGGGACTAAAACATAGGCCTTTCTGATTCTGAGACCACTCTCAATTAAACAACAACAACAAAGCAAAAAAAAAAAAACAAAGCAAATTTATATGCATTTCATTTTGTTTTAGCATTAAGAATAATCCTTAAAACCCAATGTGGCATCTGGCACCTGGGAAAGGAAAGGTTAGCACCTAAGAAGTTCTAAAATTGCTTTGGTCACAAATGATGACCCTCCAGATGTCAGGAATTTAAGGGAATAAAAATAGATCAGACATATAGCTAAAGAAAGAAAATCCTAAAGTCAGCTCACTTATTTTTCAATATAGTAACTGATTAAGTTGGTTGGTATGGATGTAGATTTCATGTTGCTGTAGCCTGGCGTGTAGTGGGTACTTAATGAAGATCTGTGGTACCGAACTGAATAGGCAAGCCTCAAAACAATAAATTGCCTCAACTGTCAGAAACCATGGAGGAGGTTAATGCCACTCAAGGGAACCCAAGAGTACACGGGAGAACTGCGTACTAATCCCATTCATTTAATGACCATTTTCAGTTCTTTGAGTGGTTCCAATTTATCATGTTTTTGTAGTTCTCCTTTGACTCATTCATCTATGTGCTCCTACACAACACTGAGGGACTTGGATTAGATATGTTTTTGTGAATATTAATTGTATTCAGCTTGTTACTAGTGAATAGAATTGGCGTTCCCCAGAGGTAAAGTAGGTGGTTGGGTTTAGGCCCCAAACAGCTTACCTAACAAAAAGTCATTTAAATATTAACTGCCTTGGTCAACAAGTTCCCCTGGATACTTCAAAAAGGAAGAATATTCACTTCTTGATGAAGCACTTTGCCTGCTGTATACTGCCCTAATCTGTTCTTTGAAACCAACTCTGAAACACCAGCATCTGAATCTTGGCATTGGATGTATAGCCGGCCACTCCTTTTACCTGATGATCAGAGCTCTCACACCTGGACTACTACTTGGTCATTATTCATTCTGATTTGCCCTTGGCCATTTTTCTGACCACTGGCTCAGACATAATCACAGAATCTCAGAAAGTACCTCAAGAGGTCACTCTCAACTAGAAATGTGTCTAAGGATCTGCTCTGTTAAATAATCAATAAGTATTATGTACCGCACTATACAGCACTATGCCAAGTGCTATAAAGATACAAAAGTGAGATAGTTCCTATTCTCAAGTAGCTTATATTCTGGAAGTGATGATAAGCTACATGGTCATATGGAAGTAAAAAAAGAGGATGTGTAAAAATTATAAGAATATTAACAACTAGGGGCATTACAACACAAACAAATCTTTTGAAGAAGGCAACATGCAAGTTGAGCCTTAAACGGGAGCCAGGGAGTTCTAAGAAGTTTAGATGAGGACAGTTATCAGAGGAGCCTGCACAGAGGTGGATTATAGAATATCATGCATGGGCATTGATAAGTAGTCCAATATGGCAGAACCAAAGAGAATGTGAAGGGAATAATGTATAAAATAAAAAGGTAGAAAGGGGACATACATTAAAGAGCTTTAAATGCTAAGTAGAAGAATTGATATTTGATGCTAAAACTAATAGGGAGTTAGTGGAGTTTATTTTGTTTAGGGATGGAGCAAGGTCATATTTGTGTTTTGAGAATCTCAATTTGACAGTTGCAAGAAGGATGGTTGAGAGAGATGATAGGGGCATGAACTAGGGCAGTTGTGGTATAAGTAGAAAGAAAGGGCACATCCTCGAAACTAGTGGTAACCTAGCCTTTGTAATAAAGGCTGTCAGTGAACGGCAAAACACATAAAACAAAGCAGCTCCTTCCACTTTTGGTCATCTCTAGTTGTTAAAAAGTTTTTTCTTATGTCAAGCCTGAATGCCTCTTTACAACACTCATTTATTGCTATTAATTCTGCCCTTAGGAATCAAGAGCATGTTTAAAATTTCTTCCTCCAATAGCCCTGCAAATATTTTTTTTTTTTTTAAAGCAATTGGGGTTAAGTAACTTGCTCAAGGTTACACGGCTAGTCATTATTTATGCGTGGGTACTCATTTTCTGAGGCCGGATCTGATCTCGGGTCATCCAAACTCCGAGGCCGGCGCTCTTACCCACTGCGTCACCTAGCCGCCCCTTTAGGGCAATTGGGGTTAAGTAACTTGCCCAAGGTTACACGGCTAGGTTTTTGTTTGTGCGGATTAAGTGTCGGAGGCCGGCTCCGAGCTCAGGTCCTTCTGATTCCAGGGCCGGCGCTCTATTCACTGCGCCACCTAGCCGCCCCCCTGCAAATATTTTAAGATCATTATGGTCTTCCTCTAAATCATCTCTAAGCTAAACATCTTCAGTTCCCTCAACTGATCTTCATATGGCATGACCTCCGGTACATTCCCCCTCACTGTCACTCTCCTCTGGACCCTACTTAGTTTGTGAATGCCGATCTTAAAATCCAGAAGTGAAATGAGGGCAAGGACTTTCCAGTTTAGGTGTGCAGAGGGCTGACTCACCCATGTCACAGATTTTTAAAATCTAATTTCAACTCATTTAATCCAAAGATTTGTCACAGATTTTTAAAATCTAATTTCAACTCATTTAATAGTCCTTTCTCCTTCCCTGCTTCCCTTCTTCCCTTTCTCCTTCCCTCCCTTCCCAAATGTACTCTGCTCTGGTCAAACCTCATCTGAACTACTTCTCTGCCATTATTAACAAAACGACAATCACAAAATATCAGAACTGGAAGAGTCTCAGAAGTTATTTTATTTACAACTTGTCTAAGAATCCCTTCTTTGAATCAAGCCAATAGTACTTATTAAGCACTTATTGTGATAATTGCTGTACAGATACAAAAGTGAGGTAACTACTACCCTCCATTCACTTCTGGGTACCACACATAGAAGGAAAAGTATTGAACACTAAGAAGAATTTGGAGTCAACTAATTTGTATAGGGGATAGAACATTGAACCTGGATTAAGGAAAATCCATGTTCCAATCTGACTTCATATACTTGTCTACTGTGTGCTTGTGGGTAAGTCACTGGACTTCTGTCTGCTTCAGTTTCCTCCTCTATGAAATGGGCAGAATAATAGCACCTACTTTGCAGGATTGCTATGAGAATAAAATGCAATAATATTTAAAAATCTTCAAGTGCTTTCCAAATCTTCAAGTGCTATAAAAATGTGAGTTATTCTTGTTCTTAGAGTCCAGAGGAAAATAACCAGAATGGGGAGAGTACAAGAGGTCATACCTTATCAGGATCAGTTGAAGAGATACTTGGGAAGTTAGAGAGAAGGAAATGAGTGGATTTCTCATTAACCAGACTAGCCTATACATAATATTGTGCAGAAGGTATCTGTTAAGTATAGAAGTTAAGAAGTTAGATGATACTGCATGATCAGGGTAGTGGTATTGGGACTTTTCTCCCCTTAGCAGTTCCTGGATATTAGGTGTTCCCAGGTATCTGTATCGGCAGGCAGTAGAATGAGCAAGTTGAAGGTATGTTCCAGCTATATTTCAGGGATACCTATATGATTGTACTAATTGGTCTTATTCTTTCTTCCTCACCCTAAGGAGAAAATGCCTTATAGTATTAACACCACAATAGTGGTAATTCACCACAATAGGTGAAATTAAATGTTTATTCTTTTGGGTTAAGAATTCTGTAATTCTTTTTTTTTTGCCTTTTTTTGGAGGGCAGTTGGGGTTAAGTAACTTGCGCAAGGTCACACGGCTAGGTTATTTATTTGTGTGTGCGTTAAGTGTCTGAGGTCAGATCCAAACTCAGGTCCTTCTGACTCCAGGGCCAACGCTCTACTCACTGCACCACCTAGCCGCCCCAGAAATTCTGTAATTCTTGTAGCTCCCTTTCTAAACATGTGAATATGTTTTATGATGTAATTCTAGTGTTTTAATGTAGTTGGTATCCTCTTCTCTTAGACTTCCATTTTCTTTTATGCATCCCTGCTACTAAGACAACTCTCTATTGTTTCAGAGAAGGGTGTGACTTTTCCAGGGCTAAGAGTTTTCAGCAAACTCAACATGGAGATTTTATTCATTTACTTACAAATAGAGAAGGAAAGAGGAACTAACAGCTATAAATAGGAATGTCTGTATAAGAGTGGAAAGAAGAGAAATAATAAATGGGTGTGGACTATCTGCATAGTTCTCCCTTTTCCATTTGCCATTGTTCCATTACCAATTCATGTAAGATAAAAGTGCCCCTAGTGATGCCAAAGTACCTTCAAAATTTCCATTAAATAAGGTAACAGAACTTCCCAGATTGTTCTGGGCAGTTTAATTTTTGTATGACCTATGGAGGATTAACAGATGTTCTGAGAAATAGCCATGCAGATGCTAATACAACACAAAAATTGGGATAGGTGGGAATGCAAGAAACCACCTATACCTCTCCTTATATCTGGCCTCTGCTTGAATATTTCCAAGACAGGAACCCACAGCCTTTGACAGTAGCACATTCTATTTATGGATAACTCTGTTAGGAAATGTTCATACTAAGGCAAAATCTTCCAACCTGTAGATCTCACTTATTGGTCCTTGCTCTTCCATGTGAATGAATTAAATTCTTCTGTACATCACTGATTCAAAAATGTAAAGACAGTTATCTTGTGACTCCCAAGTTTTCTGTTCACTAGACTAACCATCCACAGCAATGTCACTTTGCTCTGTGACACATTTCTGAGCCCCTTCTCCATGATAGCCATCCTATTCTAAAGGTTCTGCTTACTCAAGTCCCTCTTCATACTGGTATTCAGAAGTGAACAGATGTGACTCAATTAGAGCAGAATACATTGATACTTTTCCTTCACTTTGGACACTATACATCTTAGTAGCTACCATTTATATAGAGCTTTAAGTTTTACAAAGTATTTTCCAAATATTATCTCATCTGATCCTCACAACAACCCTAATTGGGGGTATGTGTGCTTTTATGATCCTTTTTTAAGATAAAAAATTTTTTATAGATGAGGAAATTGAGGCAGACATGAACTTTTGAGAAATTTGAGACCAGACATGAACTTTTCTTCCTGACTTTAGATCCAACTGTGTCACAGAATTTTTGGGACATCTATGCCCCATTGGTGATTCATATTGAATATGCACTCAGCTCACACCAAGCACTTGATTTCCTTGAGTCTACATGGTACTAAGGAGTTCAGTATTTTTTGTTTTGGAGGGGGAAAGGCAAGGCAATTGGGGTTAAGTGACTTTCCCAAGGTCACACAGTGTGTCAAGTGTCTAAGGCTGGATTTGAACTCGGGTCCTCCTGACTCCAGGGCTGGTCCTGGTCCTCTATTCACTGGCCCACCTAGCTGCCCCAGAAGTGCAGTTTTTTTTAATTGACATATTCATATTAAACTGGCAAAACATAAGAAGAGTTTCATAAAGAAATTCACATTTTTAACAATTTTTCTAACAAGACTTCCAACTCTTTTTGCTGGATGCAGTTACTAGCCAAAGAAAAGGTGTCCAACAGGACTTGGTTTCTAAGGCTATCAGGTCTCCCTGAGCTACTGTTCCATCATTATTGAGGTTTAGTCTGAGAAAAGAGGAGAAAGTAGAAGAATATACATAGCCACAGACTTGCCTATGGGACTATCCCTCTTCTTGCTAATGTCTCTTCACTCCACTGCAATAGTTACCTAGTTCAGGTTACTTCTGTGAGTAATGATTTACTAATTTATGTATTAGTCTTAAGATTTCCAAAGCACTTTCCTTATAACCACTCTTACAGGTAGGTATTGTAAGCATACTTGTATTATATCTTTATATTATTATTATTATTTAACAGGTCAATCTATAAGTATTTATCATGCTCTTACCATGTAGAAGGTAGTGATGGGTGAGGAAGCTGAGGATGAGACAATTTGAGTCTTGACTTGTCTAAGATCATGCAACTAGTATCATAGAGAGAATTCAAACCCAGGTCACTAGACTCAGCCTAACTCTATTCCTGTTAGATCAAACTGCTTGCCAAAAATAGAAATCAACTGGCTCTTTTGATCTTAACTTGACCTTGACTAAAATGATCTAGCTGGACACATAGGTACTATATTAACAAAAATGGCAACTGTGACATGCCCATTTGACTCCTGTATAGTTTAAGTTAGATAGGTCTATACAAAAAAAAAAAACAAAAAAATCCACTTTTTGCAAGGGGCCATGATATTATGCCACTGAGAACTTTAGAAAGAACTCAGCTATATGGATTTAAACTTAACCAAGATAAATGGCACTTTTTAATATATAAGCTAATCTCTTTGGGGATCAAGATGACATGGCAGAAGTTTAACCTGATTATAATAGAGAAAAATAGAAAATGCCTAGTCCAACAGACAATGAGGACATAAGAGAAATAGGAATACAGGACATACTGGCAATTATTTTCCCAAGGCAGTTAAGTCAATGATATCAGAAAAAGCCAAATAAAAAATCAGTCTGAGAAAATGAGAATAAAAATGAGAAAATGAGAAAAAAAAAACCCGTAAATCTCTTACTATAAGGATAGTGTTAGGGCTATGGAGAACCCAGAAGTCTTAGAATAGAAGGAGGAGGCCAAGTTATTCTGCTTCTTGATATTTGCAGGTGATATTTATCATGGTTAAAGAAGAGAAGAAGAAAGATTATTATTGCCTTAGGGCATAAGATTATGCTGATATAAATCCTGGGTTGAGAGATAGCATACCCTAGTGGATCAGGTCCTCGCTTTCTAGTTAGGAAGATCTACCTAAGTGTCAAATCTGCCTCTGATACTTTAGAGCTGTGTGGCAATGGGCAAACCATTTCATTTCTCTTAATTTCCTTATTTGTGAATTGTGGATAGCAGCTGTGAGCTCAAATAAGATAATATTTGGAAAAACATTTTGCAAACTTTAGCATGCAAAGCAAATGGTAGTTATAAATATTAGTGTTGACCATGAGGAAAGAATGGCTTACATAAGCCTTTAGCAACTGGGTTAAACATATAATTCTATAGCTTCCCTTCCAGAGTTATTCTTTGAGGTTGGTCTGTGCACTGTCACTTGAGAAGTGGGCAAGGTAATAGCAACAGGGTAAGCAATAATAATGTTTGGGGGTCTCCTGTCTTGTGGATGTACTTAGTAATTGCCAGAAGGGGGACTCTTTGATCACACAGAAATTTAGATAACACATAAGGGCTATATCTGAAAAAGCCAGCTGAGACTCTGCCTCATTCCTCCAGGGAACATGTTTGAGAATGTCCCAGACATTACACAGATGAATCTATATATAACATCTTCATCTTTTACATGAAAGGCGGAGGGACACAATTTTTTAAAACAATGAACAAATTTCTTATTTTAAACAGTTAACAAACTGGTCATGGTATACATTGACTTTTGCTATCTCTAGTTCCATATTTTGTCATGAGATATTCTTCCCCCAATCAAATGGGAAAAAAGATTTCAGAACTCCTTAACTTAGTGTGGGTTGTCAAAGACTTCTAAAAGAGAGAGAGAGTCCTGCAACTTCCCCCTCTTTTAAAATATGTTGTAAAAGAGTCTTTCTCCTCCAAGAAGCATGAGATATGATGACAAGTTATTCTGTACCTCCACCTGATTATACAAATTGATGAAATCTCACTGAACTCTATCTCAGAAAAAGTTTTTAATAGAACCAGCAATTTTGAAAGAAAAAAGAGAAAGAGGGGGAAGGAGAAGAAAGGGAGAGGGAAGGAAGGAGAAGGAGAGGAAGATGGCTGCCCAATTTTCAGCGCTTTATGAAATCTATTTAGCTAAAATTGTCTCCCTCCTTATTTCCTTGTAGCTCAACATACCAAAATTCAATACTGATATCCAGGAATACTATTTCTAAAGGCAACTCCTGTTTTCCCATCTCAAACTGTCAAAGGAAGATATCTAAAATAGTTTCCACATCTTTAGAATATGATCCTATAGTAAATTGTCATTAACTAAAGTTGATTCTAGTACAATATAACAAAAGATACAGAGGCTAAGTATTCCTGACTAAGTGTGTTCAGGAGCTCCTTCTCTTCTCTAACTGGGACTTTATTGACAGGGAATAGGATAAAATTAATTTTAGTACATATGCTGCAACTGAAAAGATCAGAATTTTAAAATTTAGTATATATGGTGCAATTTAACAGAACAAATAAATTTAGAAAGGGAAAATCAATCTACTTAAAAGAATAAACTGCTTTAAAGTAATAATTTTTAATACTTTGGAAATAGTTGCTTAGTACTGCTTTATTTCACATAGTGTCTTATAATTATCTGAAGATTAAATATTGGTCTCCCTTATTATTGACATCATCTTGTAAGATAGTTCAGTTCCTATTATTTTCATTTTAGAGATCAGGAAACTGAGGGACAATATAGTTAAGTAACTTACCTTAAGTAACACAACTAGGAAATGACATAATCAAGACTAGAACCCAGGCCAGAGCACTTTTTACTCCATCATATTGTTTCAATAGACTATTCATAAGTCATTTTCATTGGCAATGTAATAAGTAGAGATGGGGTAGTTACAGTCATCCATAGCAGCATAGGAAATAATATCCAGGTAAAAGGAACTTGATAGTTAACTGGCTAGAAATGTAGTTTACCATGTGTGGTGATAGTTTGCAGTTTTGATAATATGGGATCCTGAAGCAGGGGACTTCTGGGCATTTTGGAAACAAATCGACTGTTCTGCAGTGGTAAAGCCTAGATCTAGTTCTGTTGAGTATGTAACTTGAACATCACTCAACCCTGGATTCACCTGGTTAAGTTCAATATGGAATATGTTGTCTGATACAATCTGATATATATCTCATTTGACTCAAGCCCCTGCCCCAGTACAGCTGAGAACTTCTAAAATCATCTAAATTCATTCTAAGCTATGGGCTGAGGAACACACATTTTAAAGGTAAAGCATTTAATTAAGACTAAAACAATGAGCAAAGGAACATGAAAAACAATCTTAGCACACATACTCCGGGGATTAGGCTTTCATGTCTTAACTAACAGTGGGAGGAAATAATATCCTGTGAGAGATGTTCCTGTGTGAAAAAGGCATAGCAAAATTGCTATGATTAGACTCAAATATATTTATGTAAATAATAATAATATTAATAATAATAACAAGTTGGTATCAACTCCCATGGATTTAATTACCATCTTTATGCCAACGATTCTCAAACCTACCTTTCCTGCCCCAGTATCTTTGCTGATGTCTAATCTCCCATCTCCAACTGCCTTTCAGACATCCTGGACTTCTTGAAATGGATGACCAGGAGACATTGTAAACTCAATATATCCAAAACAGGATTCATTGTCTTTCTTCCTAAATCCTCCTCCTCCTCCTCCCCCACTGCCTTATTATGATGGAAGGCAGCATCCTTCTTCTAGTCCTTCAGGCTCACAACTCGGGAGTCATTTTGAATTCCTCACTATCTCTATCCCTCCTCCCATGCCCACCCCCCACCATATACAAGCTATTGCCCAGGCCTGATGATTTCACATTTGTTACATCTCCCAAATCTGCTCCTTCTCTCTTTTGACAACTGCCACCACTCTAGTTCAGGCCCTGTTCACCTCATGCCTTGATGACTGCAATTGACTGCCTTGCCTCTCCTCACTAATTCAGTCACTAAAAGAATTTTCCTAAAACACAAGTCTGATTATGTCACCCCCTTACTCAATAAACTCCAGTGGCTTCCTATTCCTTCCAGAAGCAAATACAAAATGTTCTGCTTGGCATTCAAAGTCCTTTGTAACTTAGCCCCCCTCCTATCTTTCCAGTCTTTTTATACTTATTCCCCAACAAGTAGTCTTTGATCTAATTTTACTGGCCTCCTGGATATTCCACAAATAAGGCCCCACATTCTTTCTGGCTGTTCTCTAAGCTTGTAATGTTCTTCCTCCTCTACTCCAACTACTGACCTCCTGGCTTTCTTTAAGTCCCAACTAAAATCCTATCTCCTACAGGAAGGCTTCCCCACCCCTCTTAATTTCAGTGCCTTTCCTCTGTTAATTATTTCCAATTTTTCTTGTATATTAGCTTATTTTGTATATATTTGCTTGCATGTTGTCTCCCCCATTTGAGTATAAGATCCTTGAAGGCTGGTACTGTCTTTTGTCTCTTTTTGTATCCCTACTTAATAAAGTACTTAATAAATGTTTATTGAGTTGAATTTATGTGGCCCTTTAAGCTTTGATAAGTGCTTTATAAATATCTCATTTGATTCTTATAACTCTGGGAAATGGGTAATGCTATTATCCCCCTTTTACAGATGAGGAATATGAGGCAGACACATGTTGAATGACTTGCCCAGGGTCACAGTCAGAAAGTATCTTAGGCTAGATTTGAACTCATGTCTTCCTGATTCCAATCTAGTACTCTATCCACAGAACCATATACAGGATCTCTATTCAAAGGTTGTCTTCTCCATCTCAATCAAAGTAAAAGTCTCTGTCTCTCTCCTCCACTTCTTTTCTGCCTCCCTCCCTCCTTCCTTCCCAAATTACTCTTGGAAGCCAACACAAAATAGTTGTGTTGTTGCTATCCCCATTCCTTCATTGGGTACTGCCATAGTTGTCTCTTATCTCATAAGGATTCTTTTCCTGGAAGATTCTTTAGACTTCCTGATGCTATTATCTTCTACTAGAGGTACAATCTCATGAAGATTGAAATCTTGACCATTTTAGTCAAGCTGATCCTTGAGGCCCATACCCTCATGGGAGATTCAATTCCTTTCCCTCATAAGTACCTCTACTACAAATACAAGAAAGATAGGTGAAGGATAATTCACACAACATGCTGGTATAGTCATGTTGGTAGGGATAATGTTAGTAGTGTCATTTTTTTTTGAGTTCTCAGCTGTATCATTTTATCTGAGGTAGGAGTGAGTGAGATACTTAAAACACCAATTATTATAAAGTGATTCTGCCTCAGGTTTGGCCTCTAAAGACCAAAATCATAACTGATGTGCCAATCTCCCATTTCAAGGACTTTATTTGTCATTCCCTAATGCTAACTGGTTTTTTCTCCTCTTGGCCTATGAACTTTGTTTATTTCTGCTTAGCCCCTCAAAGTATTTACCTTTGTGCTCTGAAACTTACTAGTCTTGGACTTTAATAATGGTGACTAGTCTGGCTGATCTAGTCACTTCTTTGTTTATTAGTTCATTCACAAAAAATATATTCAACAAATATTAAGTTTCAGATATGTGTAAGGGACTAGACTGGATCTTGGAACCACAAAAAAGAAAGAATGATACTTTTTTGCAATTTTAAAAGGGGAATTTATAATGTGGGAGATGTGACATATAACTATAGGTATTATGAGGTAGAATGTGGTAGGGAAGAGATCCAAATTGCTTTAGAAAAATCTGAGAAGCGGGACATCATTTTCAGCTGAAGTTGAGGTTGTTGGGGGAATCAGGAAATACTTCTTGAGATGTGTGGTAACTGAGATCCTCTTTGAAGGAAAAGTTATTTCAACAGGTGGAGATAAATAAGGGATGCATCCTGGGCATGGGCATACATTTTAGTCAGTCTTTGTATTTGGACTATACCCTATTTGTTCATCCACTTAATAGGAGCTAGCATTTAAATAGCATTTTAAGGTTTACAAAATATATGTTTTATTTCACTCACAAAAATAGTATTATTCACATTTTGCAGATGAGGAAACTGAGACTGGGGGTTAAGTGCATTGCCCAGGGTGACACAGCTAATAAGCATCCGAGGTAGGATTTGAATTTGGGTATTCCTGACTACAAGTCTAACATTCTACTAGATCTATCCTACCTCCTACAGGAAGGCTTCCCTAACCCCTCTAAATTCTAGTGCCTTTTGTATGTTAATTATTTCCTATTTATCTTGTATATAGCTTATTTTGTATATATTTGCTTGCATGTTGTCTCCCCCATTTGACTGTAAGATCCTTAAAGGCTGGTACAGTCTTTTGCTTTTTGTATTAGGCTCTTGCTTTTGGCACTCTCCTACTTCTCACAAACTAATATTTAGGAAATGTCCATTTTTTCTGTCTCCATGACTTCCTGCACCCATTCAGATTTACTGTCTGACTTTCTGAAGGGTTGAGATTGCCTGTTCAGACAAGTAGAATGTGTCTCTAAGGCCAGTTTGCCCTTGGAAAAGTAGCATGTGGTGGATATTCCTGATCTTATGTGTTTTGGACTGCAGAAGCCAAGATTGAGGCAGTGATTATTGCCAGGGGAATATGCCATTGATGGAAAAAGCATGTCCTTAGCTCTGCTTCAAAGTGCTTTTCTGATGTAGCATTATAAAAACTACTCCTTTTCCCTTGGTAAGCATCTATATGAAAGGCTCTTAATTTATACTGAATGGTTTTAAGAGAGTTCTTCTAAGGATCAAGTCTTAGAACATATACCCTCCCAACCCTACCCCCCAAATATCTGACCCATTCCAGTCTATTTAGGGGCATAGAAGTAGCTAGGTAGCACAATAGATAGAATAATGGACTTGATGTCAGGAAGACCTGAATTCAAATTCTGCCTCACATTTCACCCATTCAGCTATATGAGCTGGGGAAGTCAACTATCCTAATTCAAGTTATATCAAGTCAACAAGAATTTATTAAGCATCTTCTCTGTACCAGGCACTGTGCTGAGTTTTGGTGATACAAAGAAAGATAGAAACTGTCCATGCTTTCAAGAAGGTCGCAGTTTAATGGAGGAAAAAAAAGTAAGCACCTATCTACAGTGCATATATATATATATATATATATATATATATATATATATATGCAGGATAAATGAGTGATAATGTCAGAGAGATGGCAATAGTATTAAAGGGGACTAGGAAGGATTCTTTGCAGGGATAAGATTTTAGCTGAGACTTGAAGGAATCCAGGAGATGGTGATGAGAAGGGAAAGCATTCTAGGCATATGGGACTGTCAGTGAAAATGAAGTCAGAAAATAGAGTACAAGGAATATCAAGGTAGACAATGCTGATTTTTTTATAGAATATGTGAAAAGGAGTCAGGCATAAGAAGATTAGAAAAGCAGGAATGGGCCAGTTATGGAGGACTTCGAAAGCCCAAAAGAGAATTTTATATTAAATTGTGGCATTAATAAGGAGTTATTGGAGTTTGTAGAATAGGGGTGGGTATGAGTGGTCAGATATGCATTTTAGGAAGTTCACTTTGATAGTTGAGTTGTGCAGAATCTCCTGGAGGCAAGGAAATGAACCAGGAGCTTACTGCAATGGTCTGGGTATGATGTGATGAGTGTCTGTACCAGGTTATTGGCAGTGTCAGAGGAGAGAGGTCATACACATGACAGATTTTGTGAAGTTAAAATTGAGGAGAGTTAGAAACATGGTGGATGTGAGAGTGTGGTGTGGGGAGAGAGTGAAGAGTCAAGAATGATACCTAGGACTAGGAGGATGAATGAATAAAGAAAGTAGCACATGTTGAGTGTTCACTATGTACAAAGCATTGCTCTAAGAAATGGGAAAACAGAAAAGTAAAATAGTCCCTGATCTCAAAGGGTTCACATATGAATGGAGGAGCCAACACATATGGTAGTTTTCAGCTGCCAGTCGGATGGAAAGTTTCTATGGTCCTTGGGGTTCAGAGGCAAAACAGATGTTAATACCTTTACTTTAATGCCATTTCCACTGATAAAACCATATCAAATTCTTATGTAAACCATTTTATAGTACCAAGGACTCTGGTGGCAAGAACTCTTCTTTCTGGGTCTTCAAAAGCTGTAGTTAAAGCACCTGCAGGAGTAGTTGCCAGGCAATATCTCCAAAGGAGTTGGTTCCCAGGACAATGACTCTATATACTACTGTGCTGAAAGCATTGCTATTATCAATGCTCTTGGGTTCAGGGTCCCGGGCTGACACCATTGGTAAGAGCCTGGTCTAAGTCCTAGTGGTTTGGGTTCCTTGTCAAGGCGCAGGGTGCCTGGCTTGCTGGCAATTGGTGGGGATGACTGGCCTCTTTTCCAGAGGAGTTGTTTCTACAGATAATGTCTATGAGGACTAGGCTGGAAGCAGGACTTGTGCAGGGCTTCTTAAACTCTTTCCATTCAGGTTCCCTTTTCTACATTTCCACAGCCTTCATTGGTGTTTCATGGCCTGAGGGCATGCACAGTATAAAGTGTGCATGCTTTGTGTTCAGAAACAAAGTTTGCAGTTGGTGGGAATAGCTGACTCTTTATCTACAGGATGGTGATTCACTTGACAGTAATGGGGAAGTCAGAAAGAGGGGAGGATTTTGTGGGAAGGATAATGAGTGCAGCTGCCATAAACCTTCAATTTATAAAAAAAAATGCAATATCTCTGAAGCACAATAAAATGAAGTGCAATAAAATGTGGGTATGCCTGCAATATATGGAAAGCACTTTACAAACCTTATAAGAGCATATATACATGATATGTGTCATTGATATCACAGTAGACAGAAAAGTGGTTGGTTCCCCTTCTCATGTGCTCATATTTAATTTTATCTACAAGTTTCTATACAAATTCATCCCTTAAAGTTGCCTTGTGACTATCCACAATCTTTGGGA
The DNA here is from genome assembly GCA_011680675.1 of Gymnobelideus leadbeateri. Classification (NCBI taxonomy): domain Eukaryota; kingdom Metazoa; phylum Chordata; class Mammalia; order Diprotodontia; family Petauridae; genus Gymnobelideus; species Gymnobelideus leadbeateri. The sequence continues at coordinate 139,400 of WOXC01006774.1, forward strand.
ATAGATAACAGTTAGTGTAAAAGAAACACCTTGATGTTTTAATGAACTGAAAGTTCAGTAAAAGTCCACTATGTGACAAAGTGGCCAAGAAAGTCAAGATGATATTAAAAGCATAGGGTCCAGGGGCTGCTAGGTGGCGCAGTGAGTAAGAGCACCGGCCTCGGAGTTGGGATGACCCAGGATCGAAACTGGCCTCAGAAAATGAGCACCCACACATAAATAATGACTAGCCGTGTAACCTTGAGCAAGTTACTTAACCCCAATTGCTTAAAAAAAAAAAGCATAGGGTCCAGAAAACAGGAGCTAATAATTCTGCTGCTCTGAGTCCTGATCAGACCACATATGGAAGAGGCAACAGTTATTTAATCTATGCTTTTAACCTTAACCTCTTTTAACCTAGTACATATTACTGAATGTATTGAGTTAGACTCAGAATTTTATAGCTAGATAGCATCTGATCTCTAACAAGCCCAGGGGCAGAGGATTCCTGGATGTACAGATGGATGGGGACAGTGCAAACTCGTAAGGAGTGCCTGATGTCCAAAGTCCTGAGCCTGAAAGGTCAGTCTAACAAATCTTCTAGCTCTTACACTCTCCCCTTTTTTTCTCATCCTATTTTCATTGACTCCCCTGTTTTAACCCTTCATTTCCAGTTTTTCCATTTTATATCCTGGATTTTCTGTTAGGTAACTCAACATATGGCCTATTTCCCTCCAGAGATCTTTTGCCTGGGCATATGCTGCTGGCTATCAGTGCCTTCTGCTAGCAGTTGACAATATTTCTTATGTTCCTAAAGGCTAACCCTTTGGGGAAGAGGTCTTTGGGGACGGCACAGCATCTTAACTCAAGGGGCTATAGCCATGAAGTACAGAACTCCAAGCTTAACTATAAGTATCTCTTCATGGAAGCCACCAGCCTCTGGTTATATAGCTGGCTATCACCCAGGGAAAGGAGATTTGTTCCAGTTGTAGTTGGAGCATACTATCTAGCCTTGTGCCAATTTGTATTGTCTGCCAGAAAAAAAAATCTGTCCAGTTGGAAGGGATGTGTAAGTTCTTAGCCCAGATCAAACTACTTCCAAATCACTCCCCCTCCCCATGAATTCCCCTTCAAAGGTGAAGTCTTTAGGAAGGAAAGTAAGAACTCTGATGATCATGTTAAATTTTTTTCCGGGATCGAAGGCACCACACAGGGCCAGGCACAGGTCACAGAATCACATAATTAGAGTGGGAAAACAACCTCAGAGGAAATCAACAGCCATAAGAACATTCTTTACTCTGAAAAGATAGTCTTAGTATTTAAGGACAACATGGATGTATATCCTTTGGTGGTAGTGCAGTTGATAGAGTGCTGGGCCTGGAGTCAGGAAGCCTCATCTTCCTGAGTTCAAATCTGGCCTCAGACACCTACTAATGGTATCACCTTGGGCAAATCACTTAACCCCGTTTGGCTCAGTTTCCTTACCTGTAAAATGAGCTGGAGAAGGAAATGGCAAACCATTCCAATATATTTGCCAAGAAAATACCAAATGGGGTCATGAGGAGTTGGACAAGACTGAAATGATTCAACAACTTCAGCTAATTTTCTGGCTTCCAATTTCCCTGGCTATGCAATGCTGAGACAAGCTACAAAACCAATGCAAGTCTGAGCTTTTATGCTAGCTTTATTTTCTTCTCCCCCCACCTCATATATTTCACATTGAAGAAAAGTAACAGAATGAATTTTATGTGCAATAAGGCAAGTAATATCCCCAGGGAGAGAAGGTATCAGTGCTAATAAAAAGTTGAAAGAAAGGGACAGGGACATATGCCTTCCAACTCTTGAGGTTGGTCATTTAAGAATCAAATGCCAAAGCATGAAGATTTAATGGGGAATGAATTTTGAGGCTCTCTTCCATTATACTGGAATGGGATGAACCTAACATGTACTCTCATACTGTAAAGGAGTTAAGAGTTTCTACCTAATGTATGGAGTCTTTGGAAATGTTATCTAGGCCATGATTGCCAACAATCAGATTTAGCACCTTAGACAAAGGCACAGTTAGGTCACAGGGTCACAGAATGAGAGTTGGAAGGGCCTTAGAGGCCTTAGTCTGACCCATCATTGAAGAAGGATCTTCTCTCCATTATCCTCCAAAAGTACTCATCAAAACTTTTCTGAAAGAGCTCTTATTAGGGGTGATTCTATGCCCTCCCAAGGTATCCCCTTCTTCTTTTGCATAGCTTTGTTAATTAGGATTTTTTTCTTTGTATCAATTGAAATCTGCCTCACTGACTTTCCACTCATTGTTTCTAGTTCTGTCTTCAGTGGCCAAACAGAATAAGTTTCATCTCTCCTGTCTTCCACATGATACTCTTTTAATTAATTGAAGACATCTGTTCCCTTTAAGTTCTCTCATCTCCAGGCAATCATTACATGGCATGGTCCCCAGTTCTCCTATCATCCTGGTTGCCCTTCCCTGAGCACTGTCCAATTATTTCATGTCCTTCTGAAGATGAGGCAATCAGACTGAATATAAAAATTCAGACATAATGTGACCAGGGCAGAGTACAGCTACTGTGTTTTGGACACTACTCTTAATGGAGCCTAAGACTGCATTGGTCTTCTTGGTTGTCATATCACAATGTGCATTCATATTGAGTTTTCAGTTCATTAAAATCCCCAAGATCTTTTTCGCAGGAACTACTGAATATTCTTATACCTCTGTCAAGATAGTTCTAATGGATGAATTTGTCAAGGGGCTTACATACATTTAAAATGTTGATACATTTAAGTATCAACACATGAAAAGGAGATTCAACCACATTTCTGTCTATCTTGATAAACCAGTGTCCATATTGAGAACTAACTTAAGACCCAGTCTACAAGGACTTAAACTGATAGCCAGGGGTGTGCTGGTGGAGCCAGTTAGAACCAGCTTGTGAGAATCTATTGTTAAATTTTCAATGTGAGCATTTAACCACTTGGAAATTGGCAAATGCTACAAATAAAGATTTGACTTATTTTTCTGATTGTCTAAACTTCACAAAGTGATAGATATGTTAATAGTGCAGATTCAGTTTAAAAAAGTGTAGTGTGTACTTTTTTTTGGAGAACTGGTTGTTAAAACATTTACTAAGAGGCAGCTAGGTAGTGCAGTGGCCCTGGAGTCAGGAGGACCTGAATTCAAATCCAGCCTCAGACACAACACAAAAACTAGCTGTATGACCTTGGGCAAGTCACTTAACCCCAATTGCCTTCCCAAAAGCAAAAAAACAAAACAAAACAAAACAAAAAAACCCAAAACACATTTATTAGCACACACCTGCTGGTAGCCTAGAGTTCCTAAAGACTGCCCTGGAAGGACCCATGCAACTAGACAAGTTCTTGTCTAGCCAAACTTTTTTTTTCTTTTCTTTTTTTTTTTTTTTTAAAAGCAATTGGGGTTAAGTAACTTGCTCAAGGTTACACGGCTAGTCATTATTTATGCGTGGGTGCTCATTTTCTGAGGCCGGATCTGATCTCGGGTCATCCCAACTCCGAGGCCCGAGCTCTTACTCACTGCGCCACCTAGCCGCCCCTTTAGGGCAATTGGGGTTAAGTAACTTGCCCAAGGTTACACGGCTAGGTTTTTGTTTGTTTGGATTAAGTGTCGGAGGCCGGCTCCGAACTCAGGTCTTTCTGACTCCAGGGCCGGCGCTCTATTCACTGCGCCACCTAGCCGCCCCTTTGTCTAGCCAAACTTGATCAGAGTGGGTCAGGTAACTGGTGGAAAGCCCATGCCATATGTTACATGGCCAGTTTCTGCTGCTAGTTATCTTTCTCTAGGGATTTGGAATCTGAAGTGAGCTCAACTATTTTGATTCAGATACACACAACATAAAGACTATACATAGCATGTACTCAGTCAGTCTTTTTAGGTGCCTACTGTGTACCAGGTACCATGCTAAGTGCTAGGGATAGAAAGAAAGGTAAAAAGATAGTTCCTGCTTTCAATTAGTTCACATCTAATGGGGGAGACAAATTGCAAATAACATGTAAATAACTATGCACAAACAACATACAAGATAAATTGGAAATAATTAAGAGAAGGGATGAGAATTAAAAGGGATCAGGAAAGTCTTCCTGTAGAAGTTGGGATTTTACGAAAATCATAGAACCCAAGAAGTGGAGATGAGGAGATGAGCTTTCCATGCACAAGGGACAGTTAGTGAAAATTCAGGGACTTGGAAGATGTTCAATAAATGTTCCTTAAACTCAATAGGTAATTCCTAGACTGGACCTGAAAAAAAGATTTCTTCATCTTTTGCTCTGTTTTTTTTTCCCTTAGCATACCTAATATGGGAATTCTGGAATGATATAAACCAGGACCTTAGATTAACAGATTTCTGTGGACACTTGGACCTATCACAGTAACAGTGCAAAGGGAGGACAGAAACTATAGCTTTGCTGCTCTTAAGCCTCTAATTGGATGTCTCTTTCACTCACTCCTCTCCTTACCCACCATTCTTTCTCCTCACCATGCATATATGTTTATTTGATAAAGATACTTTAGTCTTCTTCCTTTATTTTACCCCTTCATTACTCTGATAGAAGTGGCTATATATCATGACAGCCTCTCTCTTCAAGCAATCAAATTAATTGATCCCCAAATATTTAATAACTGTACTATTCTGGTGATTCAAAGGCAATAGTGAGAGAGTCCCTGTTTATAGGAAGCTTACATTTTGTCAGGGGAGATAATATTTACTCATATAAGTTCATACAAAATAAAAACGGGAATTTGAGAGAAGGCATTAGTTACTAGTAGAATTTGGAAAGGTTACATATAGGAGGTGTTTTGAATTAATTTGAAGGGAACTGGGAATTCCAAAAGGCAGAGGAGAAGAGGGAGTGTAATATAGGCATTTACACACATGCACACACACATTCATTATACTATTTAATATTTTTTGAGAGCTCTGATGTTATTAAAATTATCCTAGTGGCATGGCACTACTTATATCCTCTCCCCCAGGCTTACAATTACCCCTATATACTAGTGTTAACATACCACAGAAAGGTAGGCTACTTTTGGACCTAATGTCCCAGATGGGTGGTAGAAACAATGGAAAGAAAGACAGGTGCAGACCATGGTAATTGAGTCACATCCCTTCATCTCCCACCTTGACACCAGTCACACACATTGGGCTGGATGAACATTCATTATTCTTCCCAATGGAGTCTGAGATCTCCAACTATCCAATTTTCTGGGTGCAAGTATTATTGGATTCAGAGGCCCCTAGCAATTATTTGAATATGGAAGCGGTCTAACTGGAGGAGTTTCTCAATCAACTTCTTGTGTACCTTTTGTATACATATATACAGATGTGCAGATATAAAATGGGAATAATGGGTGAGTACTCCCTTGATATCTGTTCTGGTTTTCTAGGGAGGCCATGTTGTAGTTCTCAAATGTTTTGTTCCTTGAACCCCTTTCAACAACAACAACAACAGCAACAACAAAGTGTTGTGAACCCCTAGAAGATTTTAATTAGTCTTTATAGTCATTATAGTCTTTAAATGTATTCAGTAAGGGCTCACAATAACTATAAAGAAAACTTCCCCTCCAAATTAAAATTCATATTATAGAATTATAACATGTACAATTTTATTATAGCTTTAATTATGATTCAATATGAAATCATAAAACTCTAATATAAAATAATTTCAAATATATGTGAGACATTATTTAAAAATTTTAAAAAAAGTAATGTTGTTTTTTAAAAATTTGAACCAAAGCTTACAATATTTGGCTTAATACCAAACATAGTGTTAAACATGGTTTTGTATGGAATTTATTTCTTTATTTTGACTTAAAAACAAGCATAAAGCAAAAATGTTTACTCTCAAATAAGTGGTGAAAAATGGTAGAACTTTTACAAGTTCTCTTGCAGAGAGACGAAAATCTACTTTTAAGAAATTTTAGTAACCTACCCAATTGATAAAAATGACTAGTTGTGATATAAAATATTTACCTTTTTGTTGGCTAATGAAAAGTACTGTATTAAGTGATAAATACACAGAGTTCAGTTGCGTGTAATGCTTTTTAAAAACAATGTTTATATGTAGACTGATCTTTGTAAGAAGACTCTCTTTAAATGTGACTTTCTTCTCTTTTACCACTATCACACTAACTATACTCTTAGAGACACTCAACTAAACAATTGGTGTTCCAAACAGATCATTTGAAAGTTTACCAGATAGAAGATAAGTAGGTTAAGTGCAGGATGAGTTTAAATCAGAAAATAGCCTTGACATTGCAATTAGAGGCAACACAAGCTTTGTTTCTACAGAATAGTTGTGATTACCCGTGATAATTTCAAGATAGTTTGGACCATGCATACCCAGAAATCTCTGCTTGAAATCACATGACATTTGTGTCACAAGAATAAAAAAACATCTGTAATGTCTTAATCACCTGATTACACAGCTGGTGAGGTACAATTACAGGGTAACAGAGGGGAATAAGGGAGCTACTCTGGTACAATGTACAGAACACAAATGAGGATATGTGCATTCATCTGGCCATACACTGGGATTCAGTTTGCACTTGAATGTCAAGTCCTTGTGGTGATTTGGAAAGAATTTGATGACAGCTTGAGAAACTGCTAGAATAGGTTGAGCTTAGTCATAAATGGTCAGTTTGATACATGAACACCCAAATGTACGCACAATCATGAGCATTTCAAATTGCCATAAAGTTGCTATAAAAATTAACATGCTTGTTATCACAGAGCAAAATACACATTTGTAATATAATTGGACAATTATTTGCCACTTAAAGCACCACTAAAGAATTTTTTTTGCTTCTTTTTTTGATGGGCAATTGGGATTAAGTAACTTGCCCAAGGTCACACGTCTAGGTGCATTAAGTGTCTGAGGCTGGATCCGAACTCAGGTCCTTCTGACTCCAGGGCCAACTCTCTACTCACTGCGCCACCTAGCTGCCCAACTAAAGAATTTTTAATGCAAAACTCTTGGACCATCATTGTGAACCCTTTGGAAATATGTTAACCAGTAAATGTAAACCACTGTTGTAGTGGATAGATCTCTGGGCTTGGAGTCAGGAAGATGAGTACAAAATACACTTCAAAAACTTATTAACTGTGTGACCTTGGAAAAATAATTAATGTCACCAAGTCACAATTTTCTTATCTGTAAAATGGGAACAATAAATTGTTCCCACTTCACAAGGCTAGCATGGGAATCAAATGAGATAATTTGTGTAAATCACTTGCCCAAAACTTAAGGAGTTGCATAAATCTTTAAATTAATAGGCATTTAATAAGTACTTATTATACCCCATGTACTGTGCTAAGTCTTGGGAATACACACAAAAAAGTAAAATTGTCACTGCTCTCAAGGAACTTACACTTGAATGGGGATATGACATGTTTATGAGACCAAGAGTTCCATTCCACAATGGAGAAATGGTCAAAAATATGAATGAATCATTTTCAAAAGAATTGTATACTATTAACCATGTGAACATCCTCTCTGAATCATTAATAACATGAGAATTGCAATTAAAAAGAACACTAAAGTTTCACCTCTCACTTATGAAATTGGCAAAGATGATATACATAGAATTAGTTGATATTGGAGACTATGGGAAGAGAAGGACATCATTACACTGTTGGCAGAGCTATGAATTGTTCCCTTCATTCTGGAAAGTAATTTGGAATTATGCTATAAAATGTCTAAACTGTCCACACATCAGAGATCTCACTGTCATATATCCCCCAAAAGTCAAAGACAGAAAGAAAGATTCCATATGTATCAAAATAGATCACTAGTTATTTTTGTAATTTTTTTCAATTCAAATGCCTTTCTTATTGCAAACTTAGAATGCAAGAAATATCTCTGAACCTAAAACTTAAAAAAGCAAGATATCCCAGGTGAAATTGGAGTTTTACAAAGCTGTATTCTACATGCTTTTGGAATCAAACATATATTATTACATATTACATATGCATATAATATAAGAGACAACTTAACTGAGGCATTAGTAAATAACATGAGGCACATGAATACAATGGAATGTTATTGTACCGTAAGAAATAATAAATATGAAAATCTCAAACACACATAAGAAGATTCTATGAACTGATACAGATTGAAGTAAGAAGAAACAGGAAAGCAATACAGGATATCCCAAGTTTTAGTGTGGTTACCATACTAACACTTTTGACACATGCATACAGAATGAATACAAGTGGAAAGTGCAACAACATAAAAAAACTCCTCTAATAAAATAGAATATTGAGTAAATATAACGATTAAGCTTGTTCCTAGAGGAAAATCTTTGCAGAAGTTTACGTCTATGAGTGTGAAGCAACGCATATACTACTAGACTTCACTGATATGCTGATCTATTGTGCAGAACTGTTCTCTCTCTCTCTCTCTCTCTCTCTCTCTCTCTCTCTCTCTCTCTCTCTCTGTCCCCCCTCCCTCCCCCTCCCTCCCTCCCTCCCTCCCTTCCTTCCCCCCTATTGCCAAGGGATAACTTACTGGATTTGTGGGGGATATTCAGAAGAAAGTGACACAGAAACGAAAGATATCAATAAAAAAATTTAAAAAGAGACAATCGGGAAAATTTACCGCAATAGTTAAAAACTGATGGGCAACAAAATTGGGTGACAAATGTCTTTTGGAGTAGATGAATCCTGAATCATGACTTGAAAGAATTAATGGACTGATACCAAGAATATGAGAGAACATGGATTTAGAAATTTTTATTTTTACTAAATAATAATTTATCAACCACAGGTTCTTAAAATTGGTTTCTTAACCCATAGCTGTATTGCAACATTATTAAAAATAAATTTTTATTGACACATATTGCTTTTACATTACTTAAATTTTCTAATATGTTTTCCCATTTTTCCAGGGATCTATCTCCTATAGCAAAGGTTTAAAGAAGGAAAAAAAGCACAAGTTGTCTAGTAAACACAATCAATATATTGAAAAAGTCTAAAATGGTACAGTGTCCCACAACCATAGACCCTTGCCTCTGCAAAAAAAGTGGGAAGTGTCAAACAATTTTAAAAAATTTTAAACATTGCTGAATTTAACAAAAATAATAAAATGAGAACTTACACAATGTCAAACAGAAAGGATTATCTGTGAAACTGTGAATCTATTATGTACAACTTGCTTTTCCTTTAAGTGTATAATTGAGCTCAAAGCTCTCTTGCTTGTGTGTTTACCTTCTTTTTTCATAGTTCAATTCATATCCACTGTTGGAGTTGCCAAGCTAATCAATTGCTTCATCACACAAATCCAAAATCAATAATCATCAAAATGTTGTCTAGTTAGTGTTTTGTCTTATGGGAATGAGACATTTTTCAATATATTACAAATAGGGAAATATTATATAAACAAAAAGTACAATAAACTAAAAATCTGTTGATGGCTTTCTTAAACTCATCAGATAGATTGTTTATATATATATATATATATATATATATATATGACTTTGCCTTATCATTTGTTTTGTTGAAGTATGTTTGCATTTTTTTATAATTTAATCATTTTAGTAAGTTGACCAATAAGAAACAGAATTTATAAGATAACTTGGAAATTCAATCCCTTCATTTTATAGATGACAAGAGTGAAACCCAGAGAGGTGATTACTTAAACTCACATGGATAGTAATTAGTCAATAAACATTTATTATGTACTTATTGTGTGCCAGGCACTTTGCTAAGTTCTGGGGATATGAAAAAAGGCAGTCAGTCCCTGCTATCATGTAAATAGTAATCAGAACTCAAACTCAGGCCCTCCACAAAGGTGCACCATACCAGATTTCTGCTTCAATAATAGAAGAAAATATGAGAGTCTGAAAAGATACTGAAACAATTTTCTCTAAAATCATCAATGATCTTATTGGTTAATTCAATGGCCTTTTCCATAGTCTTTATCCTTCTTGATTGACCTCCCTGAAGTATTTGACATCATTGGCTATCCCTTTCTCCTGGATCCCCTCTCCATGTATCTTCACAATCCTGTTCTTGCCTCATTTTATTCCTAGCAACCTACCTAGTTATTATCAGTCTTCTTTGTAGGATCCCCCCATATTTTCTTTATAGGTTTAATCCAGTATCAAATGCTGGGTCCTCTTCTAACAGTCTTCTTAGGTGATCTCATCAGCTAATCTACATATGCATGCCTCACCTCTCTCCTCAGCTTCAGCCCCACATTCCTATCTCCAAAAGTCTCCTGGATAGCTTCTCCTAGATGTCCCACAGATATAACAAGCTCAACATGCCCAAAACAGAACTTATCTACATTCACAATTTAGGACATTTGACATTTCACATCCACTCACCCATATATCTAGTCAGTTGCTCAATCTTATCTGACCTCCCTCTCCCAACTTTAAAAAAGAAAAAACAAAAACAAAAATCTTATAAGAAATACACATAGTCAAGCAAAAGAAATTTCCATGTGGTCCATGTCTTATTCAGCATCTTAAGTCAATCACCTTTCTCTCTATTAGGAGGATGGTAACATGCTTCATCAATGGTCATCTAGAATTGTGGCTCATAATTGCACTGATCAGAGTCATTAAATCTTTGGAAGTTGTTTGTCTTTACAATGTTGTCATTGAATAAATTGTTTTCCTGTCTCTGCTCACTTCACTTTGCATAAGTTCATGTAACTCTTCCCATGTTTCTCTGAAACTTTCTCTTGCTAAGTTTTAAAAAGCTATAGAAGGATTCTTGTTCAAGCATAGGTTGGACAAAATGACCTCAAATTCTATTGATTCTCTAATTAAGTATATTATGATACAAAAGAAATCCACAACAAACCCCCATCCCCCAAATTCTAGGTGTTTTTAGTGTGGGCAGATAAATCAAGGAAATAACACAGATCAAGAAGAAAGGTATTTTAAACATGAACATAACTGATTTGCAGACTCTAGAAATGACACTAGGATTAGAGGTGAGATCTGTGGACAAGTGAGGAATGGGAAATGTTGTTTCCATTCTTAAGAATGTTTTAATTTTGGGGACAGCTAGGTGGTGCAGTGAGTAGAGCGTCGGCCCTGCAGTCAGAAGGACCTTTGTTCGGATCCAGCCTCAGACACTTAACACACACAAACAAAAACCTAGCCATATGACCTTGGGCAAGTTACTTAACCCCAATTGCCCTCCAAAAAGAAAAAAAAAGAATGTTTTAATTTCACCTCACCTTTTCATTGTATATCAAAGCTATCCTAATACTTGGCTTTAGTATGCTACTGCCTTTCCAACCCCAATTCCTTTGTGAGATGAGGGAATTATTTGTTAGATGGGGCATTTTGGAAGAAGGTAGGAAAAGGAAATAGAGGCTTAAAGGGATAATTCAAAAAGAAATGTTGTCCTTTTAAAAATCCCATTCACTTTTCATGCCAAGCCTGAAACTCTTGGTATATATTAAAATCCTAGGACCATAGTTGTTGTTGGATCATAGATTTAGAACTGGAAGAAAACTTTAGATGCCACTAAGTCCAACCCCTTCAAGTTTACTCAAGAGGTTTTAGAGCTAATTGCATTCATCTCTGTAGAAACTATCACAGAGTGTGCCCCATAGGATGATATCTATTTCTTTGAACCTAAAAAAACCAAGGCTCAGAGGTACTAATGACTTTCCCAGGGCCACACAGCCAGCAAGCATCTGAGGTTAATCTTAGACATATATCTTTCTGACCCCAAGTTAAGTGTTTTATTCAGTATTCCACGCTTCTCTGTAATTGTTCTATTGCCACTCATGGTTTCCTTTAGAGCTTCTGCTTAGAAGCATGGAAATACTAGGCCCAGACACGATTTCTTCAGTTAAAACTAGACTAGAGCTCAGGAAATGTTTGTGAGGATTGCAGAAGGATGTTGCTGCTACACTGGGGAAGAGTCATCTATCTGTAAATAAATCCAGTAATTACTCATATTTATATAAAGCTTTAAGTTTTCCAGACTGCTTTCTTCTTAACAACCTTGTGAGGTAGACGGTATGAAAATCATCATCCCTATTTTATGGATGAGGAAACAGACTCAGAGATGTGATGTCACATAGTTATAAATATCTGAGCTGGGATAAAAGCCCAGGATTTTTTACTTCAGATCCAATACTCAAATCACTTCACCACTTGACCTTGACTGATAGACTTAATGGGGTATATAGAGTTTAAAATAGTGTAGGTAGTTGGGGGGGGGGGATTTCAGAAGAACTACTTTAAGTCCTGTATTCAATTCAATAAACATAGTCCTTAAGAGAATCTGTGGCAATATCTGTTTACTCTATCTTAAACAGAACATCCTTATGTCCCCAAAATGCCAGGTACATAAGGGTTCCTCAAATGTTAAACTTTTGTTTTGTTCGTTTGCTTTTCAGTTTCTTTGTATGTCAGATTATCTAGCAGTGGTACATAAAGATTGACATGTGGATTGTCACAAAGAAGCGAATAGGTTCCCTTTCCACTTTCATATTTTTGAGTTATATTAGGCCTATCCAACTTCAAATGCCTTCCTTGGGTTCCCTTAGCCCTTGACTTCTTGTATGCCATCTGTCCTATGCCAGTTTGCCCTTTGCATTAGAGAAACAGTAGGACTCTACAGACAAGATGATTTTCTTTCAATTAGACTTGTGTCAAGGGGGTCCTGATGCTGCCCAGTGCAATAACCCTTCCTAATGGAGTTTGGTTTCCAGCACTGCTATCACATCTAAGGCAGCAGGGTCGCTGCTTGAGCTGAATGATATCTTGTAGTTCAGAGCACTTTCCCATTTCAAAGAAAATGTTCTTTTTATTTTCATGTGGAATTACAATATTTTATCCTGACTTGTTAAGGAACCTAACCCATGTGCAACCTTTACTGTATCTAATTCAAAGAACCCAAAACAATCAAGCAGGAATTTCAAGTAAAATAAAAATGTGTCCCAGTGGTCAAGATTGTCCAGGAAGCTGAGAGGAAATGCAGTGCCAAGGATATCAAGCTGATTTTGGAATCAGACAATCTGGGTTCAGATCTTGCTGCATATACTAGCTTAGACCAAAAGGCAAATCCCTCAATTTCTTAAGCCTTAGCTTCTTTATATGTAAAATATAAGATTTTAGCTTATCAAATAATTCCTTTAATATAGAAATTGATGCTCTATGATAGTTCCAATGCTCCATCGTGGTGTGGGTGCCATGGTTTTTAATATGCTTCAGAGTACATGTTGGCAAGCATAAAGGATTCCAGTAGAAAAAGAGATTTAGATCTGGAACTGATTAAAAAGATCATCTGGACCAAGTCTCTCTTTTCATAGATGAAGAAAATGATGCTCAGAGAGATAAAATGACTTGCCTAAGGTCACACAGGCAGTAAGTGTAAACTAGGATTTGAATCCAGGTCTTCTGACTGTAAATCCAGAATTCTTGCCATAGTGCCACACTACTTGTCTATGAGATCTGTAATAGATTGGGTTTTTGTCAAAGGAAAAGAGTATGTGGTCACAAACCTAGCTGATAACCAGAAGATTGTATTGTTGAGTGGTTTCAGCTGTTTTTGACTCTTTGTGACTCCGTTTTGGGGTCCAAAGAAAATGGAGTGGCTTGTCATTTCCTTCTCAACTCATTTTATAGATGGGGAAACCTAGGCCAACAGGGTTAAGTGACTTGCTCAGGGTCACATAGCTAGTAAGTATTTGAGTTCAGATTTGAATTCATGAAGGCAAGTTTTCCTCGTTCCAAGCCCAGTGCTCTATCCACTGTACCACTTAGCTGCCCAGAAGGCTGTATATATTATAAATAACTTAGGCTACAGAAGAGAATGAGGATCGTCCACTGAGTCACAGATGGTTTGAGATGCATCAACAGAGTTTTTAGATACTTTGTTGAATTCATAGATGTTTTGAAGTATTGAAATGAGCAACTAATGAAAGAAGAGTAACTGCTATGATACATGAAAAAAGCATTTGTTGTTTTTGAAACTCTAAGAGAGTTTCAAAGGAAAGACTGATGGGAGAAGGGCTGTAGTGTTATGGCTGTCAAAAGCAAGAAGACACATACGGCACCATCGTTACCTATAGTTATTCCCCTAATCAATAAATCCAGTGGCTCCCTTTCACTGTCAGGACCAAATATAAAATCCTTTGTTTGGTGAACACAGCCCTTCACACCTGCCTCCCCCTCTTCTTACATCTTGCACCCTTCTTCCCCAATGTATTTTGTGACCCAGTGACACTGACCTCTTTGATGCTTGGGGTGCTCTCCTTCCTTATCCTGACCTCTTAGCTTCCCTGACTTCCTTCAAGTCCTAGCTAAAATCTCACCTTCTGCATCAAGTTTTCCTATCCTCTTAACTCTAGAGCCTTCCCTCGCTTGATTATTTCTAGTTAATTATTTATAAAGCTTTTTTTGTTTGCATATTGTCTTTTTCCCCATACCCTTTAGGAGGTTCTTGAGAACAGAGATTGTCTTTTGACTTTTTTTGAAGCCCAAGTGCTTAGCATAGAACCTGGCACATAATAAGCATTCAATAGAGGTTATTATCTGACAGATTCTTCTGTTCCAGATGCTTCATATGTGCCCTACCCTTTTCTCTTTGTACCTTCAGTGCACATAGGACTTAATGAATGCTTTACTTTATTCATTCATTCATTCACTCACTTATTCACTCATTTCCTGTTATAATCAGCACATCTGACAGCATGGGTCTGGATAAAGCATTTGAATGACTTTGCTGTACCAAAAGAACCCTCTCAATAAGATGAGGTAGAACATTCTCTTATCTTAAGACAAAGGAACTGAGTGTGGCTGTGTACATGTAGTGAAATCTCTTATTGATACTTTTTACATTCTATTAAATTTCTTGTGTAATGGAAAACACATAAGTCTAGGACTTAGAAGCCCTAGTTTCAAATTCAGGCTCTGTCATTCATAAATATTGAGCAAATCCTTCCTCATCTCTGACCAATTCCCTATTTGTAGACTAGATGATCTCTGGTTCTCATAGATTTTCTTCACTAATATATTTGGCAAATATTCAGATAGTTTATTAGGCTGCCAACCCTGAGAGGCAGACATAGGTTCCTATATAAAACATTAATGAGAGCTTAGTACTTTCTACAGCAAATCCACAGACAATGGTACCCTATATATGGATATAATAGGAATTTAGAAATCTTTAGAAATGTTTATTGGCTAACACTGGGGAAGGAGCTCTGATAATCTGCCCCTTGGCAAGATTCTATTTCTTGCCAGTGATGAGGAGAGCCTATAATGACTACTTTACTCGGTGCATGCCATATGCTTCATTATTTTGTGGAAATTAAAATATCACAAACGGTCTTTTCATTAACTTATTAACTTTCCTTGACATACATTTCCCTTCTATTTTTTATTTGCAAAAATATAAGAGTGAGGCTTTACTGTACTTCCAAATCTTTGATATTTGTTTCTTCATGGATGAAAATGAAAACATTTCTATTCATTTTTTCTCAAAGTTGGTTGATAACATCACATTCTAGTTCACTGTAATGTGTTTAGGTTGTTGTTCTAAAAGCCATAGAGATTTCTCTTCCTTCTCCACTGCATCTTTCCTACTGCTGCCAGATTTTTTCCCCTCAAAAGCACAAACCTGTTTACATGTTTTATATACTTTCCTCTCCTCCTTATTCTGACCTGCACTCCCATTTCCATCTAATGTAAGATGCTTGAATACATCCTGCTTTTGTCTTTGTCTCCCCAGGGCCTAGCATATTGCCTTGCATGTAGTAGGGACTTAAGAAATGCTTATTAGATTAGGTAGGATAGAATTTGGATTTAGGAGAAAGTCTCAGTTTGGTTTTCTTGGTAGCCTCTCTCCTTTTCCTTTGGGGATTCTTGTAATGCATAAATAAGTCTCTTCCATCCTCACTTTTAAAGTAATTGCCCAGGCATTCTTCTGTTAAAGCAGGCACGATAAAGGACTTTTTAGAAGCCTATTTGGTGTAGGTCAGCTTTTACTCAGGTGCAGAGAACCCATTTTGTAGGTTTGGAATATGAACCTCTTTAGCCCAATAGGTCACATTCTGGTGCAATTTTTAAAATTAGTTCCAATGACTTGAACAAATAATACACAAGTACCATGAAAGAGGCTTGAACTGAGCAGACACACACTTTTTGAGACTTCCTAGCAAACACTTGCAGGTTATGGCTTGCCATTTGAATTATCAGTAGCTAAGGTGGTGGTATTAAGCCACCTAGTAGTAGTGATGTTCTCTAGCATGGATAACTTGTCAGCAATGAAAAAGGATCCAGGTGGATGGCTAGAAAAACACAGTCCAAGGGGCTGCTAGGTGGTGTGTTAAATAGAGCACTGGCCCTGGAGTCAGGAGGACCTGAGTTCAAATTAGGCCTCCAACACTTAACACTTACTAGCAGTGTGACCTTGGGCAAGTCACTTAACCCCAATTGCCTTCCAAAAAGCAAAACAAAAACAAACAAAAAAAAAACCGAAAGAAAGAAAAACACTGCCCAAACATAGCTATATAGTTTGCTCATCTAATTTCTACAAGATGAAAAAAAGGTAGAGAAACAATTTGGGATCAACACTAAAGAAATATTGTATTAGACAGTAAATGTTAATAAGGGAAGCTCTGACTATTTATCACATATACTTGTTTGTATGTAATTTTTTAAATGTTGTCTACCCTATTAGATTGTGATTTCTCCCAGAATAGGGACTGTCTTTTTCCCTTCGTTGTGTTCCTGGCACTTACACAGTACCAGGCACTTAGTGGGGGCTTGACAATGTTTATTGCCTGATTTTGCCTCCAGCAATTCTCTTGATGGGTCTCAGAGTCTAGGTACCACCTAAGAGCATCTCTTCAGTCAAAAACCTTCTGGAGGCATCTATTAAACCTGATGACTCTGTCCCTACTTCAAGTGAATCTACTTTTGTTTCCTATTGGAGCTTAGGGCTTCCAGAGAATCAGTTTCTCTTAGGTATAATAGAATGATCTTTTAAAGAATGGGAATGGGTCTTACAGATCTTTTATTTTAGAGGTAAAGAAATCGAGGGCCCACAAAGTTCCCTTTCTCAAGTTTCTTCCTATTTCCCATAGCTTTGCACAGTAATCTATTACCAAGGCTACAGTAAAAAATGCTTACTAACAACTTTGCTTCTGCAAGAGATTAATGATAATTAGCCAACTGGCTTTTGCAGACAGTTATTGCTTTTGAAAGATGCTAAAATCTCTTTTCACAGAATCCCACAACCACAGAATTCTCAAGTTGGGAGGAGCCTCAAAGGACATAAAATCTTTTGAACAATTCTAGATATACTATAAATGCAGCCTAAAGAAGACAGGAAGTTAAAAAAAATCTTTTAAAATCAATTTAACATTTTCTCATCTCCACAATATCCCTGTTTTAGGGTGAAGTTTTTACCTTTATGGTAGAACCAGGTTTAGTAACTTTAAAAACGCTTGTGAGAGTATTCCCTTATTATCTCCTCCCCTCCCTCTAATTTTGGGGCTTCTAGGTGCTAAAAGGCTTGCTGGAATTAAAGCTACATAGGGAGTAAAGTCTCTTAAGGGCAATGGAAGAAGTTTTGAAGCAGGGAGTAAAAATCCAAACTTGAAGGTATTTGCCCACGGTTAATGGGGCCATCTCCTTTGCCTTCCTCTGCTCATATTTCATCTCTCCTTTCTTTTGCTATAACAAGAGCTGAACTATAGGCTTTTTTTTTGGGTTCTCATTGCAGATGTGACAATGGAGTGTGACAGGTCATTAGAGCTCCAAAGTAGGGTCAAAGAATGAAAAAAAATTGAGAACCACTTATCGGCAAAGTCCATCTCACTGGTTGTACTCCAAAGGTGTCATAAATAGTGTTTTAAGGAGCCCTAAGCAGACAGGATTGACACCTGACATAGCCATACCATGGGAAGTAAAATCATGACCTGGGGAAGGACAGATTCAGGAAGGCAAATTTGGGTAAAAAGAGGGAGGAAGGAAAAGGGAAGAGGGAGGGAAGATAAACCAGTAAATTGTCTTCCTCAGTACAGTGCAAGTAGAACACAAAAGAGCAGCAGAGACTCACAGAATAAAGGTATTGGCAAAGGAGAAATGAAAACATGAACAAAATCCCTGAAACCTCTCTTCAGGAGGTCAAATCCTCCTGTGGGAACCAAAATAGGATTCAAAGGTATTTATCAGTACACATAAAGCATTTCCATAGAAGATGAGAAGCATTTTATTTTTGTTACCTTCTCACCTCCTTTTCTGATCAATCTACAGACCTTTTGCTAAGCACCTACTATGTGCTAGGCACTGTGGATGCTCCAGAATGATTAAAAAAGAGTTTGAGATCTAGGGACATTAAACAATAAAAATCCTAGGGGATGACTATTTGGGAGTGAGTCAAGTTCACTGTAACATAGGAGGGATTTGAGGCAAACTGATATAGGAAAATACCTGATATTCTGTAAAGCCCTGGTTTGGTAAGGTCTTTCAAAAGGAAACTTAGAGTTCTATTTTTTAAGCCATGCTTTCATTTCCTTAATGTTTCCTCTTTTCTCATTTAAAACAAATATGTACTGTATTTTCTCTCACCTGGATAGAATCCAGCTGCTCCTGTTTGAGAGAGCTATTGAAGTGCTGACTGAGACAGTCTCTAGAGAGAGTGTTGCTACCTGCCTTCATCCTGAATGAAGGTAATAAAGGGAAGGAACTTAACTCTTAGATTTCTAGGGGAATTAAAAGAATAGTCGTAAAGAACTTAAAAACACAGCATTTTAAGATAGGTGGTGTGCCCAAAGGAGTCTATTGAGTTGTAGGGTTTGGTATCAAATGTTTTCAAAAGCAAACTTCATTTTTTGTTGTGTTGTTGTTGCTCTGAAAATAGGTACTTTAGAAAGAACAAGCAAACGTGTCACCTGCCCCTCCTTTGCAGTAATTATAGAAAAACCAGCTGTCCAAAAGGCATTTTTAGTTTCTTTTTCTACCCCAATGCACGCAATATGTCTTAGGCCAATAAGTAATTAAATAGGAAATATCAATAATGTACTCATTTCTCAATTTGAACCTCCATATGTGAAATGTGGAGAATTTTGAATGTTTTTTTTTTCAGAACTATACACAAATATTCTTCTATCTAGGCTTCTGTATATCTATAGATATCAGTCACAACACCAATAGATATATAAAAACCTAGATAGTGGTGTATATATATGTGTGTGTGTGTGTGTGTGTGTGTGTGTGTGTGTGTGTGTGTGTATTATAGCTGTGAAAAGGATTCAAACACATATATAAAAGATTTCATATATATAAAAAATTCTACAGACATATATGTACATATATGAATTCTTAATCTTTTTCAGATTCTATACATATATCTGAAATATTTTATATTATATATATGAATTCTTTTCAGAGTTACACACACATGTGTGTGTGCATGAATATACACACATAAATATGATCCAAAAATATCCCACCATACTTAATTCTACCTAGTAGTTGAAGAAAACAACTCCCAGGGAAATGGCTATTTAAAAATCTGCCATTCTTTCCCCTTTGTGATTTTGAAAATTTATTTTATTAATGTGAGAATATATAAAGCACGGGAGGACAAAGTATGGAGTAGTGCAGGTTCTGCTTTGGAGGTTTTATAGTGCTAAGCATTTACGACTTTTTTCCTTTGCCTTGTCTTGTGGGAATGCTACAGAATAGTTTAATCATCTGACTTTGGTATCTGTCTGCCTAGGGCAGCTGTAGCCTTTCTTAGCATTATGTCTCATTGTGTGTCACCTTTCCTAGACAGCTATAGGATCAGGACAAGAAAAATTGGTTCTTTACGCTGTAGATCTCACAAAACCACAGACTGCTCCCAGCCCGCTGAGTGAATGCCTAGCATTTAAAATTGACCTGAATTAGATGAAGCAGGTGATTACAAATGCTAGGCACTCATCTTAAAAGCTGTCAGAAAAAAAAAATAAAGGATGCATGACTAGGTGGTTTGTTTTGAGCAAGAAAAAATCTAAGGTCCACTCCAATACTTCCTGAGGAGGAAAAGAAAGCAACTTTAATGATCATTTGGGTGAGTGAAAAGACAATATTGTATTAATTCTCCTCACCTTTAGAAAGAATTACAAAACACAGGGGTGGCTAGGTGGCGCAGTGAATAGAACACCAGCTCTGGAGTAGGGAGGACCTGAGTTCAAATCCGGCCTCAGATGCTTAACACAAAAACTAGCTGTGTGACCTTGGGCAAGTCACTTAACCCCAATTGCCTTCCAAAAAGCAAAATAAAATAAAATAAAAAGAATTGCAAAACATAGAAGAGAGCATGGTGATGATTTAGATGCTTGCAGTAGTCTAAAGATGAGTGATGGGGACTAGAGAATAAGACAGAAAGTTATCCTGGGTGAGCCACTTAATATCTGTTTTATCACAGAATAATTTTATGTTTTGGTTCAAAAATGTGATTTCATTAGTATAGGGAGGTCCCTGGAGAGGAAACTCCATCTCCTATTACAGAACAGTAACTTATGATCTCTCCAATTTATAGACTGAAAGTTTCAATGGGGCAGTGATTTTAAATGACTTTAAAGTGACTTGCCCCAAATCAAAGAGTGTGTGGCAGAGGTGGATCTTGACCTTGGGCAATTCTAATTCTGTGGCCAGCTCTCTAGCCTCTTCAACATACTCTCATAAATCCTAGTTTTAAAGCTAGAGGGGTACCACAGAGGCCATCCAAATGACCCAGGATTTGGCACAGTGTCTGGAACATAGTAAGCACTTATTAAATGCTTGTTGACTGTTGACTAAATTGATCCCCTCATTTAACTTAGAAAATAAGTAGCACTATCAAGATTTGAAACCAGACCCTCTAAGCCCCAAATCCAATATTCTTTATGGTCACTTCTAGCTCTCTTCTCTAAAGTCTCTTTAAGTTCTAGCTTTAAGATGTGTTTTTTTTAAAGGTCTCTTCTAGGTTTGTATGGTACAACCAAAATTCCATCTTGCCAAGTAAGGCAGGTTTCAAGCATCAGTACAAATTTGGATACTGTTCCAACCCTAGCCTAACTTCACAATTTCAAAGAGATGAAGAGGTTAGTGAAACTTGGATTTAGACACTGACTCTTCTTCCAGCCTTTAAGGAGCTATGGGCTGATCAGTGTGGGAGCTTCTTTCTCCAACACAGACCTCAATATTACTATGATTCAAGTTTGATGATTTTACAGATTATTGTGACCACAAAATTCATCATATTAGGGATAACTTACTGACATACCTTTCAGAAGTGAGTTAGGGCATGGCAAAAGAGGAAAATTATAATTTCTGGAGAAGATGTGGGAAGATTGGAACACTAATGCATTGTTGGTGGAGTTGTGAACTGATCCAACCATTCTGGAAAGCAATTTGAAACTATGCCCAAAAGGCTATAAAATGTGCACACCATTTGACCAAGCAATTTCACTTCTAGGGCTGTATCCCAAAGAGATCATACAAGTGGGAAAAGGAGTTGAATGTACAAAAAATTTTGTATCAGCTCTTTTTGTGGTGGCAAAGAGTTGGAAATCAAGGGGATGCCCATCAATTGGGGAATGGCTAAACGAGTTGTGGTATATGATGGAATGGAATACTATTGTGCTGTCAGAAATGAGGAACAGACGGACTTCATAATAACCTAGAAAGACTTATATGAACTGATGTTGAGTGAGGGGAGCAGAACCAGGAGAACATTGTTCACAATTACAGACACATTGTATCTGTGATGACTAATTTTGATAGTCTTGACCTTTCTTAGCAATGCAAGGTTCTAAGACAACTCCAAAAGACTCATGATGGAAAAGGTTATCCACATTCAGAGAAAGAATTATGGAGTCAGAATGCAGATTGAAGGAAACTATTTGCTCTCTCTCTTTTTTTGTTTTGTTTCCTCTCTCTCTCTCTCTCTCTCTCTCTCTCTCTCTCTCTCTCTCTCTCTCTCTCTCTCTCTCTCTCTCTTTATTTTTTGGAGGGAAAATGGGGTTAAATGACTTGCCCAAAATCATATGGCTAGTAATTGTGTCAAGTGTCTGAGGTCAGATTTGAACTCAGATCCTCCTAACTCTATGGTCAGTGTTCTATTCACTGCACCACCTAGCTACACCTGTTTCTTCTCTCTTGTCGTTCATGCCATTGGTTATAACGGAATTTACAAATTTACAACTTGACTATTGTGAAAATATGTTTAATGTGAAGGTATATGTCAAACCTATATTAGATTACATGCCAACTTGGTGGGGGAAGAAGGGAGGAGAGGGCAGGGGAGACAATTTGGAACTCAAAAACTTGTAGAACTGAATGTTGTAAACTAAAAATAAATTTAAGAGGAAAAAAAAGAAGTGAGTTAGGTTGATAAAAGGATAACAAATCCATCAAGTAATAGTCAAATCCTTTTCTAATCTCAGCTGAAATCACCTCCCATTTATTCTATAAAGAGAATGTGCTTATTCATATATACCCTTCTTCATATAGCCATCATTTCCTCTATTAGAATGTTCCTTAAAAGAATGAACTGTTTGGGGACTTTACTATCTCTAAAGCTTAGTATGCTGTCTGACACATGGCAGCTTGGTAGTACTGGCAATACTGGACCTGAAGTCAAGAAGACCCATCTTCCTGAGTTCAAATCTGATCTCAGATACTTACTAGTTGTGTGACCCTGGGCAAGTCACTTAATTGTTTGCCTTAGTTCCTCATGTGTAAAATGAGCAAGAGAAGGAAATGGCAAACCACTCCAATATCTTTGCCAAGAAAATCCCAAATGGGGTCATAAAGACTGAAACAATTAAGCAATAGTAATAAATATTTGTTGATTAATTGATTGGTGGAATCTGCCAGAACTTGTGTTCTGTTGGTATGGCTTTTACAAGGTGGAGTTGCCCTGTAACATAATGAGGCATTGGTTTACGTTAGGGCTTTTGTGGAATGAGACTCATTACTCTATTCACTCTGTTAATTTCATTTTCTACTAGCTCCTCTGCTTTGTTTTGACTTTGTGAACAACATGCCCCTGTGCAGGGTACTCTTTGGCACCACCACCTCCTTTCAGCATATTGTTTTCCTCTTTTAAATTATAACCTCCTCGGGGCAGGGACTATCTTGCTTTATCTTATTTGTACCCCCAGCACCTAGCACAATACCAAG
The DNA here is from genome assembly GCA_011680675.1 of Gymnobelideus leadbeateri. Lineage (NCBI taxonomy): Eukaryota > Metazoa > Chordata > Mammalia > Diprotodontia > Petauridae > Gymnobelideus > Gymnobelideus leadbeateri. The sequence continues at coordinate 162,561 of WOXC01006774.1, forward strand.
CTTATAGTAAGCACTTACTAAATGTTTACTGACTGTTGACTAAGGAATTTGATTTCTTATGTCAAGGTCCTCTCTAGGAATGAGTTTGCTAGCTTATGGCTTCCAAGTTGAAGGTGGGGTGAGACTTATAGGGCATAGAAAAATACGGGATGGAATAATAAAAAGATTGCTTGATTTGGAATCAGGGGATCTGTCTTCAAATATGGCTTCTGTTACTTACTACTTTGTGATTTTATATAACCACCCCCCCTCTTTGGACCTTGGTTGTCTCATCTATAAAATGAGAGGGTTGTATTAGATCATCTCAAAGGTCCTTTCTAGTTTCAAATTTTATTAGTTCTAAAATGGGTCAGAAGGAAGAATGTTTCTCTGAATGGACAATGAAGGCTGTTCCTATGACAAGTTAGATTGATGTTTTGAATTTGAAGTAAGTTCTTAGCTCTGACTGCTTTTCAGCTCTTTCAGATGGCAGATTCATTATTTAACCAACACTGAAAGAAAACCAAAGACTGTATGTGCTTTCCTTTGCAATAAACTTTGTCTTACAACTTTAATAAAGGGGAAATTAATTCCATTTCAGGTTCTCATACTAAATATTTTGACTCATTGGGATAATATCTCTGGTGACTAGGGCCATTCATTTCTAAGAGACTTAGACTAGAAGCTGTACTAGTTAGGTGAATTTTTTTTACCTGTTATTACCATTTGTAGAGTGGGCTAAACAACTTTCTGACTACTTACTGGGATTAAAATGATTATAGTTATTTTTTTTTAAGATTCTGGGTTGCATACAAAGATAAAAACCTGTTACTATTTAGTTAACTATTGATATTCAAAATGGTAGAATATGAAAAATATATCTGTTCAAAGAGTTCCATAAAACACTAGGTACTATTGATTTTTAATGTTTTAAATATGACACAAATACAAGGAAAGGCCTTGGTAACAGTTCTAAGTTGTATTGGACATAAAAATTTTCATGGTATAGGAAGAGCTTATAATAAATGGTAATTTGTTTTTTATTATTAAACATTACTCAAGTTTCAATTTCTTTTTTACTTAGTATAGAGTTTGCAAGTTGGTGTAGCCCACAGAATGTTCTTGAAGAAAATATGAGGGTGGTTTGTTTTCTGTTTGGTCCCTGTATGAAATTGTTTATTTCTAGCTCTCTCTGTGGTTTAACATGCACAGAACCTACACAAACCCTACATACAGATTGCCTTGATAAGGAGTAGACTATTCCCAAGAGCAGAGTTTGCCCTAAAGAGCTTGCCACTGGGTCCAAGGTTACACATTTCAAAACAAAGAAACAAATTACATTTATGTAGGATGCATTTATGCAGGTTATAAGCTCCATAAAGGCAGTCACTAGGTCTATGTCTTGTTTAGTCATCATCTCTCCATTTCTTACACTCCTGCCCTCCTCCTTGGCATCTAGTTCACAATGCTTTGCATTTATCAGGCATTTAATGAACATTTGTTGAGTTCACTTAATCTCTTACTCATGAAATTAAAGAAATGTTCATTTGGTTTAATGAATGAATGGCCACTTCCATGACCAGGGAGGGGAGTTTTGTTCAGGGGAATCACAGGGATGGTGAGTGTAGTGATAAGGCAATTGGTTGGTGTGTCCTTTCCATAAATGATAGTGTTGAGTTGGTTATTGTTCTCAGAGTCCAAGATGGAAAGGGGTATTGGAGTTAGTGCATACAAGTGGAAGCATGGTTTGAGGATGGCCTAGGAGTAGCAGTGTGGGGGCTCTAGGGAGCTAGAAATTCTGAATATGTAGATATCAGGACCCAGGTTACCTGGGGAAGAATGTAATGCTCCACTGGAAGTAAAGGCTGGCATGAAGGTATAAGGGACAGTTGATGCAGATACAGGATGGCATAGCCAATTAATATTTTGGGGGGTGCTTTTATTAGCCGGTGGCTGTCTCCAAAAAGGGAAGGCAGTCCTGAGGAGTCTGTCCAGCAAGCTTTTATACAGTAAAAAGTACTTCCTGAAGCAAACAGTGGTCAGCAAGGCAACTGTTGCTCCATAGGGATGTAAACTAAGGGGGTGCTGCAAGCTTACAGGGCAGTTCTTTGTTTTAGTTACATCTTGGTTACAAGGCAGGTGCAGGGCAAGGTTTCACAACGGTCATACCTTTAGGCTAGATTCTGGGGCCCCCTGAGGGGCCTTGTGAGAGGCCTTGTGTAGGAGCTAGCACTATGGGAACCTAACTGCCACTTCAAAGGAACATGGTGGCATCAAGGTAACCTGGGATTAGTAATGTAGGCTAGATCTATGTTGGACTATATACAGTGAACTCACCAATCAGAAGTGAAGGATCCAAGGCAGGAGCTAACCTATAAGGATTGTTAGTGTGTAAAAGCTCATAGTGGTGTAACCTTTGGGTTGAGAGGAAGCATAGATACACTGTTAACCAAATTTAGGAAAAGGTGTACTTTTAATTTAATTTTGTCCATCATTAAAAGCTTTGAATAACATGGAAAAGGTTTGGCATAAAGCACAGGTTAGGGGATGTGAACAGAAAATATACCATGCAGCTAAGAGTGAAAGAACACCTCAGGGATAAATTCTCAAAAGAAGAGAGAAACTTCTCAAATACAGAAATGTCTCTGTATTTGGATCCTTTGCCCAAGGTTTCTGGAACACTTCACTGCTTTTAAAATCATTCTTTGGATGAACCCATTTGTGGTGAAAGCTGATTTTGTGAAAGCATTTTCCTTCGTGTTTTTGTCTCAGGTGTATTATAACACCGAGTTGCAAATATGCCATAGAATCTTAAATTGTAAGTGCCAGGATACAGGTGGGCAGGTATGTATGAGGTATGCTCAAGAGATCCTCTTGGAAGACATGTTGGAAGGTCAGGTCACAGGAAGGGGAAGGAAAGGAGGGAGTATTGTGTATTAAAGAAGTAGCTTGATAATAATGAAAAAAACACCTGAAAATAGAGCTTGAAGACTTGGTTTGTCATATACCATTTGTGAAATCTTGGACCATTTACACTGAGCCTTTGTGTCTACATATGCAAAATGGGAGGAATACTTGTGCTGTCCAACTCATAGTAAAGGTGTTTTATAGCTGCTTGGGGCAACTAGGTGGTGCAGTGGATAGAACTCAGGACTTAAGAGTCAAGAAGATCTGAGTTTAAATCCTGCCTGAAATATTTACTAGGTGTAAGGCCCTGGACAAGCAACTTAACTTCTCTCAGCCTCAGTTTCCTCTTCTGTAAAATGGTGGTAATAGAACCATCTGCCTCTCAGGGTTGTTGTGAAGATCAAATAATTTAACAGATGTAAAGCTTATAAGGTGGTAGGGATAAAAATACCCAAACTGAAGTTGTTCCTTGCTCTCATTGAACTTTCATTTGGCTATTTTTGCCTTTTTATTTTGATACTTGGCAGAATATAGTCGATCAGATGCAGAGACAAAATTAGAAATTCTTCCACAGTGGGCAAGAGAAGGTGGGTGGTGAGCTGGTAGAGAGGCTGGTCCGAGGTAGGGAAGTCTAACTTTGGGTGATAAGGTTGAACATGGGTTCTCAGGAGATGGGCACCATGGATAACAGGATCAGTTCATGAAGCCAGATGAAGGACTGTGATTGTGTGCTATGTGGTTCAGGGCTACAGAGGTCTGTGAAACACCTACATGGTAGATTCTATGAAGCATAAACCACCATGCTCAGAAAGTATACTCTGACCTCCCTGCCTCAATGCCAGGAAGTGAACACTGAATGTCAGTGGAGAAAAAGCAAACAGAAAAACAACCTGATACTCCCACCTTAGTTACAGCTCAGAGCATATAGCTATTATATCTGTGGACTGAAAATCAGGACAGCACCAGGATCCACCTGCTCTAAGGAATGCCTCACATCCACTGTAGTAATGGATATTTTAATGACTAGCCACAATACAATTGTCACACTCATTGTGGAACTACAGAATACTTTCTTTTATGGATCTCTGCTATTCACTTCCACAAAACAGAGGAACAATGATTCTACCTTTTGGAGGCTTTGGGTTGTGGTATTCAACACTGAGGAACCTGGAAGACAGAAAATCACACTTGTCTACAATGGAATTTGGAGAAAGAGACAGGTCCTTAATGCCTTTGTGTGTGCTCATGAGTATGTGTGTGCGCACACACACACACACACACACACACACACACACTCACACTCTTCTCTCTCCTGTCTCAGGCTGTCCTCCCTCCATCTCTCCCCCTTTCTCCTCTCACCCTCCTCTTCTCTCTTATCTTCCTCTTCCTTCTCCTTCTCCTTCCTCCTCCTCTCCTTCTCTCCCTCCTCCCCCTGCTCAACATTTCAAAGTAAAACTTAAGAGGGATGTGACCGTATCTCAGCTGGAACCTCTTAGGCAGAAATAAAGGAGAGAGAAGATAATTTAATTGGCGAGACATAAGAGGATCCTCTGCAACTCCCTGAAATGGGGTCCAAGTCACACAGGCATCTTTCAGGCCAGAAAAGCTGTGTTATGGACTGATAACATGAAGCACTCAACAGAGCCAAGAGATAGTGCAAAGCCTGCTCCTCCCTGATCATTTAAGTTTCCCCTAAAATGCAATGAAATAGCTATTAATGTCTTTAAATATTCTTAGAGGAGCTGGTCAGACTCTCATTTGATAAAGGCTTTGGAGTTTCAGCAAGCTATTCATTGAGACTGAATGAATTCACACAGAAAGGATGAGGGGCAGATATTTTTACTGCAATATGCTTTGATTGCATTTTCCTAGGCCCCGTTCATTTGAAAGGAATATTAAATGTTTGGTTGAGAAACCACAAGTCTAAACATTTAATACTGAGGCAGTTCATATAAAAAAGTTATCTTATATTACCTGTGAAAATAATTACAACTATATTTTATACATTTTGTAGGCTTGGAATGCCTTTCTTTTTGAAGTGCTAAAATTATTTGATTTCTTTTTCTATAATGATTTGTAGGCGATTATTGTAATCCACGATTATTTTTACAATTTATTTCTTTGGATTGTAAGGTTGACTTGCCAAAATAGTTATAGGTGACCCCCATTACATGAAAATTTTATAATATAATATTGTAAAATGAGGAAATTTGATTTGTTATATCAAAATTTAATTAGTTGAATTTTTATGTTTTCTATTTGTATTTCATTCCTTCATCTCAGAAGAGCACTATCTCCTTCCATTTGCTTTCATTCTGAAAATAGCAAAACAAAATGATCAAGTAATGAGAATACTGTCAAATGATACAAAGCTATCTAGTGAGACTAAGAAGCATTTAACCACTCCTTCTTATACTATGAAGAATTTGAGAAGAAAGTATTTCAGTTGACACTAAAATTTCTAATAATTTAAACTAGCACTAAGAGATTAATTAGTTGTGTTTCCTATTTCATTTTTAAAGGCAATCCTTTTGTTCCCCCTGAATTTAGGTATTACATAGTACTTTTGTTCCAAGTGTTGGGGCTAGAAAAATTTGAGTTGAGTATGGTTTTCTTGTGAAATGCAAGGCTTGTGCACATATATTTGAGGAAGTTTAACTACATGATCATTCACTGACAAACTTAGGATATTAGTGTAGGCAGAACATTTAAATTCAATTAAACAAATGATTAGAGTAGACAATAGAAGTGTCAGAAATAACATTAATCAATGAATTTGCTCTTTTTTCCCCTGTCTGCTGACATAAATCTTTGGACACATAGACATATATATATATATATATATATGAGAGAGAGAGAGAGAGAGAGAGAGAGAGAGAGAGAGAGAGAGAGAGAGAGAGAGAGAGAGAGAGGAAATTGATGGATTCTACAGAGAAATTGGAAAGTTATATCTCCTCATTTCAGATGGAAGTGCTTTCTTAATTTCCTATCCATATACTGCGCTCACCGAACTTATTCTACATTAGGAAAATGTAACATTAAGCTATATATTTATAAGTAAAACTCTTCCTCTTTAGTCCTATTTCCAGATACTGAGAATTTACATGGCATCAGCAAAATGATACTTTGATATCGTCATGGAGCTGTGATTCCAAGAACATGGATACCCCCTCCACACTTGCTTATACTGTCTCACATGTCCATGTCCTCCCATTAAACCTCCTCAGGGAGTCCCCAAAACATTCTGGATGTTTTTCTTTAGACCTGTTGACATGCATTTATAACAATGAAACAAAAGGGCTCTCTATAGGTTATTCCTTACTCTGCATAGTCAACTGCCCTGCTTCTTTTTCCTGTATCATGTTTTTGAATATTATATTTGGCACCCCTTTTGTGTAATCCTTCATTGATAGAATGCTGTAGCCAACTCATGGCTACTATTTGTCTCTCCATTTTCATTTAGAGGGACACAAAACTTTATTTCTTCAGACTGTAGTATTATATTTCAGTACCATTTAGCATCAAGAAGAACACTGGTGTTACACAGATGGGACCTTTGTTAAAAGGTTTATGTGGGGAGTGGAAAGGATTTATTAAAAGTACTGTTTCCTATGCAATTCTGAGTCCAATTAGTTTTCCATCTTCAGTATCTGTCCAGGACATATGTACTGACAACCTAGTTCTATGGACTGTCAGTTCAATTGCATAGTCTAGCATGAAAATAGGCATTTTTTATCCATTTGATTTTTTTTAATGTGGATAGTTAGGTCTCTTTTGTGAGAGACTACAGAATTAAATGAGGAAGGTTTGCTTCAGAATAAGATTTGATGTAGTCAGGACTTTTCTGAACACAAAAATGTCCACAGGACCTCACCTATAAGGAATCCTTCTTTCATTTGAACTCTGTGTTGGCCATCCTCCATGGCAGACATCATTGACAGAAATTGTTTTCGTTTGTCCTTTGTTTTTGAAGAGGACAAATGACATCATGGGGTGATGTCTTGAATCACTTATGAATTGAATTTAAGTGAGATAGAATTGTACAAAGTCATCAGTCTCACTCTCTCTTCCAGAATCATCTAAGTCCAGTGGCAGGACAAAAGTCAGGATGACTGGCAATAATCTGGCATGCAATGGATGACCTTGTTGTCTTTGATGTCAGACCAAGCTCTAAGTGCTCCACAATACCTGCTTCAGTCACCTGCATGGCCATTGGAACAAACTGTTCTCATATACCTCATTCCACTGGGGTAAGTCTTCACATACTTGGGGTAGATACCCCTCCAACTAACCAATGGGTTTGAAGCCTGTCAATTACCCTCAACTTATGGTTCTAAATAAACATGATATTTACTGGCTGTATAATATTTCAACAATGTAACAAACAATAAAACAAAGACAAATAATTATTTACAATAAGTTCAACAAAAAGGATATCAATGAGGAAGATTATAGCCAGTTTCCTTTAAACATCATTCCTACTTACGACTTCTCATCAATTCTAGAAACGTGAACTCACCTTTCAGTTCTCTTTAAGATACAAATGGAAATATCTTCTGAAGAAATGTTCTGTTGCTTTTTATAGAAGACAAGTTAAAACAGAAAAAGTTGGAAAGAAGTTTTCTTAGCTATTTTTCTTTCTTTTCTCAGTCACTCTCCAGCCAAGAAAGAAATCACTCCAGAATGACAGATAAAGTCCTTAAAATGGTAGTTAAAATATAATTCTCCAAAATTTCACTGCCTCTTGAAGATATAGTAACAGCATCTATAGTCTCTGAAAAAGGCTATTAAAGTTAGTGTGACACTTTGTATAGGCTGGCTGTCCTTTCCTTCTTTGTAGAGGTCAAGATTATAATGGGTGTAGAATACATAAAATGTCAAAAAAATTTTTTCACTTAGCACCTCTTCTATTACCTTGCATAGCGGCATCCTTGATGTTAGCATTCAAGTACAGTGGCTCCATTATCATTGGTGGAGAAAATCATTTATTAAAGAAATCTTTGAAGAGAATTTAAATTTTTTGAAATGTTTTTTGTTTTCCTTCTATTTATCCTTAAATACTCTCAGAATTATTTACTTTAATCAGGTCCCTCACTAAGCCTTTTCTAAATTTTTTTCCCTGCCTCCATTGTTTCTCATTGTTTTTGAAGATGATACTCCTCATATTTTTCTACTATTTCTTTTCATCTCTTTTCCTCCTCCCTTATTCTCTATTCTATCTCTCTATCTCCCTCCCTTCTTCTCTATTTCTTTCTACTAATATATGCATATATAAATACATTTTATACATATGTATACAAATAAGTTTACATGCTCAACAAGAGTTGTCATTATTCACCATGTCTCTTTGCTTTGTAGAAAAGAATAATTTTTTAATTAAGGTGGTTTCAAAATTCTTTTGGTCTGCTTATTGTAGTAATTGATTTGCCTAAACTAAATTTCCTTAGAGAATTTGAATAATCTGTATTGATATGTTTTCTTTGTCCCCTTGCCCCCTATTCTTCCAATTTTTGGTATCCACAATTGGCAGAAAAAGGTTGGTTTGTATTTGTCTATACCAAATCAACTTATTTTTATTCCTCTTCCCAATTTGGTATTGACTTTGATATTGATCTCAATAAGTTAGTATATAATTTGACTGGATAGCAACAGGTGATTTGGAAATGACTTCCATTTTTGTAAGAAGCCTTTCCTTTCTATTAAAATCAATGAATTTTATTATTTTTGTTATGCTATTAAGTAAACTCCATAGTCATTACCTCTCAACTATCTTCTTTAAGAAAATATTCATGATTTATAGATATGGAAGTACTAATGCTGGATAGACTCCAAACTTTTGGCTCTGATTTCTAACTCCTGAACCATGTTTTTCAATATATACTTTGACCATTTCCCCCATATCAAATTTTCCATTTAAGTTAATAAGCATTAAAGTATATGTTGATTTAATGTGAAATGACTTGAATGAAGTACTCTTTAAGCTCTCTATTCCTTCATCTTTTACAACAGATGTTGGCACTGAAACTATAATTATAATTCATGAAAGTCTTTTCAAAAATGCTTATCATGAGCACTGTAACACAAGATCAGCAAAATGAAGGATACTACAAATATACTCAAATGATATTCATGGTTCTCTATATTGTCATGATAAGAAGTAAAGCATAGACAAAATTAGTGAAAGAGAAGAAGGTCAGTTGGACACTAGCTAACCAAATTGTGGTGTATGCATGTAATAGACTATTACTGTCCCTTAAAAAAATGAATATGATAGGTACAAAGAAACATGAGAGTTTGTGAACTGATGCAAAGTGAAGCAAGCAGCTAAGAGGAAAAAAATTATGCACAGTGATTACAACAATGTAAAGGGACAGAACAATGATAACAAAACAATTAAAACTAAAATGGTGAGAAGTTATAATGGTCAAACTTGTTATGAGTTATGATAAGGCACCTCTTCCCTGTCTTTGCTGAGGAAGGGAACAGTGAGTATAGAACACTGCAGATAATGTCATACTTTTGGACATGTTTAGTGCTAAACTTGTTTTTCTTTTTTATTCTTTATTATAAGGAATGGCTCTCTAAGAGGGAATAGGAGAGTAATACATTGGGAAAGATAAATGATATGAAAATAAATATTACTAAAATTATTTTTAAAGAAGCAGCTAGAAATTTAAGAATAAAAAGAAACATTTTAGGGGACCAATGGTAAGTGGGGAAACCACATGGTACAGAAAAGCAGACAAATACAGTATAAGTAGTCTGGAGAACTGATAAGGATAAAGATGTATTGATGGGACATAGAAGAGATTAGTTTGGATTAGATATGTAGTTAGATATTGAATATCATTGTAAAGCTCAAGAAGTAAAAAAAAAAAAAAAGGACAAGGTAATAAAGGAGAATGGGCAATGAATTTGGTATTAGAGGACCTGGGTTCAAATTTTGAGTTCCTTTATATAAGTCAGCCTTCCTAAGGCTTCTATTTCCTCATCTACATAATTAGGGCAGTTGGACTAGATTACCTCTAAGCACTGAAGCTCAAAATGAATGATTGTATAATCCGAATGGGAAACAAATAAGGAAGCCTATTTGAATTATTTACCTAATCTAATAAATGAGAATTCATACAGTCATTAAGGTAAAGTGATCCGAGGACAAATTATATAATAGATAATCCACTAGTCAGATGTCAACTTGGTAATGTATTAAATGACACCTTTACATAACAGCTTGTGGAAGAGTCTATAAACAATATACAACAATAAAGTTTTTCAAGCACTTTATATATATTGTGTCATTTTATCCTCATGCCTACACTCTGAGGAAAGCATTACAGGTATTATGTTCTTCATTTTATAGCTGAGAAAGCTTTGGACACATGGACACAGAACTAATAAATGTCAGAAGCAAGATTTGACCATTGATCTCTCCTAATTTCAAGCCTAATATTCTTTCCATTACACCATGGGTGTCCCTCTTTCCATGAGGGACTTTGTCATTATCCACTCATTTTCACAGCAGATAAAAAACACGTATCTTAATTTTTCAATAACTTGTCAATTATCCTAATCTACCTGACCCTCAAATCTCTACCTACCTATGCTGCCTTTTATGTGACAATAATATCTGTAGTGACAGAAGCTAGGCAATGGATGGAGTCAAGCCAGTGCAGCTCAATAACTGAAAAAGAGCTTATCAATGCAACATAATAAAACTAAATGGAACAAATATCCCCAAAAGCCATTAACAGAGATACTGGACCTGTAAACTATAAATTTCAGTATGTAGTTCAAGCAAAATGAAAGGGACCCTTATAGGGTGAGACAGCGAAAACTCAGATTTCATCAGGTCCATTAGAGATGGATTTAGCCCAAGCTTTATGATATGTAGCCACTCTTAATCAAATATTCCAACACTCCAAAGAATCCCATCTTCCTTCTGAAGATATGATCACAACCCATCCATGTCTATCCATCCCATTCAACTTTCATTCATGCCTTTGCCTAAGTTCTCCCCAGGCTTCCACCCATTTAATGTTCTGGGCACCTTCCTCTTATTTTCTTGACGGCATGAAGATACAACGGGAAGATGTGGATTGCTCTTGCTCTATGACTGGCCATAATGGGAATGGGAATTTGAAGATCTTCCCTGCCCCTTAATAAACCTAATGGTGAGTCTGAATGAAATTCTTTATGCTATTCACCCATCCCATGTTTCTCCTAGTTTGTGAGATGATACAGTCTGCTCATGTTTATCATGCTCCATTCCATCATTCTTTGATCCTGAAACTGTAGTGTTCTATCACTTACAAGCAAGACCTATACAACATCAGCAGAATACTAGTGTTGCCTTTTTTTTAAAGGTGTTATCTTTGGGTTTTTTGATACTAATTACACACTTTTATTAACCTTATCACTTCTCACAAAGTGTGTCTTTGTCATTTCCCAAAAGCAATTCAGTTCATTCTTTACTCCTGTCCAATTCTGGGATTATTTCAGTGTCCTTTTTTCAGTGCCAGTCACTGATATCCATATAAATATATACAAATAATATATGTATATTCATCTCTATATACATTCATGTATGTTTACATATATATGAATATTACATACATACAAACACACATGTCTATTTTTGCACTATGAAACTTCATTTCACTCACTTTCCATATATTGATGGGTATCTATACTAGCCCTGGCAGAATTGAGTACAGAATGATAATTTCATGACTTCTAATCTTATGCTTCACTTCTTTATAAACTCTCCTATACCCATGAAGAAACAAGTTTTACTTTGTTATAATTAGTGAATCTTTACTGTATCTTTCCTTATTGGTCAGCACAATAAATATCCAAACTCTGTTTATGGATTAAAGTCTATAGTATGATTTGTTAATGTTTGTTAAATAAATTATCATTCTCTAAAATCACTGGAAGTAAATGTAAAGTCTATTTAATCTAACCAATATTATAATGAAATCATAGAATGTTAGAGTTGGAGGGGTCCCTCAGAAATCATTCAGTCCTAATCATGCATTTTGCAGATGAGGAGCCATTTTCTCTAAGTTCACAGACCAAACCAGTGAAAGCAATGCCAGGATGACAACCCAGGCATTTTTACCATGAGACAAATGTTCTTTCCCTTAAAATATTCTAACTAAGAGTGAATGAAATATAGTCTTGATATTACTTTTAAGAAAATTTATACAGAGACATTCCTTTTTCCATAATTAAGTTTTTCTTAAGTCATTGGCATCTCATTATATCATGATACTTAAGATAGAAATGCAATTCCTCTTCTCATTGGATTTGGTGTCTTGGGAAGAATCAAATGAATGAAAGAATCAGAGAATAGTAGTGTGGTGTAGTGAAAAGAACTCAGGACCCTGAGTCGGGATGCCTGTGTTAAAGGTTGGTTCTGATACTTATCAAATATGTAAACATATCATTTAAGTACTTTGAACCTCAATTTCCTCATCTATAAATGAGGCTGGGCTATTTGATCCCTAAGGTGCTGTCTAGCTAAATCCTATAACCCTTTGACTCTAGAAATCTAAGGGCTTTGCATGTTTCTTTAATAATCTCATAAACTTCCAACACATTTGCCTTGCTATGGCACATAATTATTAAAACTCAGTCAATGATATTGATAGTCATCTTGAGGTGTTTTTTCCCCCTCTACCTAATCTCAATTGCATTAACTTTCCCTATTATATTGAAATTGAGCCTGTACTACTATTTAAGAATATTTGGGGCTATTTAATTTAAAATGTTAGCTGATTTTTATATCTCCAAGATAACAAGTCAGTCCTCATTAGATCAGTCCTTTTCTGGATAATCCTATGCAATTTCATGTACTCTGAGATGTTCAACCTCCATAGGGAATGATTACCTTTTAATGACTACATTTTTGTCATGCTTTATTACTTTGGAAAATGCCACCCATATCACTGGGAAGCTTATTGTAATTCTAGAGATATGCATTAATATATTGCTTGGTCTAAACTGTGAGATGAAACACCTTATCTCTGTCAAGCTTGCTCTTGTCACAGATGAACTACAATTTCATAAATGGATGGATTTGACTTGATTTTTGATCATGTTTAGTTGGATAAAGCAGTGAAGCTACCTTATGAATCCTTCACAGTCTGCATGTTTCCTGGAAATTTGAAACAAATGAGAACAGGGACCCTAGTAAATAGCCAGTATGAACCAATATGATTCTGTGACAGAAGTGTTGAGGGAGGCAAGAAATAAAAATACAGGGGTTGGAGAAGGACTCTAACATAGTCAAAGGAATGGGGGTGGGGGAAAGGATAGGGAAGAAAAAAAGATGTAGAAATTGAAAGGAAGGTTTTGTCAGAGGCCAGAAAAATAAGTGATATTTCAAATATATATTGTAAAAGAACAAGCAGTCAGTTAGAAAGAGACAAAGCTCACAAATACCTGCATGAGTAATTTATTACCAGCAGAGCTGGCTATTACTTGAAAAAAAAAAGAGGAAAAAGAGAAAGACTTCTCATAAATGTCTGAAGAGAATCAAAGAGTTAGAGTTAGTTTCCTCATTTTTCATATAAGAAACACTGGTCCAGGGATGTGGTCAGTTCTCCAGGGTCACAAGGATATTTATTAAGGCATAGATCTTGTACTTGAACCAAGACTGTTTTTTTAAAAAAATGTATTATTATTACACACCCAATGTTCTTTCCACTATACCAGTTCCCCTATTCATACATTTATCATTCCTGGGATATAGTCCCTCATTAACTGTGTCCCTTAGAATACTTTGTTTCTTTCAAAACTCTCCTCAAATGTTGATGATCACAACTACTAGAACCTTTCCACACCAAATTTACATTGTATTTATTTTGCATATACTTATTTATCTACCTTTACTTCCTTTAATAGAATGTAAATTCCTTGAGGGCAGAACAATGTTCCTTTTGTCTTTGTAATTTGACACTTTTGCCTTAGTACTTAGCATAGTCCCTGGTCTATAATAGAGGCTTAATTAATGCTTGCTTTAATTTATCCTTTATTTCTTTTAGTAGTAATAACAAAAACAATAATGATAAAAAATAATGATGATGATGATGATAATATAATAATGTTATAAATATAAAAATAATAGTAATGACAATAATAACCTCTAGCACTTACATAGTATTTTAAAGTTTGTAAGGCAGTTTTCAAGACATTTAAAAAAAACCTTTTTTTTTCTTCTCAATAATGCTGGGAGGTGTGTGCTATTATTGCTATTTTTTTTTTACCTATGAGGAAACTGAGGCAGCCATAGGTGAAGTGACTTTCCCAGGGTTACACAACTAATAAATGTCTAGGGCCAGTTTCAGGTCTTCTTTATTCCAAGACCATCTGCTCTATCCATTGTGCCACCTGGCTGCTTTTTGGGGTGCTATTGTGATAGAACTGGACCCAAGTCTGGTGTAAGGTTTTTAATGAGGCAGCTACAAGGCTCAATGGATAGAGCACTGAGTCTGCAGACAGGAAGACCTGAGTTCAAATACAGCCTCAGACACTCACTGGCTGTGTAACTTTGGGCAAGTCACTTAATCTCTTTTTGCCTTAATTCTTTGGAGAAGTAAATGGCAAATTATTTCAGTATCTTTGCCAATTAAATCCCAGGTGAGGTCATGAAGAGTTGGATACAATTGAATGACTGAACAATAACATTATCAAGCTCTATGTTAAAATTGATATCCTATCTTTTTTTTTTTTTGCTTTTTGGAGGGCAATTGGGGTTAAGTGACTTGCCCAAGGTCACATGGCTAGGTTTTTGTGTGTGCATTGTGTCTGAGGCAGATCCGAACTCAGGTCCTTCTGGCTCCAGGGCAGATGCTCTACTCACTGCGCCACCTAGCCGCCCCGATATCCTATCTTTTAATAGATATAGATCTGCTACTTTCTTTTCTTAGTTTTTTGGTATTCTCTGATTCTAGTACTGTTTATGTTATTTGTTGAATGGAGCTAAGAAAGACTCAACAAACAGAAGTGAACTCATATATTGTGCAAAAAGAATAGCAGCATGAAGCTAATTAGAAAGTCAGTAAAGTGCTATTATTGCCAAACAAATTGATGTCATTCATCACCATCCTTGTCATTCTCCCTTAGTGTAACACATCTGAGAACATCCTTAAATCCAGTTTATTTTCTTAAAACCATGTTACAGACAAGTTGCCAATCTTACATCAGCAGATAGTGCTTTTGTAGCATTAGATTTTCCCTGTACTGATGATGAAATCACAGGACTAGACCAATAAAACAAAAGAAAGACAAAATGTAATACACATTTAATTCCCAATCTCAAGGAAAGAGTTGAGATACAAGTAGGTTTCTAGTTATGTATTCTGAAGTTTTTGACTTATGAGAAATTCTATTAATGAATTGAACATAATTTACAAACCAATTATTCCCCTATAGCTAGATACATCATTATTAAAAAAAATAAGTTGTTGTTGATTGTCTTTCATTCTCAAAGAGGACCAATGACATCACAGTTGTGATGTCTTGACTTGCACATGAATTGGATGTGAGTGAGGCAGAGCTGTGCAAAATCATTAGCTTCACTCTCCTCTCCAAAGTCATCAGAGTCCAGCAGCAAGACAAAAGTCAAGATGACTGGTGATGACCCAAGATACAGAATAATCTGAGAGACAACCCACTATTTTCAGCTTCCTTGATTTTTGAATAAGTGATCATTATAACATTTGACCTAATATAGGATTTTATATTAAATCTAATATTTTATAGGATTAAAGAAAGAAATGAGAAGGGTTGAATTATTAAATGATTGGTATCTTTATAAGCACTTTTTCTTATGCATTTTGTCCTAAGTGATATTCATCCTTCATAGAAGCTGTCAGACCCTCATGATTGTTTAGAAATAAAGTGGGATGCCTAATACTGTAACCAAAGGTACATGCAATTGTTCACCTGTCCCATTATTGCTCTGCTTTCTAATCTTGTACTCACAATTTGCTTACTTTGCATAGGGTTTTGGCTTCTAGAATTACATTTTATTTTTTCCTAATGAACAGAAATATGTTTTCTCTCTTTACTGTACAAAGAAAAGGAGGGGGGGAAGCCCTTGTAACAAATGTGCATAGTCAAGCAAAACAAATTCTCACACTGTCCATATCCAAAAAATGTCTCATTCTGAATCCTGAGTTTTGGTTTGGTTTTTCTGAGTATTATTTCCTTGACTCTCAGGCACCTTTACTCAACTTCCTTCATGTATTCTGGTCTCCCTAGCTTTTCTTCTTCTGACTGCTTTCCTCATATGATCCTCAGAGACTCTCTGGTCTTTCTACCCTTCAATAAATATTTTAGAATATTCTTGGTAGTTTCTACCACCCTTTTGGCTTAACTACTCAACATATTTAACATATATTAACTGGGCCCTTATTATATTCAGGAAGAAAAGCAGGAGTGACAACAGAGGATACAGAGATGGTCTTCGAGTCAGGTAGACAAGGATTCAAATGTTGCCTCTGCCACCTTCTAGTTTTATTACTCCTCAATGCTCTGGGTAACTTTAAGATTGGAAGTTGCAGAGAAGATAATGATTGGTAAAGTAAGCTTCCTTACCGAGGAGATCCATGTACCAAAGAAATTATAGATATCTTCCCTATTCTATGTTTGAAGGATCATTTAAATATGGTAGGGCAAGGGTGATATAAAAATGCTAAGTCTCCCTAATATAATCCAAGGCATGGTCTGATATTCAATACCTTTGACCATATTGCCCTCCACCCATGTTATTCAATTAATAAACGTCAAGGTTCCATTATGTGTC
The DNA here is from genome assembly GCA_011680675.1 of Gymnobelideus leadbeateri. Classification (NCBI taxonomy): domain Eukaryota; kingdom Metazoa; phylum Chordata; class Mammalia; order Diprotodontia; family Petauridae; genus Gymnobelideus; species Gymnobelideus leadbeateri. The sequence goes on from WOXC01006774.1 coordinate 179,260, forward strand.
AGGCACTATGCTAAGTTCTGGTTATACAAAGAGTAGTAAAAGATAGTTCTTACTCAGGAAGATCACACTTTAATAAGGAAGACAACATGGAAACAACTGAGTACCAGCAAGATATGTAAAGGACAAATTGGAGATAATCAACAGAAGAAAGGCACTAGAATTAAAAAAAAAAGATCAGGAAAAATTTCCTATGTAAGGGAAGGTTTTAGTTGGAACTTGAAGGAAGCCAGGAGGCAGAGATGAGGAGGGAGAGTATTATTCTAGGCCAATGAAAATGCTCAGTCAGTAGATAGAGTATGTTCAAAGAATGGCAAGGAGGCCATGTCACTTACATATTGTATTTAACTATATTTGTGACTTGCCTTAATACTAGATTGCAAGATTCATGAGGACAGGGGCCAAGTTTTATCCAAACTTTGTATTTTCTCTAGTACCTGATATAGTTCTCATGTACTGAATATGAGGATGAATCTAGGTTGAGCTGAATCATATATTTTCAACCTTAATTCTATGTCCTCAACAATCTGCCAAAATGAACTACTCACTTCCTTGAACACGTTTAGTGTTTTTATGCCTCTTTTCTTTTGCTCATCCTGTTCTCTCTTCCTAGAATTTCTTTGCTTTTCTATTTCTACTTTGAAAAGTAATACAAGGAGGAAGGCCATGAAGATGGCCAGACAGCAGTAGCATGTTATGTCTGGGTTGACCTTTTGGAGAATTCTCATCCATCAGGAATTCAAGGCCCATGGAAAAGAGACAAAATAGTGAAATGTCAAAGAAATCAAGGTGAGAGTTTCTGGAAGACAAATGAAATAAACATATTCAAGTGTTTTGTACAGATTGAGGAAGCTGAAGCCTGTGAAAATTTGTTTGATGAAAGGAAATTGTATGGTAGAGTTGGAACCAGAGAATTTGGGTTTGAATCTTTTTATTCCACTTATAACTTAAAAGTCTTGGGGTAAGTCATTTTACCTGTTTGAGATTCACATTCCTCATGTAAAATGAAAGGGTTAGACCATTTGATCTCCAAGGTGTTTTCCCAGGTCCAAATCATGTGATTCTAATGTAATTTGACATTCATTCATGATTTTCCAGAGAGGTGTAGTTGGAGAGGAAGGAAGAGAAGTAAATATAGGTTATTCTTTCAAGAAAGGAAAGAGATAGAGCAGTCATTTCAGAGTCTGACAGGGTTGAGGGATAATTTGTTTCATTTTATTTTAAGATGGCAAAAAGCTGACCATACTGATTAGCAGAGGGAGAAATTATTAGAGATTGAATAGAAAATAAGGAGGAGATAATGGATCCAGTTCAAATAAAAATATCGTAAACATTTGCTATGTGCTAGGTGCTTAAGCACTGATCTAGGCCAAGGTCTTAGAAAGAACAGGATCAAGGACATGGGATAGGATCAAGAAAAGGGAAGGCCTTTACTTTGGCATAGAGGAGAGACACATCTTCCTCAAGTACAGGAACAAAGAAAGAAAGGAGTGACAAGAAATTTTGAAACAGAGAAGACGTAACTGAAAGAAGATAATAAATATGGTATTGATCTTTTTAGCAAAAAGGGAAGAGAGCTCATCTGAAAGTAAGTAGAAGGTAGGAATGGACTTTTTTAGGTTTGATGATAATAAGAAAGGTTTGTTGGAGTAATCACGGTAATGAATATAATAAACAGAAGCAAGAACCTGATGAAGAAAACTGTTGTTACACTAGGGTCAAGCCATGGTTAGAAAGCATGAATTTAAATTGATGCTACCACATTGTAGTATTCTGCTTTTATGGGAAACATTCAAGAATGAAGAAGAATTTGTTTAGAACTTAATGAAGATTCCCAAAGACAACATGGAAGATACAGGGAATAAAAGGTAAAATAGGGAAAGAGTAAGCTTAGGTAGGGTAGTATAGCATTGCATAAGAGGGGGAAAGGATATAGAATCTGCATCTGTGACTCAATAGTTCTTTCCATCCCAATCATAGCTGGGGAAGAGTTGATAGAAGTAATGGGCAATAGAATAAAATAGAGTGCCTCAACTGATAAATGGTTAAGGGATATGAATAGACAGTTCTCAGGAGAAGAAATTCAAGTTTTCATTAGATACATGAAAAAAGCTGCAAATAACTAATAATTAGAAAAATGCAAGTCAAAGCAACTCTGAAGTTCCATCATATGTCCATAACATGAGCAAAATTGAGAAAAAAGGAAAATGACACATTTGGGAAGTGCTGCAGAAAACATCATTGGGCAGTGAGTAGAGTGCCGGCCCTGGAGTCAGAAGGACCTGAGTTCAGATCTGGCCTCAGACACTTAACCCACATAAACAAAAACCTAGCTGTGTGACCTTGAGCAAGTTAACCCCAATTGCCCTCCAAAAAGCAAAACAAACAAACAAAAACAAACAAAAAAACCCCAAAAAACAAAACAAAAAACCCCAAAAACATCATTGGTAGAGTTGTTAGCTAGTCTGAAATGAAATGAAATGTATGAAATCAATACATAATTATGCTCCCATAGTTGGTATTTGTCCTTCATTTTTGAAGAGGACCAGTGACATCACAAGGTTATGTCTTGAGTTGTGCATGAATTGGATTTAAGAGAGGCAACTCTGAACAAAAGTTGTCAGTCTCACTGTCTCTTCCAGAGTCATTGAAGTCCAGTGGCAAGACAAGTCAGGACAGCTCACTCAGGATCAGGATGCAGTGGATGACCTTGACATCTTTGATTTCTGACCAAACTCTAAAATTCTCTACAATGCCTGCTTCAGCTGCCTTCATAGATGTCGGGACAAATTGTTCTCTTCCACCCATTCTGTCAGGGGAAGTCTTCACATGCTTGGGGTAGACATTCCCCTAACTCACCAATACTTTGACCCATTTCAGTTACCCTAAATCTGTTTTAGTCCATCTGTCAAGATGGTTTTCACTAGGGTGTGGCTTCTATGCATGCTATAGCTCCATGGAGTCACAGGTGAGAATTGGGTGACTGGTGATGAGCAGCCCTGAAGAGAGCTCAGCAAGCCCTCACATCAGAGATTCTAGTCTTCCCATAATACCTCATACAACCTCCTCCCAAAGTTAGTAGACTTATGAATACTCTTTGACACTACCAGACCTATCCCTCAAAAATGATCAAAGAAAGAGGATAAGAACCCATAATGCATAAAAATATTTATAGCAGCTCTTTTTCTGGTTGCAAAGAACTGAAAACTAAAGGGGAACTTATTAATCAGGGAATGACTGGAGAAGGAATGGTAAATGAATGCAATGGAATATTAGTGTGACTTAAATGGTGAAGTTAAGGATGAAATTAATCCTTAAGGAATCTGTGATGACTTGTATGAACTGACCCATACTAAAGTGAACAGAGGTAGGAAGAAATTTTACACAATAATAACAGTATGGAAAATAAACTACTCTGAAAGACTCCAAGAACTTTAATCAACACAATGATCAATTACGTTTCTAGAATATTCATGATAAAACATGTTGTTTACCATTTGATAGAAATGTGATGGACATACAGAATGAAAACCTTATTTTTTTTATATGGCTGATGTGGGAATTTAACTTGAATGTGTATTATAAATGTTTCAAAGGTTTTTTTTTTTTTAAATTCTTTTCCTGGGGGAGAGGTCGGAAGAAGAGAAAATAAAATTTTCTTAATTGGAAAAAATTAATTTGAATAAAAATAATAATGGCAGTAAGGTATTTTGTTAGTAGTTTTTTTTTCCATAGCTGCCTAATGATGAGAAATCAATGCAATATTGAGTATTCACACAACCAAAGTTATCCAAGAGAGTTTAGCCTTCCATAAGTCTCAGTCAAGTCTTTACAATATTTGGAGATCACATCTGCAAACTCCATTAAATTAGGTCTCTTACTACTAGCCCACTTGCAGGCCCATTGTAAAAGCAATTGAACTAAACATATTTTGAAAAATGAGCCTTTGAGGAACTTGGTGAAATGGAGTCATGGAAATTAGATTTGGAAAAGATCTGATTATGCAGTAATTCATCCCTCGAGGACAAATGTGAAAGTGTCTCTGACAGTGTATTTTTAAGTACGTTTTCCTATTTGAAGTTTGAATGACTTAAACAATGGGATTTCTAATATTTCCACTGGGACAATATTATCATAGGTCTCATTATTAGGAAATGTTTCCTGATATCCTTTCTGATTTTTTCGTTGCTTAATTTCATTCCATTAACCCCAATTATGCTTCCCCAGGGGCAACTCTAAACAACTCCAATTTCCCCTTTGCATTTATATACTTCAGAGACTTATAGATGGTTATCTCATTCCTCCCTGTGGCATCATGTAGTCAGCCTGTTCTGTATACTTTAAATTCTTTTAATTTCTGTTCATAAGTCAACTCTGGCCTCCTTATCACTTGTCTTTCTCTGCTCTGAAACTCCTCCGGTCTTTGGGGCTTTGAGGCTACTGGTAGAATGCCTCAGATACTTTGAGCCCTTGCAAATGAACTCTGATCGTCTGAGTCATTTGACTCCAGGTCCAGCTGATTATAGCAGTAAGAAAGATTGTCATTTTTACACGGAATACGTAAAAAACTAGAGGGATGGCAATGATATTATTGTTAGGATTTTCATCTTGCTGAATGTATTCTTTGTGCCAAAGAGATAACATAAGCAGTCTTTCTCTGCAGTACTAGTCTTATAAAGGTTGATTCACAATCATAGTTTAGAAAAAAAAAAACTCATATTGTTCAGTAAAAGCTTCTGTACAGGATATAGGGTGACATGTAATACTTGTCCTTATAAAGGAGGATTAGAGATTTTTGCATTGTAAGGATCATTTAAGTACAGTCACCAGAAGCCAGTATCTGGATGGAATACAGGGGAAAGCTCTAAAGGCACACCTAAGCTCAATTAGCTGAGAAATAAACCAATGTGATGACAAAAGGATATGAGTTCACCTGACCTCTTCAGTGAGTAGTGGCTGAAAAGCAAATATTTTTAAAGCTGTACTTGAACACGGACCTCAAGAATCATAAATGAATCATGACCCAATGCCTGGGTGATATTTCCTTGTTAGTTTTGTTGGTTTGTATACTGTGAAGGGCCTTGACATTTTTACAGTAGATATAAATCAGAATCAGAATTCATCTCTGCCTTGACCTGAGGGAACTCATGTTTGATGGGAATGTGTGCTTAGGATTCTCTATTTTTTTTTGGCAACTGATGTTGAATAATGAACATGAGAACTTGGTTTTGTGATCCTTGCTGACTCATCTAAAGCGGCACCATCATCTTTAATGTTCTCTGTGTACTACAGTTATGACATTTTTTTCCTTATTCTTGTAAAAATGGTGGATATAATTTCTCTACTTCTGACATCAAGGTGGTAAAGTCATTGAAAGGAAATCTTGAAATTAAGGAAATAAAAAAAAGAGATGATGAGAGAAAAGACAAGTAGCTTCACAGGAAGACCAGAGTCTGAGAATTGGCAAGTCTCTTTTTCATTCTTGCCTTCAGTTTCCTCATCTGTAGAACTATAGGATTTCAACAAATGATTGATAAGAGCTCTTTCAGTTCTAATATTCTGTGATTTTTGGCAACAGAACAGAAGCAGTAGATGAAAAAGAAGAAAAATTACATGAAACTTAAGGACAGAGAAATTGACAAGAGACAAGACGATGCCTATGTTCCGATCTATTTTCCCCCTTAACATCAAAGAAATGCGCTATGCTTTAGGGAGTTATGGAATTGAGAACTTTGAGCACATGTGAAATGCAAAAGAAAAATACTTAGAAAATTAGTATTTTAAAATTCTCATGGAGGGTGCCTAAAGCTAAGCACATTATTTTCTCCAAAGACATTATGTAATCATTCAGTTGTAAATTTTCTTTGGCAATTAGAAGGACCTCAAGGAAATGAGGAAGGATAAGATTTAGGACATTGTGGTCTTCTACATCTGATTGTTTTTTTTTTTTTAAAGGGGAGATAGAAAAGTCTAAAAGATTTTTAGAAGTGATTTCATTTTTTTAAATACAAAAACTTCTGCATGAAATATGTCCAGGTAGTTTTATATTCCAATTAAACAGGCTTAACATAGCTATCCCTTTAGACTTACAACTCCAAATATAAAACGATTCTGCTTGTGCCTATAAGCTAGATCCGTTATTCCAAAAGCTCACAGATATTTAGCGACACTGTTTTGTATAAACTGAAAAAGAAATTTGTCCACACAGTTTGCTTTATTGTTATATAATCTTACCCCCTCTAGTGTGTCAAATGGGACCTTTAAGTAAACCTAAACTCTGAGATGCACTAATTTGGGTTACACTCTATCTCAGCACATTAACTGAGGAGGTCAGCTCAGCTGTTGAAATGTCACCAAGTAAACATTTGTCTTTCAGAGAAACAGCCTCTGTCAATTGGTAATATGCTGAGTTTGTTTTTAATTATTTTACACACCTAAAAATCACAGGGTTTGTTGGAATCACTTAGACAAAAATGTTTGTCAAGCATGTAGTGAGCATGAACAGTGCACTGAACATATGACCAAGAAAAGTAAAAAATAAATACTGGATGAATCCTGTAGCTGGCCTTTGAGAAGCTCATAATGTAGTAACAGGGACAAAATACACATATGGAAATTACTTAAATAATATTTGCTGAGCAAGAACTTAAAATTAAAAAATTCCTATAATGTAAGCAAAGTATATCAGTGCTGAGAAGATATGGAATGTAGAAATGTGTCTTGTTCAGTTAATGAGGGTAGGCCCAGGTAATGGGGTTCAAGCTGAGGCTTTTTATTTTAATATTTTGTTATTCTGGAATTGATAAATATCTCTCTTAAAACCCCCCACAACATTTCCATATATGAAGAACAGAAAAAGAGGTGTGTACATCACATTATGAATCTCTATTACCTATATCTTGCTTTCTAAAAGCACATAAGCAATTAAAAATATTATTTTCAAGACTGTTCTGTTTGTGTGTCCCTTTGAATTTCTTGTTTTCTTCTGTGCATTTAAAAATGCTTCAATGACAATCTTTTTTGGGGAGGGGAGTGGATCATTACACTGTATTCCCTTACTTCTACTCCCTTATCAAATAAAACCAATCCCTCCTCCCCAAAAGAAAACAAAATAAAAAAAAAAAACATAGCCAAGCAAAATAAAAACCACACATTGATCATGTTAAAAATGTATGTTTTATTTTGTACTCCTTTGTCTATTAGATATTAGTGGGTTACTTCATCTTAGTTCCTTTGGAACCTCATTGGGCCAAGATTTTGTCTTTTGAAAATGTTTTTCCTTAGACTCTTGTAATCATTATATAAATTTGATTTGGTTTTGTTCATTTCATTCTGCATCCATTCATACAAGTCTTCCCAGGTTTCTCAATGAAGTGAATTCATTGAATCCATATAGGGTGGTAGGTAGATAGTGGAAAGCTGCTCCCTGCCACTCAATTTAAGGACAGGATCCAGGACAGTCATATCATAATTTACCAGTCACTGCACTCTTAGACTTCATCATGCCCTTTGGAATCCCATCATTCTGCAAAATATCAACCCTGAATCTCCTACCTCCTCTGTACATTTGCTTCTCTGGCCTCTCTTTGACTCTGTTTGGAGAGGGCAGAGAGTACACAATGGAGAGTCCCTTCCACATCCTCCATTAAAGAGGGGATCAAGGTCATCCATTTCATCATTTCACACCTGGTGCAAAATACCCTTGCTTCATGCCCTTTTAGTTTCTTTTTAATGTTTTGTCTTTCCCTATTAGATTTTGAGCTATATGAAGGAAGGGACTGTCTTTTGTGTACTTCATATCTACTGTGATTAGTACAATTCCAGGCACATAGCAGGTACTTGATAAATGTTTATTGACTGACTACTAATAATTTCTTAGGAAGTAATAACAATATATTTATATAAAATAATTTTGGTCAATTCCTAATTGGTAGGGAACTCCTTAGTTTCCAGTTCTTTGCTATAGCAAAAAGAGCTGTTATGAATAAGTTTGTATGTATGGGACCTTTCTTTTTTCTTTTATCTTTTTGAATTTCATGCCTGGTAGAGTGTCTTCTACGTGTATGTTGCTGTGCTAGATACCAAAGGCCAAAAAAAGAATATATTCCTTCCCTTGTGGAACTTACAATTTAGTGGAGGAAATACTGCCACCCCCCATACACACATCCCAAAAGCTTTCATTGGAGCTATGTAATATGAAAGTGACAGTGAGTTAAGAAAGTTACAAAGTGCTTTGCTCATTCAGAATAGGGAGTGATCACTTCTGCCTTAGGACATTAGGGAGTGATCTATGGAACATATAGTGAATGAGCTGGGTCTTGAAAATTTCATTAGGAATGTGAGGTTGGGGGGAAGGGAGAGAGACAACTCAGAACTCAAATAAAAAAAATTATTCCTCATCCCACACTTTTGGTACTTTTTCACTTTTCACTTGGTTTGGTCTCTTCAACACATCTCTATTTACATTTTCTTGTTTTTGTACACATGTACGAAGTGTTTTTTCCAGTGGTTTCATCTTCTAAATCTTGCCCTTCCTGATAGAACATAAGGGGGCACTTGTACTTGTGGGAAAAAAAGAAAATTGTGTGGAAATTAGAAAGTAGCACTAGGGAAGAAGGGTATTATAGGCAGAGGGATGAGGTGGGAAATATCAGGAAATATTTAAGAGAGAAGAAGTAATACAGTTTTGCTGTGAAATAAAACTTGTTACTGGCAACTGTGGAGGATAAAGCTGAAAAGATTGGTAGGATCCAAAGAATGAGGAGGAGGGGGAATTTAGGAGCCAGACCAGATCAGTCTGTCACCGAGAAGCAATTGGACCATTGAAGGTGATGGGTAAGGCATGAGGCAGCATGCTACAATAAGCCTGATGGACTTGGAGTCACAATATTTGGGTTTGAATCTCAGATCTAGTCTTTGTTACTTCTGAGACTCTGAGAGGGTTACTTCACCTCTTCAGGCCTCAGTTTCCTCAGTTGTGAAATGAGGGGATTGGACCAAATGATCTCTAGGGTCTCTTCCAGTTCTAAGTCAATGATCAAATTACTTTCTATATTGAGTCTCTAATCTTGACTTTTCTGTAATTCATTTGTGTTATCTTTTAATAGTGGGGTGAGATAGTTAAATGTAGTTGTGGCAGGATGTTGAGGGTAACCGGGATTCCTGTGAGAAGAAATGTTCCTGTTCATCATTGTGGTAGTGCATGGTAATTGAACAAGAACTGGTTGGACTGGGAATAAAGAGACCTACCTCTGGCTCTGCCTCCAACTAAATGTACAACTTTGGATAAATCATTCCCCCTCTCTGAACCTGTTTCCTCATCTATAAAATGAGGATGTTGGATAGAAAAATCTCCAATGTCTCTTTTACTTCTAACAAACACTCTTGTTTTTAATTGGATACTCCTCAATTCCTTCTGACACATGTGTTCTCAGATTCTGAAGGTTTCTAGGAAAGGATGACAATGATTGGGGGTTCAAGAAACTATTTCCTTTAGAGCTGGTGTATACAGGCTTGACCATAGCACACCCTTATCTGCCTTTCCACTCTCCCACCCCCAACATACACTGTTTCTTACTATTTTTCTGAAAAGTAATTGTAAAGGGGAAAAGAAAATGTATCTGGAAAAACCCATCCCCTTTCTCACTTTCCTCTAAGGGGTTCATTTTTAGGGACCTTCTCTCTCTGCTCTTTAAAAGAACTCTCAAATGACAAAAAATCTATGCTATAATCCATCCTAACAATTAAAGGTTTAAAAATAATTCCCAACTCCTTTAAATAACACCCACCCATTAGGCTGAACACATTTGTCTTTCCGCCCTCTGCTTTTGTAAGCTCCTTGCTTATATTCCTGGCAGTTTTACAGCTCTGCTTTCAGCCCAGCTTCTCGCTTTCACACTAAGCATTCTCTGATAAGGTGCAGCTAGGGAAATCCACCCCTCCCGGGACCCAGTCAAGTTTTCACATCAGTTAAGTTAATTGACAGAAGGCTTAACACATTTCTTAATTATAGCTGCAAATATATTGCTGGAAGAATCCCCAAAACATGGGAAAACAATGTTCCCTGATCAAATGGTTTGAAAGTGACTTAAAGAGGAAAAATTTGACACCCAACAAGAAGAGGATCTTCCAGGGGAGCTGGTTTTCCAACAGTCAGGATGGCCCAGTGGAAAGAAGATAGTGTTGGGAACCCAGAGAACTAGGCTTTAATTCCAGCTCTGCTATTAGCATAACCTTATATAAAGCACGATACCATTGTGCTTCAGTGTCCTGCCCCTCCCAGAGTGGAAGATAATATTATACACTCCATCTCATAGGAATCCTATAGGTACAATAAGTCTGAAAATGCTTTAAGAACATTAATATCAGGAAAGGGTCATAGAAAGAATCCAGCTGCTGCCAACTGCTGATAAGAAAATGCCAGTCATGGGCAAGACAGAATAACGACTGGAGGACTGATGATTGGAAAAATTTTTTCCTGAGGATAAAACTCACTTCTTCATTTAAGATTATATGAAAATTGATATAAGAAGTCCAGGTGAGACCCACCTCCCAATATAGGCATTTTTTATCAGATTGCTAAACATCCCCTTCAAAAAAAGATTGGGAGATTTTTTCTTCTTACTTCAACTAGGCTTAGAAATCTTGTTCCCATGATGAACTTTGATAAATATATTGATTTACTGAGAAGCAAAATTATTTCAGCAAAACAGAAATTGGAGATGGACTACTGCAGCCATGCCACAAATCATTTCAAGTTAAGAAGTTTATCTAAGAGGTAGAAATAAACATGATTCAGTGGCCTGGGAATTTGCCTGATATAATTCCCATTGAAAACATCTGGGTCTTCATCAAGGGTAGACTCAACAAAATGAACTCTTATCAAAGGTATGTTTAATACCCAAGGTGATAAATGTGATTTTATGATGAAAGTTTAAAAATATCTATGAAAATCTTGTGAACTAAATGCCAATTCACATAAAACAAGTGACTATAGCAAAATGACAAACTGAATATAAAAAGTTTTTTTTAAAGATGTAGAAAGTTGTTAGCTTTATTATATGTAAATAAAATGAACTCTTTTGCTTTGGGCCATTTAATTTGCATGCTACTATATACTATTTGTCTCAAATGTATTCCACACTGGTAATTCTTCCCTCAAATCTAAGTGGTAGAAAAACCTGAGTGTGATCTCTAACAGATATGATTTCTTCCTGTATATCTTATATGTTGTTTTCCTTTCAAAGAGATCTCACTTTAGGCAGATGACAGAATCAATATGGTATACAAACACAAGAATATTATCAGGAAGTAGCATTGTCAGCAGCATCATAGTTGGTCTCAAAAGATAATAGTATACATGAATAATTCTTTATTTGGCCATTTGATAGTGACTGATTTGTTCTAAATTGTTATTTTCATAGTTAATTCTGGAAACTTGCTGGAAATATATGTGTTTTGCTAATGTGATGAATAAAGAAAATGCATGTGAACTACTTTTAAAAATTCCTGTATCATATGGATTTGCAGCACACACACACACGCACACAATCTCTGAACGACTAAATCCAATGGCCTTTTATTTTCAGTTGATCCTTGACCTCTCTGCAAATTTTGACCTTGTGGTCTTTGACCTTTCTGCTGGATTCTCTCTCCCCCTGATGCTTTCCTTGTTTCTCTACCTCATTCCTGACAAGTCCTTCTTAGTTTCCTTTGCTGTTATGATCCTTATCCTTTTACCCACTAATTTCCCCAATATTTGTCCTTAGTCCCTTTCTCCTCTCTTTATACTTTTTCCCTATGTGGTAATCTCAACAATGGATTATGGATTATGTACAAAATTATCCTCTCTATAATCTGATTCTCAAAGTGACTAATCCAAATAATCTTTTTCTGGAACTCTAGGACCATATTACCAGCTATTCTCTAGATGAACTTTATAAAATGGAACACTGTGTGTGTGTGTATATATTACTTATATTTATATTTCTCTAAAACTTGTCCTTTCTCCAAGCTTCCCATTTCTATTGATAGTGCTAGCATCCTTCTAGTTACCCAGGTTTGAAAGCTGAGTCATCCTCAATTATTTCTTCACCTTCACTTTTCATGTCAAGTTGATGATTATGTCTGCAACATCTCTTACATGTATATGTACACCACCGTTTCTACCATTCCACCATCACTTCCTGCCTAAACTACTGCACTGATGTCCCACTTGGTCTCCTTGCTTCCTTTTTTCTCCTCTCTAATCTATCCTTCACACAATGATATTCTTAAAATGTGGGTCTACAAATCGTATATCTCTCCTACTCAGAAATTATTACCTCTAGGATAAAGGACAATTTACCCTGTTTAGCATTTAAAATCTACTGCCTACCTTTCCAGTCTTACTTCACCAGTCTCTTTCAAGTCCTCTGTTCTAGCTTGATAACTGTCCTCTGTGTATGGAATAAGTGTCGCCCCACATTGAGAATGGACTCCTGGTTTAGCTCTACTTTGTGGAACTGCTAGCTTGCTTCCAAGTACACCTTGTGTATTACTCACCTCATGTATTACTTCTTACATGAACCCTTTTCTGATCCTCACTGTTATTATTCCTTTCTCTTTGATTTATTTTATATCTACAAAGCTGGAGAAACACCAACTCATAGCACAGTATCTTGAACATTTTAGGTGCTTAATAAATGTTTGTTGAATTGAAACCAACTGAAAAAGAGCATCTTTCAGAAGAAATTCTGCATAATTAAATTCTCCTTTTTTGTAGAATTTCCTAATTTTCATATTTCATTGCCCTGGATAATAAAATCTTAGAATAAAGAGCCTTCTAGTAATATCTGGGAAAAATTGAACTCATCCAAAGAACTGGAGAACAGATGCTATTTTATTCATTTAAAAAAAACCACTTTGCACTGTTACCTTCAAGTTCAGATGATCTAGTAGTAGGTACACAGTCTATCACTCAATATCCAATTTTCATCTACCTTCGATCAAGCTTTTCCTCTTGGAGTCTGGCCAGATCTGTTTGCAGTAATTGAACATTTTACAGTGTATTGCATTAGACAAATCCATCTCTTTCCACTATAATGTCAGAGTGTCTGAAAACAATTAAGTCGTCTAAAAAATCAGAATAGAATCCAGAGATGTTCCATCACTTTTAAAGTGGTTGGCACTCAAGCCACAGTTTTGGCTCATAGTGATAGTTTTGGTGATAGAATCTTTGTTAATTGTGAGAGACACTTGCCCTTTACTGGAAAATAGAGTTAAAGGCTGAGTGTAGCCAATGATGATATCCAGTCTAATTGAACTTAAGTATTTTAAAGATGTTTCTTGGAAAATGCTTCAGTTTTCTTCCTCTAAATGGTTGGCATCTCTTTTTAGTACTGTTACGAGGTAACAGGGATTGAATATGATACTTAGGTGCAATTTTTTGCTTTTAATAATCTCACTCCTAGGTGACTTGGCAAAAAGGTTTTGATCAGGAATTCAACAATTGACCAATATTTAGACATTTGGAGAGGGGGCAAAAAGAAGAATGAGAGTCAATACCTGTCCTTAATGAGATTATGAGTGAGCAGAGGGGAGAGAACTAATCTAACTCAATACTCCAAAGACTGCAGTTTCATATATTGGTGTTCCCTTCATTGATTCAGAACCCTTCCTTCCTGAGTAGAAAGTTTCAGGAGTTGCTTGGCCAAAAATTTCATAATTTGATTATATAGCAAACCTCCTATGACATCAACTTCTACAAACACTTATTAAGTACCTACTATGTTCTGAACTCTGCAAGGCACGGGGGATCCCAAGGTCAAACTAAGATAATCCTTGCCCTTAAGAAACTTTATCCTGAGGGCGGCCAGACCAGCAGCCGGCTGGAGGGACCCCAGAACACCAGCAGATGTGGCAATTCCAGAATTATCAACATAGACATGCCTAGGACAAAGGGAGAGAGTTCCCGATGGACTTTGGAACCAGTATTTGGGGAACGCGTAGGCTTCCTCCCCTGGGGGCTAGAAGCCACTGAGAAGACACACCATTTTGTAGTTTTCAGAGGCAGCTCCAGCTCCTGGCCTGTGAACTGTTGGGAGATCTAGCAATCAGTCTTGGGGGGTAATCGCTCTTGCTTTAACCTCCCTGGATCTGGATTGTGATCTGGGGTGGAGGTCATGGGTGGGTTTCCAGCTTGCCAGAAACGGAAGTTGTCCCCCACGTGTTCGGGACGAAAATTCCCCTGTCCGGCAGCAGAGCCATAGTGTGGCAACAAGCCCAAAAGTCAAGTAATTAAGTGGCAACATGCCAAGGCAAAGGAAACAAATTAAACAGAAAAATGCAACCTTAGACTCCTACTTTGGGGGCAAAGAGGATTGAAGCATGGAACAGTCAGAGGACTGTGAGGTCAGAAATCTTGCTCCAAAAGCCCCAAAGGAAAATATGAATGGGTTACAGGCCATAGAGGACCTTAAGAAGGACTTTAAAAATCAAATAAGAGAAGTGGAGGAAAAATTGGGGAGAGAAATGAGAAGGATGCAGGAAAAGTATGAAATGAGGGTCAACAGCCTGACTGAGGAAAACAACACCTTAAAAAATAGACTAACTCAAATGGCAAAGGAGGCCCAAAAGGGCAATGAGGAGAAGAATGCCTTAAAAAGTCAAATTTGCCAGATGGAAAAGAATCTCAAAAGTTCACTGAGGAGATTCATTCCTTCAGAGTTAGACTGGAGCAAATGGAAGCTAATGACTTTATGAGAAATCAAGATGCTGTTAAGCAGATCCAAACAAATGAAAGATTAGAAGGCAATGTGAAATATCTCATGGAAAAACCACTGACCTGGAAAATAGATCCAGGAGAGACAATTTAAAATTATTGGACTACCTGAAAGCCATGATCAAAGAAAGAACCTAGAAATCACCCTTCAAGAAATTCTCAAGGAAAATTGCCCTGATGTTTTAGATCCAGAGGGCAAAATAGAGGTTGAAAGAATCCACCGATCACTTCCTGAAAAAGATCCCAAAAAGAAAACTCCCAGGAATATTATAGCCAGGTTCCAGAATCCCCAGATCAAGGAGAAAATACTACAAGCAGCCAGGAAGAAACAATTTCAATATTGTGGAAACACAATCAGAATAGCTCAGGACCTGGCAGCTTCTATACTGAGGGATCGAAGGGCATGGAATATGATATTCCAGAGGGCAAAAGAGCTGGGACTGAACCCAAGGGTCACCTACCCAGCAAAACTGAGTTTTTTGTTTCAGGGGAAAATATGGTCATTCAGTGGAATAGAGGACTTTCAAGCACTCTTGAGGAAAAAACCAGAATTGAATAGAAAATTTGACATCCAGACGCAAGAAGCAAGAGATGCCTGAGAAGGTAATCAGGGAAAGGAAATCAAAAGAAACTTATCAAAGTTGAACTATTTACATTCCTATATGGAAAAACAATAACTGTGATTGATGAAATCTTTCTCAGTATGAAAATAATGGAAGAAGGGTGTATGGTTATATGAATACATATGTGAATGTGTGTATATATGTTTACAGTTATACATGGATAGAGGGCATAGGTTGAATTTGTTGGGAAGGGAGGATACTCAAGGGGTAAAATTATGAGGTGAGAGAGGAAAGTGGCAAGAGGAGATGGGGAGAGACAGGGTAGGGTAAACTATCTCATGTAGAAGAAGCAAGGGGAAGAGGCTGCAAGGGAGGGGAAGAATAGGAAGGCAAAAAGGCAAAACCACATTCTCATTGAATTTGGTTCAGGGAGAGAATGACATACATACTAAATGGGATATCTCAACCTGCAGCAAAATAGGGGGAAGGGGGATGAGAAGAGGGGTGATGGATGGGAGGGCATCCTTGGGGGTAGGGGAGGTTGGAAGTACCCACTATAGAAGAGGGACAAGATCAAGTAGGAAATGGACCAGGTGGGGGGGTGGGATGAGTGGGAGGGAATTATAAGCAGCCTTGTACAATATATCTACTATGATAATGTTTTGCATAGCTAGACATGTACAACATATGCTGAATTACTTATCTTCCCAGAGGGAATGGGTGACAAGGGAGGAAGGGAATGGATCTGAAATTTGAGGTCTTAAAATTAAATGTTTCAAGTATATAAAAATACTATTATTAATACTCTTTTGCTTATGATTGGGAGATAAGATGTACAGGCATTGGGGCACAGAGATTCACCTTCCTCTAATGGAAAAGTCGAAGGGGGTATGGGAGAAGATATGGGAGAGAGCAGATTGGAGGAAGTGATATTTTGTGGGACTGCTATTCTGGGAGAGTGGGTAGGGGAAAAACGGGGGGAAAAATAATTGTAACTCAAAATCTGGCAGAAATGAATGATGTAAAACAGAAGTTAATAAAGCATTTGTTTTTTTTAAAAAAGAAACTTTATCCTACTGGGCAAACTGAATGAAACACAGATAAATAAATACAAAAATATATATAATGTAAGTATATAGTAATTTTGTGGAAGAAAGCAGAGAACTAGAAATTGGGAAGAATCTGAAGAGGTCTTCTTTAGGAGGTGATATTAGACTTTAACCTTGGAGGGAGTTAGTTTAAGAGATAGAGGTGACGACAAAGAGTAATTCAGGACTGGAGTACCATATGATCAAAGTCATGGAAGTAAAACATGGAATGTTTTGTGTAGTCTAGCTGGAAAGCAAACTATGTGATGGTGAGTAATGTGAAATCCAAATAGAACGATAGTTTGGACCTAAGTCCAGAAGGGCTGTAAACACCAAATACAGGATTGTTATTGTATCCTGGAGGCAATAAGGAGTCACTGAATCTCCTTGAGCAAAGGAATAACATGGTCAGATCTCTGGTGATAAGGTTTTATGAACTTGGCTAGGATAGTCTTCAGATGTCATATATATAGCCACCACCTAGGCAAAAATCTTTTCAAGTTGGTCAGATTTAATAATGTAGCTGGCATGATGGCACATTCTTACAATCCCTGATACTAAAAAAAGGCTGAGCATGGACCACTTGAGCTGATGACTTCTGAGATGCCTTGTACTAAAGCTGATCAGATATCTACATTAAACCTGACACCAATATGATAAGCTCTTAGAGTTGGGGGTTGGCAGTGGGACAAAGGGGCCTGAGTCAGAACGGAGTAGCATTAGAGATCTGTACCCATCATATATCAGTAGTGGGATTGGGTCTGTGAATGGCACAGGAGAGAGAGGGAGGGAGGGAGAGGGAGAGAGAGGGAGGGAGGGAGGGAGAGAGAGAGAGAGAATAGGGAGATGGAGAGGGAACATACCTGATTGTGTGGCATTGGAAAAGGCTTGAAAAGTCCAGAGTCATCTTTTTACCTCAATAAGGGACCAGAGTAGAATAATTAAGTAGAATTTAGTAGAATAATTAAAATCAGTTAGAAACATAAAGGGAGTAGAAAATAAATAAGTGCTAAATAGAGTCTTACTGTGAGTGCCAAAGGAGTTAGAGAATGAAGATGTCAGTATAGATTGCAGAGGTTGGTAAAAGTTTTATGGAAGAAGCTGTAATTGAATTTTTCTTAAATATTTTTGGTACTGAAACAAATCTAAATTATATACTTAAATTGAAGTCTGTATGTTTGGTTGGCATAAAATTTTGCGGGTTTCATTAATAGTAAATAATAAGTCATGGTAGATTGAGAACAGGGTGGTGTTTCAATGCTTTAACTGGCAATGTTGGTAGGAAGAACTTCCAGGGTACTGGGAAGAAGCTTATGTGCTTAGAGGATCCCATTGTGAGCAACTATTTAGAGCTTTTAATGATCCAATTCAGAATCTGTGCTATTTAGTACCTCTGTGACCTTAGGCAAGTCACTTAAATTACTTCGTGTCTCAGATTCCATATTGACTTTTAGCTGACATAGAAGACACCCAAGGTCCCTTCTAGGTATAAATATTTTCACAAGGATTTATATTTCATCAGGAACTCCTTCCTCGCATGGGTGTCTTCTAGAGTTTTCCATTGCACAAACAGGTTAAGTGACTTGACCAGGGTTACACATCTAAGTAAATTTTGAACTAAGAACTTCCTGATTCAAATTCTAGAGCTCTTTGCATTATACAGCCTTGTCTTTTTTCTTCTAATGCAATCTCCTCACTGTACAAATATGAAAATAGGTCCAGGGAAGTTAAATGACTAGTCTAAGGTTACTGAACTGGTAATAGAGCCAGGATTTAAGTGTAGATTTTCCTACTTTCTCTACTATTATACCAGTGCTTTCTTTAAAGGTCCAAAAATATACTGTTTTTTGTTTTTGTTTTTTTTAAAGCCTAGTGACTAATAGGGTTAGTACAGCAGTGGACAGGGAGCTGTCCTCAAAGTCAGGAAGGCCTATATTTAAGTCTCAACAGTGATTTTGTCACCTTAGACAAATCATTTAACCTCTAAGAAAATGAGTAACAGAGCAGGCACCAATATGTATTGGTCAAAGGAGTTTCTTTAGAAGTTCCCTTCACTAATGAAATTGGAATATTCAACAGAGTTGAACTCCTTGCCTTGGTCTTGAAAAGGTACTAGGCTGTGCCTGCCATAATACTCTGCATATAGTAGACACTTGATAAATGTTTGTAGGATGAAAATGCTGAATTCAATAAACATTAGTCAAGTTTACATGTTTTAAGAGATGGTGGTGGTAATAGAGTAGTGTTGTAATAGGTGGTGCTTATAGTACTGTGTGGAGATTTGACTAGCATTGAATCTAACAGAACTATGTGAGTAATCTTCTAAGAGTTCTAAAATTCCTGGAAATACATAATGGGGGACAATGAGATGAGGTGTTTGCATAGGCCCTGCTTGATTTTTTTCTTCCCTAAGAAGTATTGTGTATGGTCTGTGTTCCTGTCATTACTATATTCTACTAGAGGTATTTATGCAATCCTTCCCCAGAAAATTGGGGCTTGGTTCTAGGATTGAGTGAAATAGGGAGAGATTTCTCTGGTTCCAAATACCCCTGCCTAGAAAAGGGATCATTCCCAATCCTGGAGAGGATGAACCAAAAGCATCTTCACTTCCAATAATCTCAGGCAATTAGGTATAAGGAGCACTTAGGCAATGATGGACTGTAGGCATATGTCTTATCATGCTCTTTGGGATGTCAGGCATTGACAATAAGCCTTCTACATAATATAATAATAACTCTGTCTTTAAAAGTATTGTAGAAGGCATACTTGTCAGCAGACATCAGTGATCTGAGTTTGAATCCTATGATTAACATTAGCTGCATGGTTATGGGAAAATCACTTAACCTTGAGAAGAATCAGTTTTGTCATACATAAAATCATGATAAAAATGCATGTAGAACCCCTTTCAAAAGCTGTTGTGAAGAGCAAATGACTTTTATAAAGTGATTTACAAACTTAAAAAGTATAACTATCAGTCATTTTATGTTAATATAGATTTAAACAAAATACTAATTATGCTGAGCTAATGTTCAAAGAATAATAAAAAATTAACCAGTTACCTATTGATGTTTAGAACAGTTTAGAATATTTGACCCTTTAATAGACACAGTAGAAAATTGTATCCATATTATTTGTGACCTCTTCATTTTGATAATGACAAAATCACAGAATTGAAGAGGATCTTAGATCTTATCTAGCTCCGGAATGAGGAACCTGCAATCTCAAGATCACATGGAGATTTGTTCTGTGAAGTGTGGATTCAGTCCAAGGGCCACACTTGAGGACCTAGAGGTCCAAATTTAGCATTGTGGCTATAAGTTCCCCCTGCCCCTGAGCCCCATTTGACCAGGAATGCTCTTTGAGATCATCTTTCCTCTCTAAATACTGGCAAAGCATCACTTTAATAAGACATTCTAAGATTCAGTCTAGGATTTAAGTTAAGGTCATTGAATTATGCATTGAATAATTCACCTTCCCTTTTCTGAAAATTGATATATTTTACTATTTCTACCTCTGCAGTCCCTTTCTCATTCACTTTAATTTTTCATATGTGGCAGTAATCAATTTTATAAGCTTTCCCCCCAAATATTGCAAAAACACCTATCTCTATGTTAACATAATTAATATGGCTAATGTTTTTGGTCATTATGCTTAGAGCTCAATGCTAAAGGGTTTTATTCAAAGGTCAAAGGGAATTGGTGATGGAGGAGGGGATATTAGGTATATGGTCTCTACTACAGGATATAGTCTCTAGTGCAAAATACCTCTATGTAATACAATTAAAGTTGTTCCAGCTGATAGTTCCTTTCATAAGCCATTGGAGCTACAAAGCTGTGGTTTATTTTATTGTTACCAGATTCCTTTGATGTATTTATTGCCCTGTAAATCACAATTACCTAGCATTTACTTTCTCAGTAATCTGTGCTTGTGTCTGTTGTAACTTATTATGTCACTATTATACCATCGGGAGTTGATCTGTGGTTTGGCTTCTTCAACTCAATTAAATATATTTGACAAACTGTATGATGCGCTCAGCTCCACATGTTTATTTTTAACTGTGACAAGATGACACATCATGGTCTTTTTCTTGCTAACCTAGATTGGCTGATACAGTCTGAAAAAGGAAGCTATCATTGGTTGATATGTGTGGATAGCTTTAACTGAGAATGCATCAAGCTATTCAGCTTGAGTCATTACTTGACTACTGTTACATATGTGGACTATGGCTGGGAATAAGAATTTTTTTTCACCCTCAGTAGGTGCCCTCTTCTCTGCACATTCTTTGACATTTACTCACACTTCTAACAACACTAAAATTTTAAAATAGAGTGGTATTTGAAAATGTCTATATCCAGTTAGGTTGAATCTGAATTTAATGATATGAGTTTCCTAATTTTCATCATTTGTATCATCATCATCATCATCATCATCATCATCATCATCACAACCACCAGCACCATTGCCAAGCAACAACAACAACAAGCTTCCATTGAGTTCTTCAGTCTATACTGGGAATTGTGCTAAAACTGGAGATACAAAGAAAAACATGATACCCGACTTAAAGGAGCACACATATAATCCTCATTGGAGAACATGCAAACAACTACTTATATACAAGATATATATATGTGTGTGTGTGTGTGTGTGTGTGTGTGTGTGTGTATACATACATACATAGTAGCTAGGTGGCACAGAGGCCTGGAATCAGAAAGACTCATCTTAGTAGGTTCAAATCTGGCTTCAGACTCTTACTTGGAAAATCACTAAACCCTATTTGCCTCACTTTCCTCATCTGTAAAATGACGTAGAGAAGGAAATGGCAAACTACTCCAGTATCTTTGCCAAGAAAACTTCAAATGGTGTCATAAAAAGTTGGGCATGACTTAAAAAATGGAACAATAACAAAAAACAAATATATGTGTGTGTGTGTGTGTGTGTGTGTATGTGTGTATATATATATATATATATATATATAGAGAGAGAGAGAGAGAGAGAGAGAGAGAGAGAGAGAGAAAGAGATGTATATATACTTTTTTCTTTTTTGGGGGGGAGGGCAGGGCAAGTGGGGTTAAGTGACTTGCCCAAGGTCACATGCCTAGTAATTATGTCAAGTGTCTGAGGCCGGATTTGAACTCAGGTCCTCCTGACTCCAGGGCTGGTGCTCTATTCACTGCACCACCTAGCCACCCCCTATATGTATATTTAGATACCTATCTATATAGATTATATATCTAGATATAGGTCTGTAGTTATATTTATATGTAGATACATATGTATATGCACATAGACAGAGAGAGAGTGAGAGAGACAGAAAGAATAAGTGAAAGATCACCTAAGAGTCAGTTTTCAGGCAAAGAAATCAAAGTTACTTAGAGTCACATGAAAAAATGTTCTAAATCCCTATTAATCAGAGAAAAGCAAATTAAAACAACTCTGAAGGTATCACCTCACACCTATCAGAGTGGCTAATATGACAAAAAAAAAGGAAATGTTAAATTTTGGAGGGATTGTGGGAAGACTGGGACATTAGTGCATTCTTGGTGGAGTTGTGAACTGATCCAACCATTCTGGAGAGCAATTTGGCCAGAGGGCTATAAAATTGTGCAGACCTTTTGATCCAGCAATACCACTGCTAGGTCTATGTCCCAAAGACATTCAAAAAAGGGGAAAAGAACCTATTTATACAAAAAATATTTAAGTTTTTTTTGGTGGTGGTTAAGAATTGGAAATTGAGGGAATGCCCATCAATTGGGGAATAACTATATATGGTATATGATTGTAATGAATATTATTGTGTAATAAGAAATGACAAGCAGGATGATTTAAGAAAAAAAAACCTGGAAAGACTTCAATGAACTGAAGCAGAGTGAAGTAAACAGAACCAGGAGAACATTGCACATAGTAAGAGCAATATATTTTGTTGAAGAATTGTGAATGACTTAGCTATTCTCAGCAATACAATGATCTGAGACAATCCCAAAGGACTAATGCTGAAGCATACTATCCACTTCCAGAGAAAAAAACTGATATTGTTTGAATACAGACTGAAGCATGCTATTTCCACTTTCTTTCATTTTTTTGTTTATTTGATTCTTCTTGTAAAAAATATCTAAAATGAAAATATTTTACATAATTGCACACATATAACATATATTTGATTGCTTACCATCTCAGGGAAGGGGGAAGGGAGGGAGGGACAGAATTTAGAACTCAAGACTTTAAATAAAAAAACCTAGTAGACATTAAAAAATAAATTACTTGATTCATTACATTGAAATAATAAAGCCACAAAATTAGAACAAAAAATAGCACAGATAACAATACTGATGATAATAATAAAAGATTAATTTCAATCTGAAAAAAAAAGATCACCTGAGAGAGAAGGCACCATTAAGACAATAAGACAAGAAAAGCCATCACTGAATCTTATTTTCCCTCTCCTGTTTGGTAATGCTGGTCTTTCTTTACAAGATATTGATGTCGTATAAAAGTTTTCTTATGCTCTCTTTCTACACTCAGTCACTCAGCTTGGTTTTGACTCCAGGCAACTTCATGCCCCTTCTTCAGATTGTCACCTGAAATCTCATCACTATGCAGATTGACACCACTTTTGATAGTCAACATCTTTTTCAGTGCCCCCATTTGCTTCTCCCTTCTAATTGGAGTGCTAGAGGGCAGAGGAATAAACTCTACCCAAAGAAAGCCTTTGGGTAGAGTTTATTCCTCTGCCCTCTAGCACTCTTCATATTCCATTATTTGCTTTCCTTAGTTTTGCTCCTTGGGAATATGATGCTCCTGTACCAGGTAGTGGCCCCCCTCCTCTTGTAGCTCCCCACCCCTTTTCAGCTTCCTTTTGTGTATTGTAGGCTCCTTGAGAGAAGAGACTGTCTTTCTCTTTATTATTTTGATCCCAACACTTAGTATAGTACCAGGCATTTAGTAGGCACTTAATAAATATTTATTTAGTTGAACTGAAAATATTGACACCCTTCTCCATACCTCAGTGTATGAAAACAAAACAAAACAAAACAACCCAAGCACAACCTACTAAATCAGATTATTGCCTTACTCCACGTAGCTTGCAAATTCCTGATTTAAGTATTTTTCTCCTGTTACTTATTCAACTTGGAAGGCCTTCTTCCCCTCCAGTCATTTGAATTCTACCTGTTCTTCAAGGTACAGTTCCAAACTCATCTTAGTCGCAAGGACATCCCCCAATGAATCCAGTCTATAATGATCTTGTTAATTTATAGAATTTTAGATCTAGAAGGGACCTAAAAGATGCCCTGTTAGGGGATCTTAATCTTTTTTGCATTATGGATGATTTTTGCAAAACTCTGGCAAAAACTAGGGACCCTTTCTCAGCAGAATGTTGTGGGTGTTGTTTTTTTTTTTAAAGTGTACTGACACTACATCAAGAACCCCCAAAGTCTAGCCCAACCCTATCATTTTTTTAAATTAATAATAGTATTTATATATATATTTGAAACATTTAATGTTACGACCTCGAATTTCAGATCCATTTCCTTCCTCCCTTGTCACCCATTCCTTCTTGGGAGATAAGTAATTCAGTATATGTTGTACATGTCTAGCTATGCAAAACATTATCATGGTAGATATATTGTACAAGGCTGCTTATAATTCCCTCCCACTCATCCCACCCCCCACCTGGTCCATTCCCTACATGATCCTGTCCTTCTTCTATAGTGGGTACTTCCAACCTCCCCTCACCCCAAGGATGCCCTCCCTTCCCCAACCCTATCATTTTATAGATGAGGAAAATTAAGGTTCAGAGAGATTGTATGATCATGAAAAATAGTAAAAGTTTACGGTTGAGCTTTTACTGGGCTTCTTGACTCATAATTCACTGCTCTTTCCAGTGAACCATCTATTCAACCCTATGTTATCTCCTATAACACTTATTGTCTACCTCACTTATTTAAAGACTTAATTACAGTCTTTTTTTTCTCCTTGAGCAGAAACTTAGCCTTTTGACAAAGAACACTGCATTTAGAGTCAGAACATGGATATATATCTCAAATCTGCTATTTACTATCCTTATGACCTTTTGTAAGTCATTTACCTTACTGGACTCCAGTTTCCTTATGTATAAAATGAGGGGGTCAAACTATAAGATTAATCATAGTATAAATCAACAAGTATTTCTTGGGGTGGCTAGGTGGGGTAGTGAATAGAGTACTGGCCCTGGAGTCAGGAGGACCTGAGTTTAAATGCAGCCTCAGACACTTGACACAATTACTATCCATGTGACTTTAGGCAAGTCATTTAACTCCATTTACCTTACAAAAAGCAAAAATCCAAAAGCAAAAAACAACAACAACAACAACAAACAAACAAAAACCAAGTATTTCTTATGATTCTACTACATGCCAGGTAAAATGTTTCATTCCAGTTCTGAATTTTAGTGTTTGTATATGTACATCTCTCCTACATTAGAATGTAAGTTTCCAGTTGGCTTACAGGGCTTTAAATAGTCCTCGGCCCCTAAAATAGAGCTACACATTTAGCAGGATCTCAATAAATATATAGTGGATGAACATTCAAACATATATGGCTTGACTCATTTTTAGAATAGGAAAAAGTGAAGGAAATAGCCAAATCTTATTCAGTGTTTTTATATACATAGTCAGGATTGCAGAAGTACCAGCATGGCTGAAAGAAGGCATATTATTGCCAAAACCAAGATGACAACCCAAAACAATGACATATTCAATCTGCTATAGTGGAAAGAGCATTAGACTAGAATTTAAGAGGTATTGGTTTTAGTTGTGTAAAGGTTGATTTAAGGGCTCTGCTACTAGCTATCCATGTCACCTTTGGCAAGTCATTTTTTCCCCCTTAGGGTTTTAGATTCTTTTCTATAAATGGAGGAAAGAGGGTAGGGAAGGTGAGGTTGGACTATATAACTTTTAAGGCCCTTTCTAGCTCTATTTTTGTTTCTAATTCCTATGAACATGTATGAGTCAATGAAAATAAAGGAATTTCTCTTCAGGTTGTTCAGGAAGGAGGAATTTCCAGGTTGGGGACATAGTCTCCTTTTTGGTCTATAGTAAAGCAACATCATGTTGGTTACTGTGCTTTGGTTGTTTTTCAATTCTTTCAAGATTCTTCACAACCTCATTTGTTCTATTTGTTTATTTTTGGCAATGGTACTGGAGTGGTTTGCCATTTCCTTCTCCAAATCGTTTTACAGATGAGGAAATTGAGGCAAACAGGGCTAAGTGACTTGCCAGGGATTACAGTGTGTGAAGTCAAATTTGAACTTGGGAAGATGATTCTTCTTATGTCAGGCAAATCGCTCTACCAAGTTTACCACCTAGTGTTCCTCATTCACATTGTTCAGTTTATTGTCCTGCCCAAGAATCCTGCTTGAATTATAGACAGAGGAGAACACGAAGCTGAAAGGTTGTATTTTGCAGTTCAGTTTTGCCTTTTGGTTTTGTTGGCTTGCCATCATTCTTTAATTTAATGCACTGCACAATTCCTGAGTTTACACAGTTGTTCAGTTTCTGTAGCAAGTATATATTATCCACAGTTCATACTTTGGTACAGTTCATCTGCACCTTTATAATCATCTTTTCTATTCACTTCTAATAACCTCTCTGCAGTTCTGTCCTGAAATATGTCCTCTGAAATATGTTCACTTGGCTGTATTTTAGGGTATTTCCAAGGACTATTACAAAGGAATCACAAGTTTTATTTTCATTTTGCTTGGGAATTTGAACCATTTTCAGTTTGAATGGGATATTTTTCTCTGATGTGCAATAATTTTTTTTTTTTCTCCCTATACTCTTACATAAATAGGATATAAATCTCATGAGTCTGTTTTCTCATAAACTGCAATAGCAGAAAACACTGCGGTTCTTGTCTGATGTGGAATTTTTCCTATTTCATTTGCAAATATTGCAACTGCTTTCTGCAATTATTGCACTGATTGCATTGGGGAGTGAGACATATTCAATTCTCTTTGCAAAAATATGAGATGCTGTTTCTATATTGAAAAAAAAAATTAGGATAGGCCATATTTAGGGTGATGTGGTATAGAATAGTGGTTCTCAAACTTTTTGGTCTCAGGATACCTTTATATTCTTTCAAGAGTCTCCTAAAGAGCCTTTGTTTATATGGATTATATCTGTGTTAGAAATGAAAACATCTTAGTATTATGATGAGTTGCCTGCTAGGTGTCTCAGTGGATGGAACACTGGGCATGGAGTCAGGAAGACTCATCTTCATCAGACACAAGCTATGTGACTCATCTTTAAAATGATCAAGAGACGGAAATTGCAAACTACTCTAGCATCTTTGCCAAGAAAATCCAAAAATGTGGTCATGAAGAGTTGAACACAACTGAACAACAACACATCATTTTGTGGTCCCCATGAAAGAGTCTTGGGACCCATAAGGATGTTTGAATCACAATTTGAGAACCACTGGTATAAAGGAAAAAAATACTTATTTTTGTAATCAGAGGATTTGGGTTCAGGTCCTGATTATTTCACTTGCCAACTGTGTGACTCTGGGCAAGTTACAACCTTTCTGAGCTTCCAGTTTCCTCATCCATAAAATTGACATTGATATCACCACTGTCATCATCATGATGATAAAGTTTATATAGCTCTTATTGTGTGCCAGAAGCTGTGTAAAGTAAGCACTTTACAGTATTATCTCATGTAATTCTCTTGACAATCCTGGAAGGTAAATGCTGTCATTGTCCCTATTTTACAGATGAGAAAACTAAGTCAAGCAGAGACTTGCCTAGGGTTACACAGCTTGCAAGTGAGTCTAGATTTGAATTTAGGTCTTCCTGCTTCCAGGCCTGGCACTTTCTCCATAGTGCCACCTAGCTGCCTTAGTAATAAAAATATACATATAAATAAAATATACTGTATACCTATCAAGGCATTACACAAAGAGTTATTTTATTAATATTAATATTATGTTATTATAGAAATAAATATGTTGTGACACTGAGACTTTACTTATTGATTTTTTGATGCACCTTAATATCACTAATAGCAGCTTTAACAATCCACACTTTCTTAGTATCTGACATATGTTATCCTAAATATTGAGGATACAAAGGTATGAAAGACATGATCCTTATACTTAAGGATCCAGTTTGGTTTAGAAGATGGCATATATATTTTTTAAAGTGAGTATATAATAAATATCTCATGACATTATTAAAGTTAATGAGGGCTACTGGAATTCATGGATGGCAGAAATCACTGTTGACTTAGAAGGATTTCTTATAAGAAATTGATTAAAACAAAGCCTTGAAGGAGATCAGGGCAGCTGGGTGGAATAAAGGATAGAGTATCTGACCTGGAGTCAGAAAGATTAATCTTCTTGTGTTCAAATCTGGTCTCAGACATTTACTAATTTTGTGACCCTGGGCAAGTCACTTAACTCTGTTTGCCTTTTAATGAGGTGGAGAAGAAAATGGCAAACTACTCCAGTATCTGTGCCAAGAAAACTCCAAATGGGATCAGGGAGAGTCAGACATGACTAAAACAACTGAACAACAACAACAACAAAATTAGGGAATTGGATGAGATAATCTCTAACCTCTATGCCTCTAGCAAGTGTGGCCTGCTGGAAATTTTACAGAATCTGAGAACTGGAGGGTCATTTCATTGGAGAAAAATCCTCTACACTATAATCATTAAGTGGTTATCTAGGTTATGTTCAAAGACCTCTAATATGGGGAAATCCACTGACTCTAAAGGGTAGGACTTATACATTTAACCATCCTAATTTTTTAGGATTTTTTTCCCTAATGTCCAGCAGAAATCTGATTCTCTTTTTCATTCATCTATTCACTCATTTTCTTTAACTTCTACTCATTGATCATCTTTTGCTCTGTGGGGCTCCTAAGGAAAACAAGTCTGTATTATTTGCCATATAAAAACCATTCAACTGTTTGAACACTAATCTCCCTTTTCCCCAACAACCATATTTTCTGTAGTCTAAACATTCCTAATACCATTAACCATTTTTTTTCAGACAGCATGATCTTGAGGCCTTCACTACCTTTATTGCTCCTTTCAAGATGCTATAGTTATCAATGTCCTTCCTAAAATGTGTTGCCCAGGGCATACTATAGTGGGACTATAAGCCCTTATGGTCTTCATGCTATGCTTCTCTAATTTTCGATGTTCTGGCCTAGGAAATTCCTTCCACTTCTTACTGTCCTTCTTATACAGGTTGGTTACCATGGTAGTTGGTTTCCTTGTCACAAGTTTCTCCCCACTCTAGTCTATACACTAGCCTCCACCCTGTTGTAAAAATGATCTTCTTAAAGTATACATCTGACCATGTTACCCCTTTTCCCCCACATCCCAGACTTCTTACCCCGACTCAATAAACTTCAGTGGCTCCCAATTAGTGCCAGTAGCAAATATAAAATCCTCTGATTGGCATTCAAAGCCCTTTATAACCTCCCCCCCCACCCCGAGACTACAACAACATTTCTAGTATTCATACCTTCCTTCCAGCATAAACTCTGTGTTTCAATGACAATGATCTCTTATTCCTAGAATAAGAATGTCTATCTCCTAAATCTCCATTTTCACTAGTAGTCCCCCATGCCTGGAATACTCTCCTCATTTCCACCTCCTGGCTTCCATGGCTTCCTACAAGTTCCACATTCTACAAGAAGCCTTTCCCCAATTCCTTTTAACTCCAGTGCCTTCCCTCATTTGCTTATTTTCAATTTATCCTTGATATAGATTGTCTGTACACAGAAATGTGCATATTGTCTCCTCTGTTAGACTGAGTTCATACATGAACTGTCTTACTTTCTTCATGTCTTCAGTGCTTTGCACATAGTAGTCACCTAATAAAGGCTTATTGACTGACTTCAACAAGTTACTAGTTACTCATAATAGCTTGATTTATCATTATCAATGAAGCTGACTTTTAAACCTATTACATTAGTTTAGCATCTGGGTATTTTCCTCTCTGGAGGTCTAGGATGCATGATTCTTTCCCTTGAGCCTGGCATTACTATTGAAAGAAATGATTATTAGTAACCAATAATTTGGGTGGGGTAAGGTTCCTCATCATGGTCAGTCCCCACCCAAACTTACAAGGAATTCAATCTAGAGTGGGGAAGCCCATCAAACTTGGGTGGAGAGAGATCCTTTTGTCTAGATAGCCATGGCTGGAGTTGGTCTACATAGAGATAATTTCTCTGTCCAGGGGTCACTCTCAGTCCTCCATTGAAAAGGGTATATAAACTGTAAGCCCCGCTACCATGATTGTCTTTAGTCTAAGAGAGAAAGACAAATGGCCATCCTTTTATTAATAACCTGCTGGCCTGATTAATAAAATTATTAAATTAGCCAGAAACTATGTCTTTTGAACCTTTTTAAAGGTCACAACCTGCCTCTCTGATAACTGATAACTAATTTCCTGTTCAAACCTATATCCTTCCACCAGATTCCTCTTCTTGGGCCTTCTGGGCTTCCAGCTCATTTAAAAGGATGGATATAACAAATCCTGGGACTGATAACCAATACATTATACGTGCATTTAGCTAGCACTATGACGCTCATATACCTGAGTTCTGATTTCTGTTTTTGTTTTTTTTCTGGAAGTAGAATATCTCCTGAATGCTTCCTCCTCCTATCCCCCACAATGTGAAACTGGGGATCTCCCAAGTCAATTCAAGTCTAGATACCATATTAACAGAAACTTAGGCAAGCAGTAACATGGAACGAGTAAAAGTTTTCCATTAGAATAAAAAAAAACAAAGAAAAATTATAAACGCTTCCAATAATCATCCTCCAAATGAGTATATTTCTACTTTCTTCCTCCCCAGTTGAAGAAAGGAAACTCCCCTAGATGTTTAGTTTTATCCCAGAAAACTGAACAGCCCCAAATCTTAGCAGCTTATACTCCTTTCCCAGGGGTCTGGCCCAGAGATCTTAAGTCTAATTTTCAGTAAATATTGGACTCACTGAGCACAGTGTCTTTCACACAGATAAGGACAGCATATTTGGCACAACCATCAAACTAAAGCATTTGAACTGTTTTCTGTAGTCAATGGGGAGTCATTGAAGATACTTGACCAAGAGGTGCCATAAACATTGCAGCTATTTAGGGTCATCTAATAACAGCATGTAGGATAGTCTGAAAAGATTTAAGATGAATGACCAATTAGTAAAGCATTACAATGGGCCATGTAGTAAGGGCCTGGACATAGTGATAGAAGT
Source organism: Gymnobelideus leadbeateri (assembly GCA_011680675.1). NCBI lineage: Eukaryota > Metazoa > Chordata > Mammalia > Diprotodontia > Petauridae > Gymnobelideus > Gymnobelideus leadbeateri. The sequence continues at coordinate 209,909 of WOXC01006774.1, forward strand.
AAGAATTGAGGAAAATTTGAGAAAGTTCTATGAATATCTGGCATTCATCACAAATACTGCAAATGCTACGTTATGCTAAATGTTTTCAAATATTTGGTAATACATTTATGGAAGAAAAACACATTTTTAGCACCTATCTATATTCAAGGCTCTGTGCTAAGCACTTTATGAGTATTAGTATACAATAATAGAATCATAGATCATTAACTAGAAGAGATCTCAGTATCTTCAAATCTAGCACTTTCTTTTTACAGATGAAGAAAATGGGGCCTAGGGAAGTTAAGTGACTTGTACAAGGTTACATAGATAGTTGTGTCTTAATTTCTGAAATTTCCTCTTATTGCCTTAGGATGTAGCAATAGACTTGTATTTCTTCCTTCAAAGGAAATAAAATTCACGTTTTCCTACTTTTATATAGTTTTACCTATTTTGTCCCTTTTGTGTTGATTCAATGTTCCTCCTCACTGCTCTGGAAGAAAGAAAATTGGTCAAGAGGGAAACGCTTCTCTCAGTGAGTAAAGAGAGTACAAAATCAGAACTGGATTGAGCACTCTGTGTTCAATGGTATCTTTACTGCTTCATGGGAAATAATCATTAATCCTTGCTATTTACAGGATGTAGTTGAAGGAACATTGGTCATAAGCCATAGGATGAGTCTCCATTGTGTCATGTATTAGCTGTCCAACCTTGTGCAAGGCATTTGACTCCTTAGAGTCTGTTTCCTCATATGTAAAATGGGGAGAACAATCCTTGAACTATCATCATCCGCCCAGGGTTTGTTGGAGAATCAAATTATACAATAAATGAAAAGCACTTTCTAAACCTTAGAGTACTCTGGAAGTGTCAGCTATAATGCATCTTTTTTTTAAACCACCATTGTGGTTTCATGTCATGTAGAAAGCTGCTAGTGAGGCATTTCTTCTATCAATGCAGGTCAGAACCTTTTCTGTAACTTAGAGCTTGAGAGAGTTGCCTGGAATTGAAAGGAAGGGAAACAGTCATCACTCCCTTTCCTAAATGCTCATAATCCTCCTCTTCCTCTCTGTCCTTCTCCTATTGCTTTGATGACAATGGTGACAACCACTACCGACATTTCATAGTTTAAATGAGTTTTAGCATGAAAAAATATAGAAATGAAAAACCCTAAGTTTGTAATATGTCATGCAAATTAAGATATTTGGTTATTTTCTCATGTTATTTTATATGAGCAAAGCAGAATTGCAGTAGCTCAAAAGAACATGATACGAGCAAATTTTGAGACACCTCCATTCCAGATGTTCATATGGACAATTTGTAGCCAACTTGAGGTAGAGCTTTCTGAGCTCCTATTGGCCTGAGCAGTCACAGTTGGATATGCTGTACATTGACATAGTGATGTCATTTTGGTCCTCTTTCAATATGAAGGACAATGACCAACAACCAAAGACCAAATTTTCTAACAGTGCCTTTAAGAGAGTTGATTTTGCAAGAGAAATATAGTCAAGGAATTATGGCATCTCTGCTTTAGAAGAGACCTCTGAAATTATATAAACAGGAATACTATACTATATCCTCCTAAAAGGGACATTCAGCTCCATTCTAAGATTTCCATTAATGAGGAACTCCTTGTTTCTGGAGGTGGCCCATTATACTTTTAGATATCTGTAATTGGAATCAGTCTCTTTGCAATTTTGTGCATTTCTCATAGGTTTTCTTTGTCAAAAAGACCAAGTCTTATCTCTTTTAAACACAGTAAGATCCCAAATCTTGGAATAGCTCCCATTAAGTCTTCCTTAAAAATCCTCTCTTCACAACAGGTTTCTTGTGAACTATTTTTCACTGTAAAACTATGTAGACTTACTACAAAGTGACTAGTGTATCTGAAAGAAGACAGCTAGCAAAATTATTTAATTGTATTTAGTGTTCCTGGTTTGAAAAGTGAATTAGATATTCAAATTAGGAGTTCCCAGATGGTCCATTAGAAGTTGAAATGGTTTTCAATTTATTTTATGCTGTTATTTACAGTATTTTCTTTTCACTCAGGTTTAGTCTCTCATTTCGATTTTGCTTTATTGCAGTTCTTTCTAGGGGAGATGTGATTTAAATAATGGTAATTTGTTAATGATGTGTGGATTCCCTAAGCTTCTTGCTCTCACTACTGGATGTTACTCTACATGAGTTTGGAGCAGATGCTGGTAAATTCCATGAAATAAAAAATGAAGGCCATAGAGAGTGCAAAGGTCAGTTAGCAGAGCTGGGGGCATCAGTAAGAAGCTGGCCTGTCATCTAAGATGAGTTAGCCAATTACTATGTGACCTAATGAAAGGTTCTTTCCAACCTAGCAGAGTTGTCCACTGCTATTTTCTTCATTGATAGTCCAAGTGCTGCAAATGGTCATACTCTGCTGTGCCAGCAGAGAAATGACTCCATACTCCAAAAGTGCCATAGTTGCTAAACTTCTTGCCTGAGTTCAAAATTAAAATGTAAGCTGGAATCTACACTTTAACAAGAAGAGTGTTCTGGGCACAATCCCTGGGGTCCATGGAGGCAATGATCCCTTTCCTTCTCAGCGGGATGTGTGTTCCTGATTGCTTGATTTCAGATGAAGGACCATAGCAGCAATAATCAAATACCATTAGTTATATTGTACTTAACATGTTGGGAAAAAGTGAGTAGACCAATGTGCAAAGAAATGCTTTCTTAAGACTACCAAGTGAAAAATGTCATTTTGAAAACTTGCAGCAGGTCCCACTGGGGTGCAAACATGTAATTTGGCCTGACACCAGAATACAATACCAACTAACCCTCACATTCTGAAATGGGAAGCAAATGTGGTCTATGTGATTAGCCCACTAAAGAAAATTCTAATTCCCCAGTTGATTCTATTTCTAGCATTTAAGTCAGAGCACTGCTCTGACTTAAAGTTTTAAAGAGCTTGCCTTCAAATTCATACAGCATTTCTCATCTAGGAAATTTTAGGCATTATGCAGACATCTGTTTGCACATTTCCTCAACTTTACACTGGTGACCAAGGCTATAAAAAAGCTGGGGTTAGTTGGTCAGGCATGAATTGTTCAACTCAGCTACTCCGAACAAATAAAAAAAATTATTAAGCATTTCCTCTGTGCTAAACACTGTTCAAAATGTCAGAAGTACAAATGTGATAGGGAGAATGAGGGGAAAGAGAGAGAGGGAGAAGCAAAGAGCAAAGGGGAGGGAGAAGAAGAGGAGGAGGAGAGAGTGACACAGATGGAAGGAGGATACATGATGGCCTGAGTACATAGCAGAGAGACAAGAGGGTGATATGAAGCAGAAACAAAGTCTGGTATTGGGGAACAGCCAATAGAATGGGTTAAGTGGGCAAATCGGAACACATTTAGTTACCAATAAATTAAGTTGAGCCCCACAGTAGAAGCTCCAAAATGAGTGGATTAATTTTCTCAGAGACTAAGGCCTGGATTTTGGAAGACCTACTGGTTTAGGTGGGCAGGAGCAGTTTGGTGATGGCCTGGGTGGATAGTTAGTTGGGATGTATAGCCAAAACAAGCATAGGCTAATGTTTAGGACCAGTCAATTCTTATGGAGGTCTAAGTGAGCTAGTTTGCACACCCTTTGACCACCTGAATAAAGGTATATAATGCAATGTAGAAGAAAGAGCAATAGAATGACCGTCAGAATATACATTTAATTTCCAACTTTGCCATTTATAAAATTAGTAGCTGTGATCTGGATGAAAATTAGGGAAGGAAATCACAAAAAAATGGGAAGACGGGTAAGAGGAAAACCAGGAGAGAGCAAAACCTAGAGAGGAGAGAGTATCTAGGGGGAAATCATGATCAACAGATTCAAAGTTTGTTAGAAATCAAGAAAAAATAAGCATTAAGAAAAGGCCACGGGAAAGATCATTCCTAACTTTAGAGAAGTTTCAGTTCTTTATTGCAGTTGAAGGATGAGGTCTGAGGTCAGATTGTAGAGGGTTTATAAAGGAAAAGTTGTCCTGTAGCTTTTCAAACTCAAAAATCCTAAAACAAAAGTCATTATTTTTACCCTAATCTCCTTATAACTCTCTTATTTCTGTCAATAGCAGAAGCATCTTTCCATGTCACCTGAGTTTGTAATCTAGGAATAGCCCTAAAGTTTTCAGTTTCTAATCAGTTAAGTCTTGTCTATTCTACCACCACAATGTGTCTCACATCTGTCTCCTTTTCCCCAGTCAGTTGGCCACAACTCTGGTTCAGGTCCTAATCACTTTTTGGCCTATCGCTATAGTCTTCTAATTTGCCTACCAGCCTCAATTCTCTCCCTTCCCCCAATCATTCTCCATCTAGATGCCAAAGTGATTTCCTAAGGCACAAATCTGACTATGGCCCTCCCCAATTCCACAAATTCTGTTGCTTTCCTTTTACCTTTAGGAGGAAATACAAACTCTTCTGTTTTGCATTTAAAGCCTTACCCAATTTGTTTCCAAGCTAGTTTTCCAGGTTTGTTATGTATTATTCCCCCTTATGCTTGCCTATTTGCTGTTCTTCATACATATCATTCCATTTCCTACAATATTTAGAAAGATTATGTTGTCAGTAGTATGAAAAATGGATGAGAGAAGCAAGAGTTCGGAGTCAGGAAGCCCATTTAGGAGGCTGTTGAAATAGTTTTAATATGTGATTAAAGCCTGGACAAGATTGATTGCTATAAGGAGGAAGTGGACATGAGAAATATTTTGGAAATAGAAGTGTCAGGATTTGGGAGTTGGATAGAAGTGAGGAGTAAGAATAAGGGAAGAATAAGAGATTACTCTCTGACTTCAAGCTTAGGCTAGAATGAGGTTGGTTAAATAGAATAAGTTGGGGGAGAGGAAAGCTTTTTTTTTTTTGGAAAGATGATGAGTTGTTTGTGACTTATTTAATTGGAAATACCAATTGTACCTCCAAGTAGAGGTATATAAAAGGCAACTAGAATTTCAAGATTGGAGTTCTGGAGAAAGGTAAGGATTAGTGATTTAGATTTGGGAGTCATACATAGAGGTGAAAATAAAGCACTAATATTCAATAAGATCATCAAGGGAGATATTGTAGTGAAAAGAAGAAAGCCAGGAAGAGTCCCATTTGTGGCCAAAGAGGAGGAAGATGAAGGAAGTGAAGGAAACTGAGAATGAGTCATCAGAGAGGTAGGAGGAAAAGCAGAAAAGAGGAATTTTTCTAAATGCAATAGAAGAGAAAGTACTAAGAAAGGAGAAGGAGGAAGTCAATGGTATAAAATGATGAAGAGAATTAAGGAGGATGAAGAATAGGAGAATGTAATTGACTTGGCATTAAGTAGGTGACTATTATTTTTTTTTTTTAAAGCAATTGGGGTTAAGTAACTTGCTCAAGGTTACATGGCTAGTCATTATTTGTGTGTGGGTGCTCATTTTCTGAGGCCGGATCTGATCTCGGGTCATCCAAACTCCGAGGCCGGCGCTCTTACTCACTGAGCCACCTAGCCGCCCTTTTAGGGCAATTGGGGTTAAGTAACTTGCCCAAGGTCACACGGCTAGGTTTTTGTTTGTGCGGATTAGGTGTCGGAGGCCGGCTCCGAACTCAGGTCCTTCTGATTCCAGGGCCGGCGCTCTATTCACTGCGCCACCTAGCCGCCCCTAGTAGGTGACTATTATTAACCTCATATAGAGCAGAGGAAATGGAGGCCAGATTGCAATGCATAATAAAATGAACTAGTAGAAGCAAAAGCACCATTCAATTTACTCTTTTCAGAAGTTTGACAGTAAAAGGAAGGAGAAAAATAAGACAATAGTTGGAAGGGTTAGGAAGTTCACTCCGACTTTTTGTTTCTTTCTTTTTATTATATAGTAACCTGCAAATGTTTGTAGGCTGAGCGAGATAAAGGAGTCAACAGAAAAGAGAGGGAATGAAAATAAGTGTGAGAGAGAATGATTGATGGAGTGAGGTAACTGAAGGGATGGGAGGAATTGGGGTCAAGGACACCATGTTACAAATGATGTTTAGGTTAGACTTGGCAAAGAGGAACTCTACTTCATCCTCTCAGACTGGTGGGATTAAGGAGAGGACAGGTTACGACAAAGAAAGATTGAGATGAGTGAAGGAGGCTTTCAATCTTTTTAGTAAAGTAGGAAGCACAGTTATCTATTAAGAATGAGAAGCAAGGCATGGGATTGTGCTCTTGAGGAGAGAAAAGAAGATTTAGAAGGGCCACAGTTAGGAGTTGATAGTCAATAATGGAGGAATTTAATAAAAATATTTCGCATCAATAAGAGCTCCCCCATGAGAATGCAGTACCTTGGAAGGGGGACTTTCTTTTTTTGTATCCTCAATGTTTAATATAGTGCTCTGAACATAGTAGTTAATAAATGCTAGTTTCCTGACTGACTTAAGTAGATAGGATGTATTTGTGCTCTCTGCCATGCCATTTATTGTATCTATTTTGCCAATCCAAATTCCTTTACCCCGTGATAAAATTTAGCTGTGGATTCAAACCCTGTTTGTACTCAAAACTACTGTGGATAGGGTAGGAAGAAAAGGAGCAGCAGTGACCAACGCTAGCACCGACTTCATGGTCTTTTTACTGAAGGGTAGCAGGTCTGGAGTAAAAGCAGGAGTTATGCCAGTGGACAAGAGGGGGTGCTGCACCCTATTCATCACAGATTAGTTGGCTGGTTGCCTTTTATTGGAAAATTATCCAGCTTTGTCTAACATGCATATAATGGATTAGAGTTTGTTGCTTTCTAGAACACTAAACTGTCCAATTGATATCCCATAAACTGGCATCAGAAGGAAGCTTCTCCCCTGACTGGCCTAGCTCCGGTTCATTGAGTTCCATGGTTCAGTGGTTTGTACCAGGGCAGGCTGAAACTTTATAACAAAGAGTTTTATTCCACTTTAAAGCTGCAGATGAAAAGTAATTTAGTTCATATGCTGCAGTGATGCAAATCAAAACCCATAACATTTTTATTAATTGCTGAAAGCAGACAAGGTTTCAGAGGCACAAAAAATACTAGCACAATACTATAGAAATACAATAAATCTAAAAGTCTGGATGGCTGCCCAGTGTTTTAGAAGTGAAAAGCTTAACTATACATGACTTATAAAATGTAGTTTTGCTGATGCAAAATCAATTGAAATAGTCATCTTTTATTTTATGATCTTCCTCCTATGTGTCATTATAAAGAGGAGGGTGACCCTGGAGTCTTAAAGACTGTGTGGTTGGTGTGAAAGTTCTGGAAGGTCCTTTCAAGTTGAAAGGGTTCCTTATTCAAATTCGGTCATAGACCATGTATATCTGTCATCCCAGGATCAGTTGAAAAAGTTTGGAATGACTTAAAAAGTTTAGATACCAGGTTATGCATTAAAAAAAAGCTACAATAGCTTGCTTATAAAGACTGTCTACTAAATTGTGGAAGAGTTGTGGTACATATAGGTAGAGGAAGTGCCTAGATAGATAGATAGATAGACAGACAGACAGACAGACAGATAGATAGAGGATAGGCCATTTATTGAGTATTCACTGTGTCAAGCACTGTGTCAGTTCTTTCAAGTGCTAAAGAAATTACTAAGATATGTTTTAGTATAGGTTATTGGACTTTCTCAAAATCTTTTTAATTAAAGTTTTGACATTCAACTTCGTTCTTTTCTTTTTAACTTAATGTTCTTATGCAACAAAAATGTCTTTCTTTTGGTCTTGCTAATATCTCTACTTGGTAATTTGTTGACAACACATCATCTTGGTCCCTAAGGTTTTTCTCTAAGAACAAACAAGAAACACCCACCCAGGTATCTAAGAAACAAGCATACTCTGACACTATGTTCTATACAAAAATCAATTGTTCCCAGCATACTAATTATTCTGGATGTTTTTGAAATAACCATTAAACAAACATAAAAGAATAGAAATGTTGCTCCTGTCTTTTTAATCACTTGATGGGAGAGATGGATAAGGAATCAAAATATTTTTTCAGTGTAGTTAGAGACCATTATATATGTGATTTTCACCCACATAAAACTAGTATAATACATTTGTTTATAGTTATTCATCAGTTCAGCAAAATGTATTTAATTATAACAACATAATCGCACAGAGCAATGCTGTGTAAACTGTTATACTATTGCTCAAGGGTCCATATATACCAGCTAATTTGCATACCCGGAGGGAATGAATCATTGTTTATATCTACTATATAACACCAAAACATGAAAATGAAGTGAAGGATTCAATAATACATGTGTTTTGGGTAAATTATTTTATGTGGATTCTAGATGTTTATCCATGGATAAAACATATATATGAACGACTGGTTCTCATTCATCATATTGATTAGAGAACCATTTAGATGAGAGATCCCCAACCAGAAAAATGTGATCAATGGCTCCTGAATCATTATCTTTCTAGTAGCTTTCTAATAGTCAGTTGCTACTATTACACTTAATTCTCTACAAATCACCAGGGTTGGGGGTAAGAAAAGGTTGTAGGAAGACATTTATATAGCCTCGGGGAAATTAATAGTAGCTCTTTATCAGGAAAAGGTTGGGCATCTCTGATGTAGACACATTCCAAGAATTGTTCAAAAGGATAGCTTCTGGCCTCTAGAAATATAATATCCAAGCCATCTTATGAATCGTAGGGACTGCTTTGAAAACTCTTATTTAGTCATTCAAAACTGCACCTGAGGGCCGGCTAGGTGGCACAGTGAATGGAACGTCGGCCCTGGAGTTAGGAGGACCTGAGTTCAAATCCTGCCTCATACACTTAACATGAAACTAGCCATGTGACCTTGGGCAAGTCACTTAACCCCAATTGTCCTACCTTCCCCTTCCCAAAAGCAAAAAAAAAAATATCGTATACATGTCATATTCCTACTCAGTAGAATATGAACTCCTTGAGATCAGGAGGCATTTTAGGGATGGATAGGTGGCACAGTGAATAGAGCACCAGTCCTGGAGTCAAGAGGACCTGAATTCAAATCTGGCCTCAGACATGTAACACACACACAAAAAAAAACTAGCTGTGTGACCTTAGGCAAGTCATTTAACCCAATTGCCCTCCAAAAAAAAAGCAAAAATAAACTGTGCCTGACAATGATGTTGATAGCAACATATGCAAATGTGATCATCCCTTGTGACTAACTCATCCATGTCCTTCTAAAAGTTCTCCTAACCTGTTGGAAGGCTTCTTTGCTTTCTCCTCATATTGACAATCATTTTCCTGAAGACATCTTTTATTCCTCTTTTTCAAAGCTCCTAATCTTGTTATATAATAATGGTGGTCATTTATATAACACTAAGAGGTTTTCAGAGTGCTTTATGTTACCCTGAGTCCAATGCTCTAGCCCAGGGTTGGCTTTGTTCTGTAAAGTTTGGATTAAGTCAAAGGGCTGCACTTGAGGACCTAGAGGGCTAAATATGGCCTCAAGGCCACAGGTTTCCCGCCCCGCCATTATATATTCTCTAATTATATGCTGCAACCTTTTCATACCTACCTTGTATCTATTTCCTTCTTGGTAATAATCATTTTCATAAGTGTAATGGGCTAGGCCTGAAGCAAGCTATTCCCCTGGAAGTTTGAGACTAAAACTGGAATAAAATGAGTAATTTGTAATTTATCCAATAGTTTGCAAAAAGAGGCTTAGAAATTCATAGCAGGGGAAGGATATTCAGAGCAGAGACTGAATGTTCAACCAGGACAAGGCATTCCTTCAGATGAACACGATTTACCACTATTATTCATATAACTTATCTGTGGCCTAAAGCCTCAGGGAGGAACTCCAGCCCCTCATGTCCTGGTTTTGATACCCAGGTGACTAGGAAGTTCTATCAGTGACCCAAGCTTTAGTTCCCTGAGCCAATCAAATCTCAAAGACAGCTTCAATAATTTTTTGTTAAGGAAAATTAGCCTCACTGACATGGGTGGTGATAGCAAGATTAGGATATTGCTCCTACCATAAATGGCAACCCATATATTGACATTGCTTGGAATGTTCCTCACAGGTTGGAAATAAAGAAATGATATTTTACCTTGAATACAACCCCAAGAAATGCCAATGTGCTACTCTAGCTAGCTTTCTGTCTTCTCATTCTTGTCTGAGATATTACCATAATTAGAAACAAATTTTCCTACAGCTTGAATAGATCATCTAGGAAGAACTTGTAGAAAAAACATGGATAAGAATTGTGAAAACTGAGAAGGCATGAAGGGTTTGTAATCTGCATTGGTGGAAGGAGTAGTCTCACTGGCAAAAATAAGTCACCGAAATACTACTTGTGAGCATGTGAACTTGAGTAAGTCCATATATTTCTGAGCCTCAGTTTCCTTTTCTGTAAATGTGATATGAATATTTTCACTATCTACCTCATAGAATTGTAAGGAAAAAATGAGGTAATACATATAAAAGTACTCTTTATTTACATATAGGAGTTTCTTCTTAATAATAATAGTAATTAATAATATATAGCAGCTAAGATTTATATAGCAGTTACTACATACCAGGCACTGTTCTAAGCACTTTACAATTATTATCTCATTTGATCCTCATAACAATCTTGCAAGGTAGGTGCTATTATTATTCCCATTTTAGAGATGAGGAAACTGAGACAAAGGATAAGAAACTTGACTAGGTTAACATTGCTAGTAAAATATCTGAGGCTGGATTTAAACTCTGATCTTCCTCCCGACCTAAAGCCCTACTCCCTGTGCCACTTAACTACCTATTTTAAGAGTAAGATCCTTGAGCGTAAGGGCTGTGGTTTTATATTTTTATTCTTTCCCCTATGCCCACCACTTGGTACAAGACATGATATGTAGATACCTAAAAAGCATTTGCTGAAAGAATCAATGGATCTTGGAGTTTCAAGATAAAATAATGTAAAGAATCCCTATTAGTTGTGGAGGAAATCAGCAGATTGACTAATAGGACAGAAAAGGAAAATGATAAATGTTGGAGAAGATGTGGGGAAATTGGAACATTAATGCATTATTGGTAGAGTTGTGAACTGATCCAACCATCCTGGAGAACAATTTGGAACTATGTCCAAGGGACTATAAAACTGCATACATGCCCTCTGATCCAACAATACCACTACTAGATCTGTATCCCAAAGAGATGATAAAAAAGGAAAAGGACTCACATGTACAAGAATATTTATAGCAGCTCTTTTTGTGGAGGGAAAGAATTAGAAATTGAGGGGATGCCCATCAATTGGGAATTGGCTGAACAAGTTATAATATATGGTTTTGATGGAATCCTATTGTGCTATAAGAAATGTTGAGCAGGCAGATTTCAGAAAATGAACTGATGCTGACTGAAATGAGCAAAACCACAAGAACATTGTACATATTAACTGCAATGCTGTGTAATGATCAACTGTGAATGACTTAGCTCTTCTCAGAAATACGATTCAAGACAATTCTAAAAGACTCATGATGGAAAATGCTAACCATACCCAGAGAAAGAACTAAGGAGTCTGAATGCAGAATGAAGCATATTATTTTTCAATTTTTTTCTTTCTTATGTTTTTTTCCTTTTGTTTTGATTACAACATGACTAATGTAGAAACATATTTAATGTGATTGTACATGTGTAACCTGTATTGGATTGCTTGCTGTTTTGGGTGGGGGGAGAGGAAGGGAGAAAATTTTCAACTCACAATCTTACAAAAATGAATGCTGAAAACTATCTTTCTATGTAATTGGGAAAAAATACTATTAAGGAAAAAATTGTGGATCAGATCCCTAAGGTGAGAAGCAAAAATTACCATGCTAGAAGCCAACATTCCCCCTACTGATTAGAACACTCCACATTTGAAGTAACCTGGGATACTCCTCTCTGATCATTAGAAAGGTGAGGACAAACTGCCTTTATGTCCTTTGGATGTATACAGTGATCCATTGAATTTCCTACATTTCAAAGGAAAAATTAGAAGGACCTTGTGCCTAGGAACAGCGGTTTAGGTACCATAGAAACACACAGCTAGAGAAATGTTATTTTGAGTATGGCACATGTTTCTATTTAGAATTTTAAAACCGAACCTAACACAAAGCTTAGGAATATTTGAAAGGCAACAATTCAAATCTATCAGTGTTTAAAGTAAGTTGATCTCTGCATATATTAAATCACTCAAACCTGAGGTAGAAGCTGCTGTAGTCTAAATCTAATTTACTCCAGTTAATTTGTAGCAGCTTAATTTAGGTGACTTTTTCCTAGACTGGAAGAGAAGAAAAAGAAAAGCAAAGGGAAGATAAATAGAGCACATAAACAGAGACACTAACTTGTCAAATGCTGGCTCAGGTAAGATCTCCCCAGTGAGTCCACTGAATTGGAGAGAGGAATGAAAAGAGACTGATAGTTGCTTTGGAGTTTGCAAGAATCTCAGCCCTTCTTTTCATATCTTCCTCCAAGGAGGATGGATCTGACATATGGTTCTGGTGCTGCTTAGTTACACATTCCTTTTCTACTCCACTTAACATATTTCATTTATTTGTCATTTCTAATATTTAACTTGAATTACGCCTTTCCCCCCCTATCTTTCAAATTGATTGATAGCATGAATTTTGATCTTTGGAAAAAATTATTCCATGCTTGAAGAAGAAAAGAATGAGGTTCTCATCAGTAAGCCTCCCTGAAAGAATCTGACATGTTCTTTAGGGGATGATTGGCCACCCATACAACTGAAGCACAGAGGGAGAACTTACTTAAGTCTGCACTATTTGATTAACATGTAGAAGCTAAGATCAACTGACAAATTTAATTATACATTCAAGTGATGTTTCCAATTGGGCTTAATTTTTTAAAGTGATGAATGAATTGCAGGAGATGAAATTCTGTTGGGAAAAGAAAGATTGGTGAGAAGCTCATTCATTTGTTGTCCTTGGCTTGTACTCACACGTGCATATGTGAAGCTACACCCCTTTCCTTTTCACTTGTTTTATATACATGGAAGAATATGTATCAGGAATATGTATGTGTATACATACACATATACATATGTGTGCGTGTGTCTGTAAATCTCCCCCCATATATATGTGTGTGCCCACACACAGAATGCCTAGCATAGTGTTCTGCATACAAAAGGACTCAATAAATCATTTTTGAATTGAACTGATATATTGAAATACTTGCTAGTCCTCTGACATTAAGCAAATCACTTCCTCTTTTCAAAGACTTAGATTACTCATCTATCAGCACTGAACTAAGTGACATCTATGGTCCTTTCCAGCTTGAAATCCTGTGAACCTAAGCCCGAGGTAGGAGTGAATTGCCAAGGTCCATCTTAGCTTCAACATTCTGCAATCTGCTTGTCTGGCTAGTCAGCCATGCTATATCTAGCATTTACTTTATACAAAGGCTCCATTCTGCTTCCACAAAGGAAGGAATAGATAGAGCCTGAGATACCCTCCTAAATGTTCCCTCTCAGTTTTTCTTCTATAGGAAAAGTGGTCAATCTGGGCCCAGGAGAGGAATAAACAAAGAAAATCATTTGCATAAACCCTAGGGAAATGACTCAAGAAGTATTCTGAGTGTCTGCTGGGTCTGGCTTGGGCCAGGGAGTAGTCACTGAGGATTGAAAAAAAAATAGCCATTTAAGAGCTCTGATTCCTGCACAATGGCTTGGTGATAGGCGACACATAGCTAAACATTTACCTCCTCTGGAGATTTAATGTACCAGATAGTTATAAGAGAAGAAATATCTCTCATATTAACTTATATTAATGTCTGAAACATTTTCAGCAGCATTAGATATTTGAGTACAATAAATCCAGGTTTTATGGAATGGGTTGGGACCAAGGCTGTTACATAAAAATGGATTTTCTGGAAAAATGGAAATTAACAATTTACCCTAAGAATTTCATTGGAAAAAGTATTCTGTCCCATTTGAGTAATGATAGAAGATAAAACATGGCAGTGCTTCATCCCTTTCCCCTTTATTAATGAATTAGGATACACAAAAACTCAATAAAAATTATATAAAAAGCTCAGAGCAATCATTCAGCTCTTCTTTGCCAGTCAGTAACTTTCATTTCATAACATGGGTATTTCTGTTCAAACAAAATTATGTAAAATTGGGATTTAACTATAATGCTAAATTGCATTTTATTTGGTTTCTTAATCAATCTTGGGCGGCAAATTTCATTTTCTCTTCTCATAGCTAAGATTCTTTGAACTGACCCAGGGAATAAGTATTCATCAGACCTCCGTATCAAACAGGTGTTGTGAAAAGGCAGAAAAGGGTGTTTGAAAAGTGCTATGAGATTACTGGTTAAACAAAAACTATGCAAGTATAAACTATATGCTTAATAAATGTTTGTGGTTCGGTCCTAATCAAGTCAATAAACATCAAGTAAGGGCTTATTATGTACCAGGCACCTTGGATAAAAAAAAGGTCAAAAACCAGGCTCATAACTCTCAAGAAACTCATATTCTAATGGAAGAGACAACATTCAAATTAATAGGTACATGGAAGACATATTCAGTGTAAATAAAAAGGTAATCTCAGAGGGAAGGAACTAGTAGGAGGAAGGGGCAATTGGCAACCTGGAAAGGCCTCCTGCAGAAGGGTATGGGTTGAGTTTTGAAGAAAGCTTGCAAAGGCACAGTGTGGGGAAGTAAAGTGTTGTGAAAGACAGAAAGTAGGCCAGTGTAACTGAATGGTAGTGTGTGGAGAGTCAGTGGTATGAAGACTGGAAGCATAGCAAGGGCCTAGGTGGTGAAAGGGGCTTTATATATCAAATAGAGACTTTATTTTTGATCGTAGAGTTAATTGGATACCATTGGAGTTTATTGTGGCATAGTCAGATATGTGCTTTAGAAAAATCACTGTGGCAACTGTATAGAGGATGGATGGAGTGTGGAGAGATTTGAGGCAGGGGACTACTTAGGAAGCACAAGAATACAAACATACAATATGATTTTACAGCATTTATTAAACTGTGACTCCCTTCATGCCCTTCTTCCACTTTAAACAGTGTTTTGATCCACAAAATAAAGATACTCTTGATTAGTGAACTGTCATTCAGGCATAGCTTGTGACCATTCCTGAAAATCTGACTTTCCTCTGAATTTGAGGCATTTAGGCTGCCAAGTAGATAGAGTGTGAAACTTGTTGTTAAGTAGATTCAATTCAAATCCTACCTCAGTCACTGGCTTTGTTACCTTGGTCAAGTCACCTCACCTTTTTCAGCCTCAATTTCTTCATCTGTAAAGTAGGGAATGATTACAGCTAACTCACAGAGTCATGGTGATGATTAAATGAGATAATATATATACACATATATATATATATATATAATTGTACAAAACATTAAAGCATTATACAAATCTGAGCTAGTATTATTAGACATTGGAGGGAAAACATTATTCTATTCACTTTGTTGTTCCTCCATCTGAAACCAAAGGATAAGAGACACTCATGCCCCAGGATTTCAGGAATAGTGTTATCATTCATATGTTCCGCAAAGCAAATATCTAAGAATGGAAGAATGCCACATTGACAAGCTCATGGATATCTAGATGGATATATTTTTTAAAAAATTATTTTTATTTTAAAAAACTTATTTATTTACTTTTAGTTTACAATATTCAGTTCCACAATCCTTTGAGTTTCAAATTTTCTCCCGCTCCTTTTCTTCACTCCTTCCTTCCCCCACCATGGTAGCATGAAATCCAATATAGGTTCTAATAATACCTTCACATTAAATATTAGTCAAGTTGTAAAGAAGAATTATAACCCACGGAATGAACAAGAAAGAAGAAATAAAATAAAGCAAAAAGAGAGAAAGAACAAGTAGTTTGCTTCAATCTGAATTCAGATTCTGTAGTTCTTTCTCTGGATGTGGATATCCCTTTCCATCATGAATCTTTTAGAATTGTCTTATAGTGTTACACTGGTGAGAGTTCAGTCCATCAAAGTTAGACATCACAGATAGGATGTGTCTGTAATTGTGTACAAAGTTCTCCTGGTTCTGTTCTCCTCACTCAGTATCAGTTTATATAAGTCTCTCCAGGTTATTATGAAGTCCATCTGCTCCTCATTTATTATAGCACAATAGTATTCCATTACATTTATATACCACAATTTGTTTAGCCATTCCCCAATTGATGGGCATCCCCTTGATTTCTAATTCTTTGCCACCACAAAAAGAGCTGCTATAAATATTTTTGTACATATGAATCCTTTCCCACTTATATGATCTCTTTGGAATATAGCCCTAGAAGTGGTATTGCTGGGTCAGAGGGTATGCACATTCTTATAGCCTTTTGGGCACAGTTTTGGATAGATATATTAAACCATGACAGTTTATTTTAGATCATAAGCTAGCATAATTAGATGTTGGTTGCAAGGGCAGGTAAGTTTTAATTTTTCTAATAGAATTCTTTTCACCAGTGGAAAAACATCAACAAGATTGCAAGAGATGAAATTTGATTGAATTCTACACACCCTCCTCCCCAACCCTAATTCCTTTTCAGAATTCTTTACCCCTTCCCTGGTTACTTGCACACTCAGGTTTCCCTGATTCCTACTATCAGGGAAGGGAATCTGACAAACAAATTCCTCCAACATAGTCCTGTAACTAAGAGGGGAAACTGGTGCTTTGCTCTAGAATGCTGAGCATTAGCAGGTGTTGAAAACATTTTTATTCTTTCAACAAGTAAAAGCTACTGTTTAGCACTTACAGTAGTTGGCAAGAATGATTAGTTAAACTAACAGTTCATGTGCTTTAATGCCCTGGCCATTGACACTGGAGGAGAGTTGAGCCCTGCCCTATTCCTTCTTCAAGCATTGATTTCCTTGGGGGCAGCCAAAGGACTGGGGTGCTGGTTATTCTGTCCTACCCCTTCCCTATTACAACCACCAGATGAATATCTCAGAGTTTTCTCCAAACCCAGCATTCTGTGATCTGAGGTCTCTTGCTGAGGTTTTTTTTTTCCCCTCTTCCCAAACCGAACTTGTCTTTAAAAAGTTGATTTGGGCTTTTCCCATGACATGTTTTGCAGTAGTTGCTTTGGTTGGTAGGATTACTATTTATGGATCTATATTCCAGATATATATATGACTGATTTAAATTTTAAAAGGACATTCCTAGAAATTTCAACAATAATGAAAAAGAGGGTATCATTTAAAATATTTAGTTAAAAGGAAAAGAATGCTAAGTTAAGTTAGAGATCCTCTGTGCATTTTTGAATGTCCAAATTGATGGTAAATCTTCCATCTTTTTGAGCACGCTTTTGGTGTTTGAAGTTGCCAAAAGTTTGTTGGCATATTTATTGAATAAGGTTGGTCTCTAAGCTGTATTGATTTGAAACAAAGAATCTATGTCTTCTTCTACAGTGACAATTAGACATATGAATGACCAAACTAGGCTATTTTCTGAGCTTCTCAGATATGGGCTACTAGTACTGTCCAGAATTTGAAGCTAGGGCTCTGAATGTGGTAGAAATATGGTACTGGAACTTTGAAAAGGAGAGTTCAGTTTGTACTTGTATATACATAGTTGAGAGATGATGGTGTTAGAGTAGATTGGATCACCAAAGTCCAGAGAAGAGAATATGGCCCATACTGGAGCTTTGGAAGATGAGGAGAGGAGATATTGAGTGAGAGAGAAGAAGCAGGCAGAGTAGTAGGAAGAAAGCCAGGAAAGGGCAAGGATGATGAGGACTCAAAAAAAAAAGACCATTGAGATTGGTGATGCTGAGACCACTGGCAACCTTGAAGCAGACATTGCCAGTAGAAGGGGGTGGTGGTAGATGGGAACTAGGTTGAAGGGCAAACAAGAATAAGAGCAAAGGGATTTCAGTCTTTCATCATCAAACCTGCTTCTTAGGAACTTTTGAGTGTGTTTTTCTCTGTGGTACTATTCCAGTAGAATATAAGAATCTTGAGGGAAAAGACTGTTTTATTTTGAACTTTATGCTCCATGTGACTAGTAGAGTATCCAGTATGTAATAAAATCTGTATTTTTTTTCCTAAAGAAAGTCTCTGGAAAGTGTGGTAGAATTTCACACATTGTAGTACTAAGGTGGGGGAGTTATGGAGGAGGCTCACAGGTTGTGTGTCTGTCCTACTTACTTGAATATGACCATGACATCAGGGAGATGATAACATGACTTGTAGTTGACTTTAATTTGAGTGAAGGAGGGCTGTACAAGGTCACCAGCCTCACTTTTCCCTCCAGAGCCATCTGGGTCCAGTGGCCAGATATTCGTCAGGATGACTGGAGATGGCCCAGGATGCAATGGGAGACCCTGGCCCTTTTAGGTTAAGGTCTTTTCAGGTCCTCACTTTAAGTGAGGTAATGCCCATTTAGTAAATAGGCCTCTTTAAGAAGTGAATGAAAGGATGGCCCCTTTAATAAAAAATAAATCAAACTGGGAGAGGAAGACCCTCAGGGTTGCTGGCCAGAAGAGGAATAGGTACTATTTACTATTATAAGGGAGGCATGGTTAGAACTTTTAACGAACATTTATTTTCACTTTCACGTTTTTCAAACTTCTCTCTTCTCCTTTCTTATTGCCAGGACTTGAGGGTGGCTGATCGTGCAAGCCTGGGAGCCCACTACTGAAAACTCTCTTCCACCTCTAATAGACTGTGCAGGGTAGAGGGAGACTATAAGAGGAGGGTTCAATTTCTAGTTGATAACATAAAGGAAACAGAGGCAATGGTACAGAAGACAGGGAGCCGGGCTTGCAGCCAGGGAAGACATGAGTTCAAATTCTACTTCTGACACATATTAATACTTAATAAAGTGCCTGGAACATCCTAGGTGCTTAATAAATGCTTGCTTGATGTTTGTGTAATTGTGTGAATGGCAGCTGACTTTTCAGTGCCCCAGGAAACTCCCTAAAGTCTAAGAGGCAAAATAGGTGCCAATTTGTGTTGGTTTAGGGAGTGCTGTAGATCAATGGAATCACAGGTCCAAACCCATTCCTTTCCCCAATATAAGGGAAATGGAGAATTGATAAGGTCAGGAGAAAGAGAAAAGGATAACTTCTTTTACAAAAAGAGATCCAGAGACAGAAAAATCACACAATGTAATGAAATAAAACATGTAATTCTTCATGGCATTCACTGTTAGTGAATGGTATTAATAAGGTTAAACAACATGGTATCTGAGTACAGTTGTGCTCAGACGGTCCTTTCTGAATCATTAGGCCATCCCATGATTATCAGGATGGCTGGTAACCCTAGTCTGACACGAATAAATTCCACCTGCCATCAGCAGAGTCTCTGGCTCTCCCAGTTTAGATCAGGAGCTTCCCATTACTCACTCAGGCATCCCAGCTCCCTGCTTCAGAGCCCCCGTCTCTTGGAAATAGCCTGTCAAGTCCCATCTGTTTCATGAAGCTGCTGGCCCCCTGAGACTGGGACCTCCATTCTGATCTGTCTGATGTTGGAAACCCAAAAGGGAATAACCCTTCCAATCTGCCAGAAATTGCTTTTTTCTGATATCAAGGTCTGCCTCAGGGAACTACAATATACTACACTTAGATGGAAATTAGATTTGTAAGTGCGATGTTTTCTCTTGCAGTTGGCTTGCAAAACTTTTGCACTTGTTTATATGCTTTCTTTGGAGAGAGGCCTGCAATAGCCTGAATTTAAAGTCATTAAAGAGCAGAGTTCCTCCCCTTCACAAAGACTTGCTCCCATATCAGGCAGGTATGGAGAATGGCCAAGAATAAATAGTAGTCTTTTCACCAGTGAAAAATGAAAGTTGAACTCCTCCTTCAGCTCCAAGCATGAAGCAGATGATAGCAGGTGCAATTAATTGTCATTATACTTATTGGAACCTTGAAAACAATTAGCAAGTGTCCTGGTGGATATGACAGAATCATTAATCATTCAACGTATTTCTCCAAATTGATTTATCAATCAAATAACTGCTTCTGGTTGAATAATTCACAGTTGGGCTCATGGCACAATTCATAACTCAGATCTTTTTTTAAAGGGAGCTATTTGAAGTTAGGGCTTTAATTTACACCCTTCAGCTGGGATGTTTATATTGCTAATGTCTCATTCTCTTGAAGGGAAAGACATAACAGTCAGGGAAGAGGTTCCTATACAAGACAATGGAAAGGACTGTTGAGGGGGTGGGGAATTAGGAACTGCTGTGGCTTCCACAGGAGAAAAGATTAAAGCAACAACTACAGGCCCACCTTCCACAAGCAGACTTTCCCTTGATGCTAGTTTGTTCCCTCTGTTGGTTGTATCCAATTTATCCTGTATAGCATGTTTGTATATAGTTGTTTGAATCTTGTCTCCCTCAATGAACTGCTTAAGACCAGGGAGTATTTTTTTTTTTTGCCTTTCTTTGTGTACATTGGTCTTATGCTTGAAATGTAGTAGGTACTTAATAAATATTTATTGACTTGACTTGAGGAACAGCCAGGTGATTATGTTGGAAGTATTTGTGATTTTATCACTGTGGAAAATGACTGGGAAACTAGTGTCTTCTAGATACTTCAAATTGGATATTTTTTTGATATCTCAAACTCAATAAGCCCAAAACCAAGCTCAATATCTTTTCCTTAAAAACTTCTTTATTTCAGTTAAGGGCACCACAATCCTTTTATTCATTCAGTCTTGCAGCCTTCAAATAATTCCTAGTACTGCATATTCTCCAAAACTTTTCAATTCTATCTCAGTATTCACAAACTTCCAGATTATTTCCCATTCTTACTTGTTATATAATTCACCATTATGTTCGTTGTCCTAGTCATAATCCTTGTATGTTTTGAAAACGAGCAGATTAAAGGAATACAAATGTTGCAATTAAAAGCCCAAAGTTAACAGAATATTGTGAAATATGCCATTCATTCAGTCAAACCATTCAAGAAATAATTTATTAAGCAAAGCAGATATGAGCTAAGCAGAACTATGGCAGTGCTTTGTGGAGAAGAAAAACAAGAGCAAAACTCAATCCCTGAGCTAATGGATCTTACAATCTAATAGGGGAAATCTGCAGATTCACAGTTATAAGAAAGTGATTAAAGCAAGAACAAATTCCAAATTTATGTGAGCCACAAAAAGGTGCTAAAGCTATATGAGACATACTGATTAAGGGAACGTGTGGATCAGAGGCCCTGGTTTTGATGATCAGCTCCACCAGTATGCATCCATGCAATTTATTATTTCCAAGCCTCAGTTTTGTTGTGTGAAATAGGAATAATGTTGATTGTGCTATCCACTACCAGGAACTATTGTGGGAAAAGCTTGTTGTGAACTGAAAAATGCTATTTAAATGTAAACTGTCCTCCTCCTCATTATTAGTAGCTGCAGAAGCAGCAGACTCTTAAGTCAGAAAGAATTTTTTCCCAAAGTTATCCCATTTTCAAATGTATGTTACTTGGCTGGATGGGTTCGCCTTTCTTTGAAGATTCCCATGTTAAACTCAGTGAGAAGCAGGATGGGCCATTGGCCTGTTCCAGAATTGCAGTTTTTGTGTTCTGATAAAAGCACGTTTGTGAAAGGTCGATGACTTTACTGACAGGCACCGCATAGGCTGAATCTGAATTTAAATGCCCCCAGTAGAATGATGCAAACAAGTAGTAATGGCCCTTTTCTTACATGCAACATTGACTCTGTTCAGCACTTCAGCTCAGGATGACTTCTCCTGAGCCCACAGAGCTTATTTTTAATTCATTTTTAAGTAAAAATGTTATCATGTGAGCAAGGCAGTGAGCCAAATTAAACTTTATGAAACCATACATTTAAGGGATATATTCTATGTGGAAAATTACCCACACAGCATTGAAATAATTTCACTTTATTTTCAATACCATAATTGCATTTTTAAAAACTGAAGAGACACTGACTGTCTTTAGGGCATATAGATATCATGACTAATGGCCAGGTAGTTTGGTCTATCTGTTTAACTTTTTGGACAATTCAACATTTTTATGATTTGACCAAAAAGGATGCTGTCTTGAGAAAGGGATCACACTTGGCATCCATGGTGGGGATGGAGGTTAGGATAGGGTGGTAAATGGGGTGAAAAAGAGGGTTCAAAAATGGGACCAGTTGCTCTTTATTCTCTCTTCTGAATTCTTCTTGCCCCCATTTTCTTGGCTATACACTGTCTTCTTCTGATAGTCAACTTATACTTGGCAATAAGTCTAAAGAAGTTAATTATAAAAAAGAATAAAAGTGGCACTGATTAAAAAGATGCCAGCTTTTTGTTACCCAGATATGAGAACCACATAGGCTACTCAAAATGCTTACCAAACTTACTGACTCCAAATTTAGCACTCTCTCCATATATGTAGAGCTACAAGGGACCATAGATGACAATGAGTTCTTCCATTTATAGATGAGGAAACTAAAGTTTGAGGTCAACTCATTTTCAATATGAAGTATAGTTTATACATATATGGCCCTTAGCTATTCTACTAGTTAATACCAATCTATTGGTCTTTGTAGTTCTGGAGGTGACCCCGGGACCTTCAGAAGCTTCATAGCACTAATCCAGATTTAGCTGGACTAACTTGAGAGAGTTCTTTGAACTTTTTGAATTTGCTGATAGACTTCTGGATTTCTGCTTGTCTGATGTTAATTGGAGTTGGACAATGCCATGGAAAACAATGAGGCCAGCTGGTAGCAGGAACTTCTCAGCTGAAGAGCCAGCCACCTTTGGCTAGGAATAAAAAATTCCCAAGACAAAATGTCAAAGGGAATTTCAGAGAGCCCTTTGTTAAACTCCATTTTTAAACTTTATTTTGATACGATTTGGTTGCAATTTGAAACCAGGCCCTGTTTCTCACTTGCCTACTTGGCCTCTGCAATGATTATGATTTTGACTTTGTTTTTATCTCATACATATCTTACTGACTAGTCTCTCAGCTCCTGTGTTCTTGGTTGTCTACTATGACATGTTTGCACTAGAATCCAGCCTTACATCTGGGTAGAAACTACTTTAGTGAAAGTCTCTTCATTCCTTCCAAACAGTCAGTCTAGCACACAATTAGCACACACATTTAGTATTATCAAGTGTTTACTATGTGCCAGGAAACTCTTATAAGTACTGGGGATACAGAGAAAGGGGAAAGGTCTAAAAACCCTGCTTTGGTTCCTGCATTAAACCAGGCTTGATTTAGGATCACGGAATCTGCACATTTGCAGTGCATGATGTCCTTCAGGACATGGCAATACATCTCACTGCAATGTATGTTTCTAGCAGATCAAGTAAAGAAATACCATTTGGTTGCAGTCTACACATTTTTTGACTAGTACTTTACCTACTTAGAACATTGGTTCTATTGATAATGTATACACAGATATTATTTGAGTGATATGTGTGTATGCATACATGTAAAACTAAAATTGCAGTTCAGCTTTTAGTAAGTCTTCAAACTACTTAGAGAGCTGAATGAGACCTCAGAAATCAGAGTCCAACTGTCTCATTTTACAGATTAGAAAATTGGGACCCGGATAAGCACCTATACTAATGAAATGGCCAAGGTCATACATGTGAAGAGCTGGATCCATCTAGTCTAACTGCTTCATTTCCAAATGAATAAACCTGGCCCAGAAAGGCGAAATGATTTAGCCAAGGTGACCTATGTGGTAAGTAGCAGAGTTAAATGCTGCTCAATTGAAAGAAAAAGCCCTGTGTTGACTGAAAACTTGGCCCAGAAAGGTGAAATGATTTAGCCAAGGTGACCTATGTGGTAAGTAGCAGAGTTAAATGCTGCTCAATTGAAAGAAAAAGCCCTGTGTTGACTAAAATGTGTTACTTTCCCCTTTCTGTTTCTCCTATTCCCCTTTCTTTCCCATATTCCTTTCTTTCATTTTCCCCCTTTCCTTCCTTTTACTGATTCCTTTCCTGATTCCCTTTTCTGTTCTCTTTCCCCTTTTTCTTCCCTTCTCTCCACATCCCTTCTCCTCATCCCTCTTTTTCCCCTTCCTTCCTTCTCTTCCTTTTTCCCTTTCCTTTTTCTTCCTTTCTCTTCCCTTTACTATTTCTTTCTTGATTCCCTTCTCCTTTAACTTTCCCCTTTCCCATTCCATCCTTCCCTTTGGAACAATTCCTATATTAATAAGCACAAAACATTGAAAAACTATCTATAGTTATTTTCTTTATTATACTATATTATTCTTCATTATACACAATTTCTATGGGAGAAACTATGGTTGCACGTTTTGGCCAAGATTTTCAGAAGAGTTTGGTCATTGACAATTTGCTTTTAAAATGGAGTTTTGAGAAAGGTTGGATCATCACTACATTAACAAATAGGGAGTAATTATTGTGCTTACAGCTTTCTGTCAGCTACTGCGATTAGTGAAAATAATAGTAGAATAGAGTATAGAGTATAAAATCTTTGGTCTTCATCTTGCTTCCACTAGAGTCCTGTGACTTTACACAAGTAACTCAGCCTCTATGTGCTTTACTTTGTTTTTTTAATGATCAAAGACAAAATGATGCTCATTAACATTCACTTGATAAAAACATCGAAGGAATCAGTATATTTGTGTCCATATTCTCTAAAGGAAAGCTAAATATATTTAAGATACCAATATTGTTATTCAATATTATTATAATTATTATTGCTATTATAATGTAGTAAATTTTAAAATCAACTTTTTTTTTTTGCTTTTTGGAGGGGAGAAGGTAGGGCAATTAGAGTTAAGTGACTTACCCGAGGTCACACAGCTAGTTTTTTTTGTGTGTGTTGTATATATATATATATGTGTGTGTGTGTGTGTGTGTGTGTGTGTGTGTGTGTGTGTGTGTGTGTGTGTGTGTGTGTGTGTGTGTGTATGTGTATGTATTAAGTGTCTGAGGCTGGATTTGAGCTCAGTTCCTCCCAACTCCAGGGCCGGTGGTCTATTTACTGTGCCACCTAGCTGCCCCTAAAATCAACTTTTACAAATAAAACTTTAAGGAAAATTAATATTATGTTGTATCATATTACTCTGTGATCCATCCTTTTCCCTGTTTTGTCAGATTCCACTTCTCAGTCTAGCTCACCAGGAAGTTTTTAAAGATGTGGTCTGATAAAGCGATCATTCCTAGCCCCCAAGGTCCAGATGATATAGTGTCAGGTCAATCAGAAGCAAGACACACATAGGTTCAAAAGACTCTGTCTGCTTTTACTCAGAGTCTTTGGTCATTGAGAGAATCCACTGGCCCAATTTATTGTGTGCTGATAGCCTAACTAATAAATTGATCATGCTCAGGTTCCTGGCTTTTTGGCTGAGATGGCCAGCAGACTCCTTTTGCTAACAATTTATATATTATGGCTAATACATAGTTATTTTGCACCAGAGAAAACCCTCTCAGGTGCCTTTGTGCAATTTTAGTCACCACAGCCTGAAATGCATTCCAGAACTTAGGTCAAGATATATATGAAAATAAGCAGAAGTGTTTCCATATACAAAAAGGATTGCTCATGCTTCCATGAATCTCTTAATACAGCTTTAAAAAAAAGTACATGTGAAATTTAATATAATAATATAATAATTCCAACATAGCTGTACTTGTCTGTGACCTGTTCTGGATATCCTTCTGCTTTCTTCCAGTTTAAGAATATTCTGACTCTAATAATCTGGAACTGTAGAAAGTGAGAGTGTATGAAACAAAAATTTTTAAAGTTATGGATAGGGACATACTTTCAAAGTTCTGGAAAAGACAAAAAAGTTTAGACTTTTTTTTTCTCTGAAATTCTACTTTACATAAGAGGGTAGTAAGTTTATGGAATTTGTGAACTCCAAGAGCTCCAAAATAAAACACCTTTGAAAACATAAACTGCTTCATAAGGGATAAAATAAATTCTTACAGTTCCATAGTTAGTGATTTTTTAGGGTATTTTAAAGTTAAGCCCTAACCCCAGAGGACAGAAGAATTCTTTTAATAACATCTCTTGGTACCACTGTGAGAAATAGTATGACCCAGTGTAACAATTTTTACTTTTCTAAGTGATTTCTTCTGATTTTTCCAATGACACTGGCTTTTCAACTATGGAGACACTGGAGTTGGACAGAAAAATTAAATTGGCAAATCTAATTCAGCTTTAAAAAATACAATACATAAATTACGATCACATTAGGATGATTACAGCTTAGGAATGACAGTCAAAGGTAATGAGGAATGGACCTCTTTTCTAGAGAGCAAAGTAATTATCTCACACAGAGTAAAAACTGGTTGTAAATCTGAGACATGCTGCCTACTGACTTTTTATACATAACTGGTGTTGTTATGTCATTGTTATGTTACTTAATGACACCAATTATTTAAAAATTAAGCACATGGTACTTCATGACACTATATTTATTATATCTGAGTAGAGCTGATTTTTGTTTCCCTTTAGGGCCAGGCCATCTTTCATAAAATTTTCCCATGCCATTCCTATTTTCTCCTGGGCTGTATTTTTTTTAATGCTAAGTCTTTTAGTGGAAATCTCAGACATAAAAAATTAAAAAGGTCAATTTTATGATGAAACACAGGAGCTTGGATATTCTAAATGGCACCCGAGACTCAAGAAGCTAATTGCTTTTTCACAGCACAACTCTCTTAAGGGCTCACAATGCAAATGGGCTTAAACGGAAGCTAGAATGTGCATCTCTTCTGTTTCAAGGCCCACTGGGACTTATTGAGATGAGTGATGCTGTAAAAAATAGAAAGTCACCTGGAGCCTGTTAAAATTATAATCGAGTAAAACTACAATTATGACAGTCTTAATCCATCTGTCTCTCTGCATCCGCTTCACTTCTCATCACCTGTCTGGTCACAGGTGTATTTTAAATGGAGGAAGCGATGGTAACATCCCACCATACTAAAAATCCAAATTGCACCACCATACTAAAAATCCAAATTGCAATACACAGATACATCTTTGCTTGGTTATCCTGATGGAGCTAGTGGGTTCATCAGTTAACAAAACCAATTAAGGTCATATATAGTGAGTAGCAAATGGTACTGAGGAAGACTTAAAAAAAAAAAAGATAAAGCTCTTAATGAAAGATAGTCTCCTAGAAAAATGTTATCTTTTACTTCCTTGTCTGAACAGAAATAAAAAAAAAAAGAAATTCCTGCATGTGTGTGTGTGTGTGTGTGTGTAAGGGTGGTACTGGAAGAGCAACAGACTCTTTTAGGAGATCTGAATTCAAATTCCATAGAGAGTAATCTCTATGTGATCTTTGCAAATCACTTACCTTCCCAAGTACAGTTTCTTCATTTATAATGTGGGCTATTTCTTTTTCTTTTTTAAAATGTTTTTTCTTAATAAGTTAATTTATTTTTAGTTTTCAACATTCACTTCCATAAGTTTTAAATTTTCTCTACCTCCTTCCCTTTTCCCCTCTCCAAAATGGCACGCAATCCGATATAGACTCTACACATACATTCTATTTTTATTAAGCATATTTTCAAATTAGTCATGTTGTACAGAAGAATTAGAATGAATAGGAGGAACCATGAGAAAGAAAAAACAAAACAAAAAGAGAGAGCAAATAGTATGCTTTGATCTGCATTCAGACTCCATATTTTTTTTCTCTGGATGTGGATGGCATTTTCTATCATGAGACTTTTGGAGTTGTTTTAGGTCCTTGCATTGCTGAGAGGAGCTAAGTCTATCAAAGTCAGTCATCACACAATGTGGTTGTTACTGTGTACAATATTCTCCTGGTTCTGCTCACTTCACTCAGCATCAGTTTATAGAAGTCTTTTCAGGTTTTTCTAAAGTCCACCTGTTCATCATTTCTTATAGCATAATAGTATTCCATTACATTCATATACCACAACATGTTCAGTTATTCCCCAATTGATGGTCATCAAAATGGGGGTATTTCTACAGAGTTATGTTATTAAAAGAACCCTGATTTTGGAGTCAGAGAAAAAGAGTTCAGATCTTGGCTTTAATCCTTACTACCTTGTATGACAATGAAGTTATCTCACATCTCTAGACCACAATTTCTTCATTTGTAAAGCAAAAGATCTTTACAGTCCCTTTGAGTGTAAGATCTACTATTCTACTATCTAATGCCTCACTTAGCTGCTCTGAGGAAAGTAAATCTTTGTAAATCTTATAATTATTTAGAACAGTTGTGTCAAATTCAAGTAGAAAGGGGAGCCACTTATCCATCCTTAAGCATCTCTATGACCTATATATTGACTTTGTTTTAAAATGTAATATTATCTATGTTTTATTGCATTTTTATTTATTTTGTTAAATATTTTCCAATTATATTTTAATTTGGTTTTGGAGGCACAAAAGAATATGTGTCCAGTGTTTGACATCTCTGTTCTAGTCCACAATAAAGCTCACCAATGCTTATAAAATAAAGTGGGAAGGGTACTTTAGAAAGCATAAATGTTACCAGTTAATGTATATACAGTGTGCAAATGTGGGACTCTGTATCATATACTATAGTGTTGAACCAAAGTGTTCTTAAAGTGGGTTAAATGTCAAGTCATCATAAATGTCATACTGTTGTGGGACAGCTCTTCTGTGACATAAGCACTGAAGTATGCACATGACTGTATGTGCTTAAAACATAAACACTTTTCATTACAATCGAACTGACATAGACTTTCGTTTAAAATAATTTTGTACTGTGTATTTAATGAGTCATTAGATTAAACACCTAAGTGTTTAAACCAAGGATTAAACCTGACATACTAGCTAGCTCCTAATTAACTGAATTATAATTATCATCCCAAAACAGGTACTGTTTGTTTTCCCCTATTTTCACTTTATCTCCTTACTTTTTTTCTCTAATATTTTTATAGACTACCTTCAGTCATTTAGCCTAAAGTTTTGGGGTTATGCTTTCTATTTCATTAGGAGCTCTGTGGAAATTCAGGCTATATATTCTGAGTTACTCCTGCTTCCACATGATATGCTTGCTAGAGATTCTAGAGTACTTTAAATTTACAAAACATTTTGAAAAAAAAGATCACTATTATAATTCCCAATTTGTAAAAAAGAAAATACTGCAAAGTTAGAACACGTAAATGACTTACTTGAGGTCACACAATGAGTTAATAGCAAAGCCTGTATTTGAACTCAAAGATTCTGTATCCACATTCTGTTGTTATAGCCCAAGGAGACACTTTCTAATCAGTCCCAGGTGAACTAGTTTGGAACACACATTCATAAAACTGATAAACAAACAGAAGAGTCCTAAATCAATCGTCGCTCTACCAGCTGTTGTACAAGCTTCCCTAAACAGTTTTATTTTAGGCCTCTTGAACTGGACAGCTATTCATGTGTTATTCTGACCTATAAAACATTGCTTTATACTATTTTTTCCATACTTACAAAGAATTATCAGACATGTAAATGAAACCCAAGAAAAATGGAAACAATATTTGGCAGGCCCAAGATCAATATTTAAATGAAACCTGAAAGATATGTATGTTAAAAGCTATGTTATGTCTGAAGTTCAATTTGTAGCTTTTTTTTTTTTGAACTGAGGTCAGGTGTTTTAAACTGAAAACATTTTCTAGAAGTACTTAAAGGATCTTAGGTCTTCAGATTCAGAAAAACCAGAGCCCATGTTCTGGAGAGACTTCATAGCTAGGTAAATGTCTGAAACTGGATTCAAATTCAGTATTTTCTGACTTTAGATGTCCACAGACTTTGCCAACTAGCTGCCCCAAGCAACATTCCAGGAAGTGATCCTAGAGAACTGGGATCCTAGAAATTAGTAGAATAGCTTGAGAAGAGTGAAAAACTATAAAAAATAGAGTTCTGAGAAAATGTTTCTTTCATACGAGACGTTTGTAAAGTGTTTACTATAGTGCCTGACATGTCGTAGGTACTATATAAATGCTTTTTGGGGAAGTATTGTAAATGGGAACTTAGGGAGCACATAGAGTTTGGTAATCAATGTAAATGTGGGGTATAAAGTACAATAGAAATCTTTGGAAGTTGTTTCAAAAATGTTTATGAATAGCGTTTTATAGCAAATGAAGAAATTTTGAATCCTATGGTTAAGTTCACTTACCTTGGCAGTATACTTTCCAGGAATGTCTATATATATGATAAGGTTGATACACACATTGCCAGAGCTAGCTCAGTGTTTGAGAGGCTCTGAAGGAAAATGTAGGAGAGAAGCAGTATTAGGCTGCCTACCACACTGAAGATCTGCAGTGCTGTTGTGCTGACCTCATTGCTGTATGCCTGTGAAACCTGGCCAGTATACAAAGCACCATGCCAGGAAACTTGAACCGCTTCCATTTGAATGGTCTTAGTAAGATTCTGTAGACCAATTGACAAGATAAAGTGTTGGACACTAAGGTCCTCTCTCAAGCTACACTGTCAAGCATTCAAACCCTACTGCAGAGTGCACAGTTCTGATGGACTGGCCACATCTGAATGCCAAATGTACATTTGCCTAAATGACTATTTTAATGAGAACTCACACAAAGCAAGCGCTCACGTGGAGGTCAGAAGTGGTACAAGAACACTCACAAGTTCTCTCTGAAGATCTTTATTATCAATTGTGAGACATGGAAGAGATACTGGCACAGAACTGCCTTGAATGGCATGCCCACATCAAAGAAGGCTCTGTGCTCTATAAGTAAAGCACAACCATAGTAACTCAAAAGAAACGTGAAACACACAAATCTCTACTTCAAATGTTCATGTGTACTATTTGTGCCCAACCTGTGGTAGAGCCTTCCAAGGCTTGTATTGGTCTGATCAGTCATGGCTGGACACATGTACATTGACTCTGACATAATGATGTCATTTTGGTCCTCTTCACGTATGAAAGACAACAACCTGTGTATGGGGTGTAGTAACAAAGTTTCTATTGTAAAGGGATGAATTACCTACATGCATCTGGTCCTGATGTTGAAGGAGCTTGGGAGAACTGCCATATTTATGCAGGTACAAATGGATATCTAGAAAATGGGTTCTTAACTTCTTTTCCATGAACTTGAATGGGAAAAATTACATTTTTATTTTCACTAACCTCTAATTAAAAGTTATCATTTCTTTAAATTCTCTAAAAACTATTATTCTGAGAAGAGATTTGTAGACTATTGCCAAAGGTGTCCACAACATAAAATGCTTAAGAATCCCTGATCTAGAAGGTG
This sequence comes from Gymnobelideus leadbeateri, assembly GCA_011680675.1. Taxonomy (NCBI): domain Eukaryota; kingdom Metazoa; phylum Chordata; class Mammalia; order Diprotodontia; family Petauridae; genus Gymnobelideus; species Gymnobelideus leadbeateri. The sequence goes on from WOXC01006774.1 coordinate 240,923, forward strand.
GAATTCTCAAGAAGCAGGAGACCTTTAGAAACCAGAAGAATGGTAGAAAGATTCCAAACAAAAAGAGGCAGAATGATGCAAAAGAGGAATGGAAGGGATGGAGTTTGAGGACAACTCTTGTAAACATTCTATATGAACTTAACTTAAAATCTTTCACATTGCCTTGACTTTTAACTACAAAATTCTGGGAAAATGTAATGTTTGCTGATTCTATTAATGGACCAATTATTCTTTTCTCAATTCTCTTCAACCTGAATATTACCTCTAAAATTCAACTTAATCATTCTCTCAAATTTCACCAATGGTCTGACCTTTGACTTAATCTTTTATGTATCCTCACTTTCCTTGGCCAGAGTAACAGTTCCATTTTCCTTTCCTTTTCTTGTTCATCATGCTTGTGTCTGATAAGCAACCATAGCCCTTCAAAGCTTCACCCTTTTCTTTTGTCTTTGTTCTTTGGCAAGTTCAGTTACTCCTGTGGTTTCAATTATTCTGTTCAGATCCACAAATGTGATCACCCTCCTGAGCTCTAGTTACCATTTCTAATGACATGTAGGATATTTCTTCTTGTATGCCCCGCTATTACCTCAAACTCAACAGGTTTTCCCATAAACTGCTTTTCTTTCAAATTTGACCGTTTTGTTTGATGGCACCACTCCTCTTTTAGACAATTAGATTTGAAACCTCAGAAACATCATTTACTTTTCTCTTTTTCTCACCTGATCTAGCCAGTTCAAACTCCTTTTTACATTTCCAGTATTTGGGGGGTATCTATCCCTAATCTTCCAGCCATATTGCCAACATTCTAATTAAGGCTATAATTATGTTTCACCTGATTTACTGCAATAGCTTCCTCATTGATTTAATTGACTTCATTCTCTCCCTTACCTAATCTTCCTTCCACAAATCTTAAAAAAAATCTTAAAAATTCTTAGCAGCTGCCCATTGCCTATAATAAAGGATAAAAAAGTTCTTAGCCTGGCATTTAGGAGCTCAACAATTTAATTTTAATCAGTCTTCACAATCATCTCCCACAGAAACATATTCACTTAATAAAAGTAGTAATAGTAATGACAGTTTACATTTATATAAAGCTCTTTTTGTTGTCCTTAGCATTCATCACCATCCTTACCTTATTTTCAATCAATAATTATTTATTAATTAATAGAATTATGTAATGATTAATGTAATAATCATATTATTACATGCCAAGCACTGTGTTAGCTGTTTAGGATAGAAAGACAAAAGTAAAAAAGTCCCAGCTTGCAAAGAGCCTATATTCTGTCAAGTGAGATAGCATTTGTACAGTGTCATAGGATCACAAATTTAGTGCTCAAAGGACCTCAGAAGTCATCATATCCTACCTTCTAATTTTCCAAATGAGAAAACGGGGGTACAGAAAAGTTAAATGATTTCCTCAGGGTCGCACAACTGCTAAGTATCTGAAGCAGGATTTGAATCCAGGCCTCCTTAACTGACATCAAGTAGATGAAAAGTGATTTTTTTTGGGGGAGGGGGAGGGAGCACACTACTAGGGACAAAAGATTTTACATAAAAGGTGGTACATGAGTTGAGGCTTGAAAGACATGAAGGAGACTACAGTAAAGGTGAAGAGGAAGTGCATTCCAGACATGGGAGACAGCCAGTGAAAAAGTATGGAGCTTGACAGATAGTATGAGGAATATTAAAAGTCAGATTGACTGGATTGTCAGTACTTTAAGGTATGTAATTCAGCTAAAAAGACAGGTTGTAACCAGTTTGTAAAACACTTGATGACTTTATATTTGTTTAAAGTTTAAAGTGAAACAGATGACTTTATATTTGTTTCTAGAGGTAACAGGGGGTGGACAGGCAATGGAATTTATAGAGTAAGGTAATATTGGGCTGATCAACAATTTAGAAAAATTACTTTGGTAGCTCTGTGGGAGACAGATTGGAATAGAAAGAGTCTTGGACCTGAGAGAGTATCTAGAAAGCACTTTTAATAGTCCAGGTGAAAGGTGATGCTTCTGAGCATAAGAAGCACTCAACACTTCTGATAGATCCATATTATTTTTTAAATAATTGTCCTTCGCCCCTCCCCATCTCGTGCACATATCTTCTGAAAGTTAAGTTAACTAATATCAGTTTCTTTAGAAAGATCTTCTTTTAGGCCTTCCTATTTCATAAGAATTGTTTGAAAAACTGTAAAGCAGGCTGGCAGAAATTAGGCTTAGACAAACATACTATAGTCCATAATAAATTCAAAATGAATGTGTGATTTGAAGATTAAAAATAACACAAAAATTAAAGGATAAGAAGGTAATGTGTCTTTTATAGCTATAGGGAGGAATAAATTCTTAAAGAAAAGATTGAAACATTTACAAAAGACAAAAGAGAAAATCTTAAGTGATATTGAAAAGCTTTGCAACAAACAACAGCAATACATTTGTTTTAAGAAAGGTATTGAGCAACTGGGGGAAAATTCTTGTATCAAAGATCTCTGACAACTATCTAGACAACTAATAGTCATATAAAATATCAAAATCCATTGTCCAATAGAGGCGTTGTCAAAGAATAGGAGCAGACAGTGCTCAAAATAAGAATTATAAACTATTAGCAATTGTATTAAAAAGTGTTCCAGATCATTAACAATTAGAGAAATGTCAATGAAAATAATAAGGCAGATAGGTGGTACAGTGAATAGAAATGCTGGGCCTGGAGTCAGGAAGACTCATTTTCCAGAGTTCAGATTTGGCCTCAGACACTTATTTTGATCCTAGGCAAGTCATTTAACCCTGTTTATCTCAATTTCCTCATCTATAAAGTAATCTGGAGAAGAAAATGGCAAACTACTTCGGTATCTTTGTCAAGAAAACCCTCAAAAGGGTCATGATAAGTCAGACATGACTGAGAATGACTGAATAGCAATAACAAATGAAAATAACCCTGAGATTTCATCTCATACCCTTCAAATTGCCAAAGATGATGGGAATAGTTAATGTTGGAGAGATTGTGGAAAGATGAGAACATTTATTCATTGTTGGCAGAGATGTAAATTGGAACAATTCTGGAGCAATTTAAAGTTAGGAAAATAAAGTAATTAAAATGCAGATACCCTTTCAATAAGTGATTCCATCCCCAGTGAAGATATTAACAAAGAGGAGGGCTCCCCCAAATATTTGTAGCAGCACTTTTGGTTTAGGTTAAGTTAGGTTTCAGTTTCCCCGTTGTTGATTGCAACATAAATTGTGGTACATGAATATAATGGAATGTTACTATATTAGAAAAGATTAGCTTAATAAATATAGAAAATATTGTAAGACTTACAGGAAATGATGCAGAGTTAAATAGCCAGAACCAGGAACACAATATATACAGTGACTATAACAATGTAAATGGAAGGAACAATGACCACAAAACTGTTGAAATTGACTTATGAAATTATGGAAGAAAAAGCTTGACCTTAAAGAAGTAAGAGAAATATTTCTGCCTAGTTCTTTGAAGAGTTGGAGCCCATAAGTTTGCATAGAACATGAATTTTTTTTCCGATGTGTTGGTATATTTTATTGATTTTTTCTTTTTAAAATTTTATTAATAAGGATTAGCTCTCTGAAAAGAGTAAGGAAGAGTAATACAGGAAGAAATCTAGGAGATGTAAAAAACAAAATATATTAGTGGCATCTTTTTTCTTAAGATCCTTCTTTTCTTCCCCACTGGAATTTTTTGAATGACATTTATATTTCATTCTTGAGAGCTTCTCATTCCTCTTGACCTGACTTCCCCTAAAAAAAACTTTAGGCCATAGCATCCTATTTATCCATTATTTGAACCCTTATAAATGACTATGAATGACTTTCCCTGTATCATAAGTTTAAGATGGAATAACCACATCTTGCTTAAATTTCCAATATTTCTACTACAATCTATTTTACTTATTGGATACAGTTGGATCCAGAATGGGGTAGGGAAGAGAATAAGCATTTATATTGTACCTACTATGTGCCAGGCACTTTGCTTCATGCTATAACAAATATGATTTCAATTGATCCTCACCACAACACTTCAAGGCAGGTGCTATTACTATTTTCATTTCATAGCTGAGGAAAACAATAGCTAAGTGACTTGTTTAGGGTCACATGTCACACACCTAGTAAAGACTCAGGTCTTCCTAACTCCAGATTCAGCTTTTTATCCACCATGCCACTTAGCTGCCCACTCGTCCCTCCTCTTGCTCTTCTTTCATTTTTTTTTTTGCAGGATCAAATTATCATGAAAACAAAGTAAGAATTTATTGTCTGTCCTACCTTTGAGAGAGAGAGGAGACAAAGAAAAGAGGCAGAGATAGTGGGAGTGAGTTCTGGGAGATATTTGCATATTTGAAGTCCCCCATCACTACTATAGCATGCTTCTACTTCAGGTTTGTGTAATCCCAATATTCTGTAGTATACTCCCAAATCACATGGCTTTTGTTCCTGGGCCTGGAGTCTGGAAGTCAGGAGGACTCATCTTCCTGAGTTCAAATCTGATCTCAGACACTTACTAGCTGTTTGATCCTGGGGAAGTCATTTAACCCTTTTTGTCTCAATTTCCTCGTCTATAAAATAAGTTGGGGAAGGAAATGGCAAACCATTCCAAAATCTTTGCGAAGAAAATCCCAAATAAGGTCATGATGAGTCAAACATGACTACAAATTACTGAACAATAATAAATGAAAATAACTTTGAGATTTCATCTCATACACTTCAAATTACCAAAGATGATGGGAATAATTAATGTTGGAGAGATGATGCTGACCCAAATAGTTCTCATCATTCTATTATCACTTGCTCTAGGATTTCCTTACACAAAATTCTGTTCTTAATAAAGAAATAGATAGTATGGTAAAATAGCAAGTGCATTGTATTTTGGAGTCAGAGAATCTGTCTCTGCCAGATGATACCACTTACATACCATTAGACGAATCATTTACCCTCTTTAGGTCATAACTGCATTATCTCTATGGAATGAAAAGGTTGAACTAGATTTCCTTTGAAGCTCCTTCCATTTCTAAATTAACGATCCCATTATACAGGGCTAATTTACTCATTTTTATTTTATTCCTTTTGAATAAGGAATGCCTCACATCTCAATGATACTTTTCTTTTTAGTATAAATGAGTTAATTCATTGGTGCAGGGGATTCTCAGTAAGGAAACTCCCTGTACCAAATTCAGATAAAAAACTATTCTGAAATTTACAGCCTTAGAGAGTTTTTGGGGGTGGTACTTAAGAGTAAAGTGACTTAGCTAAAGTCACACAGTCATTATGTATCAAAGGAAGAACATAAAACTTCCCTTTCTTCTTGACTCTAAGACCAATCCTCTATACACTTTCAGTGATATCTATGAAATTATATTTCCACATATTATGATTTCTAATTTATTTTTATATCCATAATTTATGCTTTTGTGTATAAATGTGAAGTCTTAGGTTTTATTGATGACTTTTAGTATCTTCTTTGAATGATTCATATTCTACTCATGCACTTCTTCCTATATACCCTAAAGTACCCATCATGCTCAGTGGCTCTAATTCCCTTCTCTCTTATTTTCTAGCCACTAGGATAATTATGGGAGTTACAAGAAAGTAAGTAAAAACTACATATTGAGATACTCTTTCAAAATGTTCTTTCTCAGAACATTTTGTTATCAAGTTCTTTAAGTCAATTTCTTTGAAATAATCACTTGTTCCTAGATTTTCTTACCTAAAATTATGTTCTTAATGGACAGTGTGGTACAATGGGAAGCACACTATATTTTGAAGTCAGAGGACCTAGCTAAGATTTGGGTATATGTGTGTGCATTTATTTAGCTGGTCAATGGATCAAGAAAACAAAACATTGAAGAATTATTAATCAATTGATATTTATATTAAAATGCTAATGGAAGTATAGTGTCTTCTATATTTTCATAAAATTATTATTATTTACCATGCAATTTCCCATACCAATCCCTTGTTCATTTAAAAAATTCTACATTTTGAATTAAAATGGAATTATTGTCTCAGAGCTAAACCATGTTCTTGCAACTCTTGCTCTTCTAAAAGTCAGTTTTCCAGTTTCTGAAGGGAAACATTCAGGTTGCCAATTGCCCTGCAGCAGAAACATATCCAAAATGTCTTGAATAAGTGAAAATATACTCTGTTAATCTGGGCAAGAACATGAAAATAGGAATTCTTTCCAAGGGTATTTAGTTACTGGAGGTACTAGAAGGATTAGTCTATTGAGTTCAACAAACATTTATTAAAAGGCAGCATGGCATAGAGGATAGGAAGCTGTCCTCAGAGACAGGAAGATAGAAAGAGATGTGGCTGGCACCATGCTATGTCCTGGGAATACAAAAAAAAAAAAAGATCTCTACCCTCAAGAAGATTACTTTTTTTTTTTTGGAGGGCAATTGGGGTTAAGAAACTTGCCCTCGGTCACTCAGCTAGGTTTTTGTTTGTGTGTGTGTTAAGTGTCTGAGGCCACATCCGAACTCAGGTCCTCCTGATTCCAGGGCCAGTGCTCTACTCAATGCACCACCTAGCCACCCTAGATTACTTTCTAATGAGAGAAGACAAGTGAAAGGGAGCTGAAATATAGCAGAGGTAGGTAGGGAAATTCCAGCCTGGGAACCATGAGGAAAAATTTGGAGAATCAGAAGTAGAACTGAGAAAGAGTTGGCCCAGGCACTTCATCAAATGAAAGAAGGAAGGCAGGAAGTCAAAAGGGGGGTGGGGCAGGGGGAAGATTTTAGCAGTAGCAGCAGAGGCATCTCCAAGGTGAGAAGGTGGCTAGGGTAGAAGTATAAGAGCCCAAGAGAGTCAGAGGCAGAGCTGGGAAAGAAGTAAGCCATGGCTAGCTCAGAAAGACATGAGTTCAAGTCTGACCCTGGCACATCTTGGCTAGATGCCAGCCATTAAAGTTCTCATGCTTTTGGGATACTATAAGTGGCCAAGTAGGTATCTCTGTGCTTGGGAGAAGGAGTATATTTGTGGAGAATTTGCTACACCAAGGAAAACTCAGGTTTGTGTTAAAACAACAACAACACAAAAACCAGGATCTTAAGCTGATTCTTCCTTCTTTTACCTTTGCTCATGCTGTCCCTCTGTACCTAGAATAGATTCCCTTTCCATTATTGTTGTTGTTCAGTCTACTCTTTGCGACCCTATTTGTGGTTTTCTTGGCAAAGGAACTATAATGGTTTGCCATCTCCTTCTCCATTTCATTTTATAGATGATGAAACTGAAGCAGAATTAAGTGACTTGCCCAGGGTCACAGAGCTAGTAAGTGTATAAAGCTGGATTTGAACTCAGGGAGGTGAGTCTTCCTGACTCAAGGCTTGGTGTCATACCCATGGCACCAAATTTACCTGTTGCCATCTGTTGAATTCCTCCTTCTACTGAAAAGGCTTAGTTCAAGTGTCACTTCCTTTGTGAAGCCCCCATGCTGAATGCAAATAATCTTCTCTCAATTTGTTCATGTTTCCTGTACTGTTTTGGGTTTGTTTTTTTTTTTGCACTTTTCTCATTGTTTCTCATAGCATAGTTATTTGTGTACATTTTCTCCCCCATCATATTGTAACCTCCTTGAAAAGAGACAACAGATCTTATCAATCCTGGTACCTCCAGGGTTTATTTCACACAGTAACTCCCACAGAACAGGTACTATTGAATTAACTGAATCCATAAAAATGGGAACTGGGTAGGACCAAAAGATCAACTATTGAAAATGTCACCATAACTAGGAAAACCATGTCAAAACAAAACCTATTAATTAAAAGAATAACTAAAAGAAAGGACAAATAATTATTTGTCAAAACAAAACCTATTAATTAAAAGAATAGCTAACACAAAGGACAAATAATAATTAGTCATCAGACTATAAACCATGAATTTTAAAGTCATTATCCCATTTTACTGACTGAAGGCTCTTTATGCTCAAGTCCTATGTCCTATTCTGGAAAAAAAAATCTGACATTGTGAGTTTAAAGGAAATCTATAAAAATTGGTTGGAAACTTTTAACTATGGAGAATGTTAAAAGATTTCAAATGATCTGATGTTGCAAAGAGTTGGTAAATTATACAGAAACTATGTCCCTAAAAGGGTAGGGACTTTGTCAAGGCTAAACTTTGAATCTCTCCCAATGTTTCACATCAAATTATGCAACAGGGTATCAATTGTATACCTCACTTCAATACCACAAGGCCACAGATCACAACTCTACATCTTTGGAGGCTACTGGGGCTTAAAAATTTATCACTAAAGAGTATAGCCTGGTGACAAGTATTTATGAACTTTGCAAAACTGGTCTGAAGACAAGTTATATAGTTGATCAGGAGGCTTGTTCACTTCCAGCCTGGAAGATCCTGCCAGAGTTACCAATCCATAAAAGATCACAAAATGGGTATTTCATGAATATGTAAAGAATTGAACTGAATTAAACTGAATAAAACAACTAGTGAAAAAGTAAAAAAAAAACCTAACTCAAACCAGTATATTTGGGGGAACCACTCCCCTTATCTAGCCTATAAGACTTCTTCCTCTTGCTTACTATCATGCTTTCTGCAGTTGTAGAGAGAGGTGGTTGGGTCACTTGGGGAATAAAATGTACAGTGAGTAAACTTTCTGTTTGGTGTTCTATCTCTTCACTCAGAATCCATTTCCCTTCTTCCTGGCTGAGCCCACCACCATCTGCACAGAGAGTTTTTCCTGTGTTTCAGTCATTCCATTTATGCCACCAGCTGAGAGGGATACTGGTAAATGGAAGATGAGATGATAAAGGTCTAGTCCTGGGGTTCTTAACCCAGGGTAAATGGATTTCTTTTTATTTCAATATTCTGATTCTGGTGAATTAGCATAGGCAGATTACTAGTCTTTTGCCCAGTCAACTTTATGATCCCAGCTGAATCCATTCATAATTGCCACTTTTGCTTTGGAACACATCTTCCCTAGAAAGCTTGTCCTCCCGGAAACAGACAACAGCTTGAAGCTAGCAGCTTTCAATATTATGAATTTCTTCTATTTCAGTATTCTGATTTTATTCAATGTCATTGGTTTTCTTTGCAACCCTTTGTGTTTTATTTTTAAGCATCTAAAAATATTATTCTGCAAAGAGCTCCATAAGCTTCACTAGACTATCAGAGGGATCCATGACACCTGAAATGTTAAGAACCTCAGAGACAGGGGATGATTCATCTGACAAAGTGCTTGCATTTTTCCCAAGGGACAAATGCCCAGTCACCTTCAAATTCCAAAGTGTAAGAGACATGGGAAAGGAGGGTGGGCCTTCCCCTTCCCCAGAATTTTGGGTCTAGGATTACCAAACTCCTGAAATTTAGTAGTCAGCCCTCTTCTGTCAGGTGCTGGCTTCTCAAGCTCCTGACATGCAGAGAATATCTTCCAAGCAGTTTAATGTCTTTCAAATAGCAGATATAGTTGGAGTTTGTAATTGAAAATGTTTTCAAAGAGAACAATAAGGGCCTTTAAATTTGTCAGAATGCCATCTGAGTAAATGCAAATTTTCTGTGAGAACCACCTCCCACCCCCAAATAGTAGTGAGAGCCTTTGATGGGGGAGGAGGGAGAGGATGGGATGGCTATCTGACTAGCCAGAGTGAAAAACTCCTGAGAACAGCACATATTGAAAAACAGCGTCCATTTGTATCCAAATCTTCTGGAGACTAAATCATTTCCTGTAGTGGAGATGGAGAGTGCAATTTATTAATCCTTGACAGACCACAAGGTATTGTCCATATTGACAATCTATTTTGTATGGGCAGTCTGCAGTGGCAGCAAATCCTATTAACCTGGTCAAAGTCAAATGAAGATATTAAAAGAAAAACAGAACAGCTATTACATGCACCATTGATAGAACGCTGTATCCAACCCCCCACCCCAAAAAGGTTAGAATTCATGTATTGCATAATAGAAATCATATTATTCTATTAAAAAATCCTTGCACTCATTCACTTTGTGTTCTTTAGATTTTCTTGAACTGTTTTAAAAAATAGTATTAAATCTACTCCTCACACACTTAGCTGACTGTGCAAATATAGTCTTCATTCCTGTCAATAAATATTCATGCTAATTTCCTGGATAAAAAATCAATTTCATGTTAGCAGGAATATTGTGGAAAGTGGCTAGATTAAACTATGGTTCAGGGCTGCATGTTTTCCGTACCAAAAAAACCATATGGCATTCTGTGTGTGGGGGCCACTCTAGAGATTTACTGTAATTATGTCATGATGTGCTTATTGTTATGGATTCAGCAGCCTTTCTTGCAACTCTACCTGCTTTGTTTAGGAGCAGCTGCTAGCTTCAAGCTGTTGTCTGTTTCCAGGAGGAGAAGCTGAATGAAGGAATGCTTTCTGGGGAAGATGTGTTCCAAAGCAGAAGTGGCAACAATGAACGGATTCAGTTGGGGATCATAAAGTTGACTGGGCAAGAGACTAGTAATCAGCATATGCTAATTTGCCAGAATCAGTTCCAATTCTGCAATCATACTGTCTACCAAATTTACACAGGAAATAGGGGGTTGAGATGAGGAGATTTCATAAATAGAAGTTCAGGATGTAGAATGCCTATTTTTTCTTCTCTCTCTTTCTCTCTTTCTCTCTCTCTCTCTCTCTCTCTCTCTCTCTCTCTCTTTCTTTTTTTTGCAGGTTGATTAAAGATAATGTAGGAGAAACCAGTGGTACCCTACTTATCCACCAGATCTGACAAGAGGGCAGAACCATGTGACACAGGCATGTGTCATCCCTGAATACTTTGTAGATTTTTTCCTTTGTTCATTTTTCTTCCTTCCTTCCTATTTTCCACTTCTCTCATGGTTTTTCTTTCTCTTCCTCCCTCCCTTTCTGTATTTTTGTTTGCTTTCTACATTTCTAGCTATGTCTTTTTCTCTTTTTATCTCCTTTTTCTCTTTATCAGTTTTTATCTGCTTTTCTTTCTCCATCCTCCTCCATAAATTTTTCTATTTCAAATTGTATCTGTTTCTTTCTCCATTTTCTTTATCTCCCTCCATTCTTATCTCTATTTCAATTTCTATCTTTGTCTAGTTCCAGATATACCCATATTTCCTTCTTCTTTTTTCTCTCTTTCATTTCCTCCCCTCTTTTCTCTATTTTTAATTATTTTTATATTTTGATTTTTATCTTTTCTGTTTCAATTTCTTTCTCTCCTTTGACTTCTTTCTCTCTCTCTGTATATATTTCTAATCTTCCATCTCTATTTGTCTCTTTCCTTCTCTCAGTACTTAGCATATTGCCTGGCACATGGTTGGTATTGAACAAACGAGGCTTGTTGAGCCTTAGCACCATACCCTCCCTCTAGATCTCACTTTTTCCTGTTATAATCCATGGTAGAAAGTTAATGGTCTAAGTTTCATACACTCCCTCCGTTGTTGTTCAGTCGACCACTGAACTCTTTGTGACTTTGTAACCCCCATTTGGGGTTTTCTTGGTAAAGATACTGGAGTGGTTTGCCATTTCTTTCTCCAGCTCATTTTACAGATGAGAAAACTAAGGCAAACAGGGTTAAATGACTTGCCCAAGGCCACACAGCTAGTAAGTATCTCAGCATGCCAGATTCACTATCCATCACACTACCTAGCTGCCCACATACGTGGTAGGCAGTTTAAATTATTTGCTTTGTTTTTACCACATACATGATTTTCCCCCCTAAATATCTTTCAAAATTACTGAAAGTAATTTCTTGTCTTCTGCCAGTGGTTACAAAAAAGATATGTGGTTGATGCAGGCTGATGAAACTGAGGAGAAATAGGTTTCTCACTACATTTCCTGCTGGAGTTTTGGGTTTGTTTCTTCCTGCTGGCTCTTCCTCCAAAGGGTGGGCTAATTAGTAGGAACTGTCAATGGAAGAAACACTGGAGGCTTCTTCACTCTGATGTCATTTTCTTGTTGCTTGAAATGGCAGCTATTTAATGTTTTATTGACTAAGCCCCTCTGGTATAAATTCCAGATGTGACAATCTGATCAATCTTTTCCAGGGAAGCCCTTTATTTCTGTGTGCTGTATAATAGCCAGGTAGGACCATCCACCTTCTCTAGACCTCCACATTTTCTGTTTCCTTTTCTTCCTAAATAATATGAAAGTGCACATAAAAAGAGTCCTTCCAGAATATGAATCTGCATGAAAAAGTCTTATTAATTTCTGTATAGAGTAGCTCAGTGGATCACCTTCATACTGATTTCCAAACAAAGGCATTCATAGACAGAGATGTTTAAAGCACTGTATATACTCTATACAATGGAAGAAAAGAACCAGCTTCTTTATTTCAATAGCTTTCAAACAAGTAGGACCTAAAGAATTGTCATAAGTCAGTAGCTCTATAGTTTATAAAAGGGCACATCTGAAAAGCTATGATGCATCTCCAGGAACACACAAAAAAAGCTGCCCTTATCTATGGTAGGAAACCAATGGACAGCACAGTTATCTAATTATGAAATTGAAATTCTTGGTATAAATACTAGGTCTAAAGCAACAGAACAGCCTACTGAGTTCTGATATCTAGGCAAGTATGTAAAGGTCCTATTAGGATAAATCCAAAATAAATTCTATAGATCAACTGAAAGGGTTTAGATGCAAAGGAATTGAACAATTTGAAATAATGATACCCACATGAAATGCAACGCCCAATCTCTTGTGTTGATATCTCTTACTGTATCTCATACTAACTTTTCAGCCTTAATGAATGTACGAATATAACATGTGTAAAGTGACTATATTCTCTACAATTACCATAATGAGATTGCCAACTTTTGTGCAAGGAAATTCACCACCTTAATTTTGTTTTCTTAAATTTAATTTCCTGTTCTTTTCCACCTCCCCCACCTCCATTTAGCTGTTGTTTGTTTTTGAAGATTATAATGAAAGGAGAGAAAAGATCACATTCAGTAGGGAAAATGTGAGCACTTTTATTTTGGAAACTCTATAACTACTAAGCCAATTACATGCCTTGAAATGTTTTCTCTACAATGGAGATGAGATTCAAAAATTCTGTTTCTGTGCATCCCTTTACATTTAGACTCCTTGTGACATCCAGAAACACACAGAAAAGATCTAATGGGAAAAGAACATTTAAAGTTATGGGGTAAATTTGTAGGTGTGGGGTGTCTGGGAATATGAGTGCAGAGAACTCCCAGTGTGGCAACTCTTTTTACTCCCATGGACTGGTAGAAATTTAGAAATTTATGTTACTTAGAAATTTATGTTAGGGAATTGCCTGAAGTACTTTGAGGTCAAATGACACACCCTGCTAATAGGAATGATAAAGCTTGAACACAGGTCTTCTTGAAAAACTTACTGTAGTATCATTTGAAAATTACAAATGTTTTCTGAGACACAGCTTCCAGTGTAAATAATGGTAAGTTTTTGAGATTTTCTGAATGAAGAATATAAGAAAGCCTTAGCCTTTTCCATATACCAGGTTCTAGATCTTCATTTCTTTATGTCAAAGTACTTTGTTCAGTAACTTTCAGTTGTGTTTGATTTTTCATGACCCTGTTTGGGATTTTCTTGGCAAAGATACTTTGCCATTTCCTTCTCCAGTTCACTTTATAGGTGAGGAAATTGAGGCCAACAGGGTTACATGACTTGCCTTACTAGTAAGATTCATATAGCTAGTAAAGGTCTGAGGCTGGCTTTGAACTCATGTCTTCCTGACTCCAGGCCCAGAGTTCTATCTACTCCACCACCTAGTTGCCCAACTCTACACTGTCCTTTTCCTAACCCTTTATCAGCATCTACTGCTCTGCTTGGTTTCAATTCCGCAGAAAAAGAGACTCCCTAATTTCCTTATCTACTTTTTTGCCTCCTTGAGGTCAGGGGCTGTCTTTTTTTTTTCTTTTCCTTATTTGTATCCCCAGCAGTTAGTCCAGTGCCTGGCACACAGTAGGCATGTAATAAATGATCACTCCCATCATGCTCTACCTTGGCTCCTACAAATGTGCAACTGAACAAAAGTATAGGAAATAGTGCAACTGTTCTGACGGGTTTCACCACAAATCTTTGTTACAACAGCAACAATCAGCACAACAACCTACATTTATATTGTGTTTTAAAGTTAACAAAGTGCTTCCCACACACTAACCCTAGGAGATGAGGCAATATAGAGAGTGCTGAACTTGGAGGCCTGCAGATCTAGGTTCAAATCCTACCTCTGAGACTTCTTAGTTATACAACCACAGGCTAGACCACCCCGAACTTCAGTTTGCTCACCTGTAAAATGGAGATAATAATAAATAATAACAAATAATAAAGATACCTCAGAGTTGCTGTGAAATGGAAATGAGATAATTTAAGGAAATTAACTTTCAATCCTTAGAAGATTATGCAGATGTAAGTTATTATTATTGTTACTATTGTTATTGTTATTAATATCTCCTTCCTATAGATTAGCAACATGAGATGCTTAAAGAATCATTCAATCAATCCATGAGCTTCATGAAGTGCCTAATGTATGCTAAGCACAAGTGATACAAATACAAAAAAAGAAGCAATCTCTACTCTCCAGAAGCTTCATTCTTTTTATTTGTAGCCTATATAGAATAAATATATGTAGAATAAATACAAAATAAATACGAGCTGTTAAATGCATAGGAAGAAAGGTACCAGTAGGTGGAGGGATCAGAAAAGGCTTGTTAGGCAGTGATTGAACTGGGTCTTAAAGAACAAGACTATTTCTATGGGGAAGAACTGAAGAGGGAGTGTATTCCAGGTGAAGGGAATGACCAATTCAAAGGTATGGAGATGGCAGACAAAGTGCTACATTTGTGGGACAGAGAGAAGGTCAGTTTGCCTGGATCATAGAGTGTGGGAAGTGGAATAATATACATGGGCCGGGAAGATGGTTTGGGAACAAAGGTTGTGATGGTCCTTTAAAACCAAATAGAGTTTATATTTGGTGTTGGAGGGAATGCAGTTAGAGTATGTTAAGTAGAGAAAATGACCTCATCTATATAAGTCTGTCATTCAATAAACTTTTATTAAGTACCTACTATGTGTCAGGAGCTATGCTAAACACTGGGAATACAAAAGAAAAAAAAGGAAAATATCCCCCAGTCAAACCTGGGGGACAAGATGTAAATAAGTACAAACTAGTTATAGACAAGATTAATTGGAGATGACAGAAAAACCTAGAATTAAGGAGGATAAAGAAGAAGGAATGTAGAAGGATGGGATTTTACTTGTGACTTGAAGAAAACCAAGGAAGTCAGGAGGTAGAGGTGAGGAGGGAGAGAATTCCAGGTATAGCAGACAGTCAGTGAAAATTTGTCAAGTCTAAAAATTAAGTGTCTTGTGTGAGAAACAGTAAGGAGGCCAGTGTCATGTTGAAGAGTCTGTGATGGTGTGGTGGGAGGAGAGCAGTTGAAGTGTAAGAAGATTGTAAAGATGGGTAGGTGCTAGGTTGGGAAGGGATTTGAAGGCCAAACAGAGGATCTTATATTTGGTCCTGGAATTGAAAGGGAACCACTAGAGTTTATTGATGGGTGGTGG
The DNA here is from genome assembly GCA_011680675.1 of Gymnobelideus leadbeateri. Classification (NCBI taxonomy): domain Eukaryota; kingdom Metazoa; phylum Chordata; class Mammalia; order Diprotodontia; family Petauridae; genus Gymnobelideus; species Gymnobelideus leadbeateri. The sequence continues at coordinate 256,440 of WOXC01006774.1, forward strand.
GATGAGGTAGCAGTGGGATGATGTGCTAAGAAAGTCTGAGCTTTAGGAAGCTCATTTTGACAATTGAGTGAAGGATGGACTAGAGTGGGGAGAGGCTTGTGGCAGGCAAACCATCTAGTAGACTATTCCAGTATCTAGGTACAATGTTTGAGGACTAATCAGGGTGGTGACATATCAGGGGAAGGAAGGGAGAATATACAACAGATGTGAAGGTAAAATCAATAGGCCTTGGCAACAGATTGGAAATGGGGACTAAGAGAGAGTAAGTAGTTAGAATGATACTTAGGTTGTAAACCCGGGTGATTGAGAGGGTGGTAGTGCTCTCAACAGTAATAAAGAAGTTCAGGAGATGGGGGCATATTTTTTGGAAAGGCTGAGTTCCATTTTAGACATGTTGAGTCCAAGATATGTAAGGGAATCCAGTTTGAGATATCTAATAGACAGTTGGAGATACAAGTCTAGAGGTCAAAAGAGAGGACTGGATAAATAGATCTGAGAATCATTAATATAGAGATGATAATTGAATCTGTGGGAGCTAACACTAAGTGAAATAATACAGAAAGAGAACAGAAGGAGACCCAAAACAGAACCCTTGACTCCCAGGGTTCTCACATTAAAGAAAATCACTCTGGTACCTATGTAAAGGTTAAATTGAAATGGAGAGAAATGATGAGAATGGGAACTAAGGTGGGGGCTGCCTAAATAGAGAGAAGAGGTCAGATGTGAGGAATTTTCTGGAGGTGAAAATCCTGAGATCTGGCAATTGATTGAATATTCAAAGTGAGAGAGAATGAGAAGCTATGAACAATGCTGAGATTATGAATCTCAGAGCTAAGTCACAGTGCTCTTGTCATATAGCTAGCAAAAGTTTGAAGCATAATCTGAACCCAACACTTCTGATTCCAAGGTATGCCATGCTGCCTCTATGTAAGTTTTTTCACTCTCTGGACTCAGTTTCCTCATCTGTGAAGAAGGGGATTGAAATAGATCATTCCTGAGGTCCCTTATCACCTTAAAACTATGATCCTATGAAATTCAGGGTGAAATATTGTGCCCTTATAATAATGGATGATTCTAGAGGAAAATAGTTTAAAAGGATCAAAGCTCCAGATATGTTAATGTTAACAGTACAACTGTTTCACATCTTGACTTAATCAGAGAAGGTGATTGCCAACAGTTGAATTTAAAAGTAAGTGTGGAGAGGAAGAATGAAAAGTTGTTCTCTAATGAAATAGAAACTTGGCAAATAGTGATGGGCCTGGGAGAAGAAAATGAAGGGAGATGAGAAAAGGTTAGTTTGCCTGAACTCGCAGTAGAGGTGCTCTTTTAGGGAACTTTAAAGTCAAGTGTAAGGAAAATGATTTTGATACAGAAGTGACAGGGAGAAAGCAGAGAATTTGGAGGGGTGATATGCCCAGAGGGGTAGGAAAGAAAAAATGATTTGGGTAGCAGTGTTTTGTAGTGTTTGGAAAGGAGATAGCTTGAAAGTAGTGAGGCTCGTAAACTCAGGCTCAAATAACCCAGGAGGGAAGTGATTAGAGCAGGGTTCAGTGTTTGGTCAGCAGGCATGAATAGAAAGAGAAAGATTTCATCTCCTTATGTAGGGAGTGTTGATAGAATTTGTAGACAATTTGAATGTGATGTAGGAAGTCAGTGTGAAGTTGAAAAACAACTCAAATATTTTGTCCTTGAAAGAAAAGTGGCAAAATAATGTCTTCTATCAAGGGCAGCCTGAATCCTCCCAATTTTTTACCTTTCATAGGTGGTGTAGTGGATAAAGAACTTGGCCAGAAGTCAGGAATATCTGAGTTCAAATCTGGTTTCATTCACTCACTAGCTATATGATCTGGGGCAAATCACTTCATCTTTGCCTTAGATTCCTCATCTATAAAACGAGAGTAATGGCACCTACTTCCCAGAATTATTGGGAGGATCAAGTGAAGTAATAATCGTGAAGTATTTAGCATGGTACCTGGCACATAATAGATGTTAAATACATGCTTATGCCCCTAATGCATAGAGTAAAAGGTGAAAATTGGGATGATTTAAGAGAAAATATGAAACATTGCATCTTTGGGTTAATAGGACAATGAATGCTATCATGGTGGATTTGATAGAAAAGAGAGATGTGTGATTGGGAAGTAGTAGATTGTAAGGTATGCGTAGAAACGCTACATAGTAATCAAAGACAATATCCGTAGTCTAGAATTGGAGCACAGGTCTAGACAGGAAAAGCAAAAGAATGAGGATCAGATGCTGAAGTGAAACAGAGAGAAAGAACCAAGGAAGGAAGAGAAGGGAGGAAAGAAGGGAGGAAGGAAGCAAGGAAAGAAAGAAAGAAAGAAAGAAAGAAAGAAAGAAAGAGAAGAAAGAAAGAGAAGAAAGAAAAGAGAAAGAAGGAAAGAAAGAAAAAAGAAAGAAAGAAGGAAGGAAAGGAAGAAAGGAAGGAAGGAAGAACAGTGTCATAAGATGCTATTAAAATATCTACAGAGGCACACTGTAAATTTTTATTGTGAGCATTTACACCTTGGACATCAGCAAGTGTTATAAGTCAACTTAATTTACTTTGTTGATTGTCTAAACTTAAGAAAGTTGTGGAGAAAATGCTGATAATGAAGAATAAACATAAAACAGATTCTGCAGTATTTCCTGGAGAATTAGTTGTTGAGCATTTACCGGAACACCACTGGTCTGGTCCCTGAATTCTTCAATTTGAAAATTGTGGAATTTTCCATGAGGCATCTTCCAGGGCTTAAACTGCCTAAGAAATTTTCCTTCTGGTTAGAATCCTCGATCCTGGATTTATACTCCTGAGGCAATCAACCCACCACTCCATAAATGGTGGGGGTTCAGGACCAGTGAAGACCAACTATCCTCTTGGACCATGTTCTTGTTTGGGCAATCACATGTCTGCTTCTTTCATGCCCTTCTGTAGGAACATTTTTGTTGTCCTGGTGGCTGATATATTTTGAACTAGGAAAGTTCATTCTTATGAAACAAAATGCTGGCAGTAGAAAGAGAATAGAACAGATGATAGAGAGTGGCAGAAAAATTGACAGGGCTTGGAGACTAACTGGATACGGTTAACACAAAAGAATCATAGAATAATGGTTATACCACTAAAGTACATGAAGACTTCAGGAGAAGATTACAAAGTACTTTCCTCTCAACAAAACTGTGAGTTAAATAAAGTAAGGATCATCTCCATTTTCCCCCGAAGAACCTGAGGTTCAGAAAGAGTCAGTCAGCCAATCAATTAATATTTATTAAGGGACTATTATGTACCAGGCACTGTGCTAAATGCTGGGATTACAAAGAAAGGCAAAAGACAGCCTTTGCTTTCTAGGAGTTCACAATCCATGGAAAGTGAGTTGCCCAAGGCCATTCCGGTTGGATCTGGGACTCAAACCTAAGTTTCCTGATTCCAAGTTCACTTTTCTTTTTTTCTGTGTTAGTGAAAGGCTTCAGAACTAAAAACTGAACTTCAAAACTTTTTGCCAGGATAAAAATACTTTCCTCTGACCAAGTGATTAGCTTTGCCCACATCATGTTCTAAGTAAATGACTCTTGATTGCAAGGGGACTTGGGGGTTTCTTCTTGTCATACTCTGTGTCATGTGACCTTTTCTTGCCAAGACTAGAAAGAGCTTTGGGGGTCATGACCCTTTTGAAACCTTGCCTCCAGGCCTTCACTGTATGATCTCCAAGGATAATATGGTTCTCCCAGATTCTCCTGGACTATCTTATAGGCATCTATTTTTTCTTGTTTTATTTAGGGTTCTGGAAACCGATTTTGAAAGTAGTAGAACTTAATGGTCTTAAATTAAGATAAAAGTAACTTACTGTGCACATAATTGTCAAGTTACTGAGCACTGGAACCTGAACCTAAAATATCCCCAGTATAGTTATAGAAATAGGCACAACTTCACAGGCAAACTACCACAGTTCCTAAACTTGTATCTGATGAAAGCCTCGTTAGGTGCCAGCTTCCATCTCAGAGTGGAAACAAGCTTTGTGTCCTCTTCAAGTACTCTACAAAGCCCTCTCCTCATAATGTTCTCCTCTGAAACTTATATTCCCTTATAATATAGACAATTATTATCCTCTCTGTTATAGGGATAATATAGAGAGGGACCCTTCCCAAAATTCAGGGTTTAAGGATTTTATGTACCAAGGTTCATACCTACTAATCACAAAAGGGGTCTGTTTTTCACATAGACATAAGGGAGGAACTATGAATCTCCATCTCTTGCAGGCATGAAGTATGTGCTACCTCATGGAGCTACAGCATTTTTTCCCTCTCAGTTTCTAGTTGTCTCTCTCCTTTGCTGGACACTGGGTTCATTTAACACACAACGTGGACATTTACGGTGAATATTGATTGTCAGTCACTAAGCTGCTTCTAACAACTATTTGAAATGACCTTCTCAAGATAACATTTTGAATAATATAGTACACTTATTTCAAAGACTTTTTTTGAAAGCAGATATTAGTTTCCTGATAGTCTGTGAAATTGAGAGCTATGGGGATCAGCTCTTTATGTGATGGATACTTTTGTAAATGAAAAGAAGGAAAAAACAATACTAAATGATATGTGATTATAATGGCGATCTCAGATCAGCAAAAGAGTGAGAAAATCTACCTCACGCCCTTTGTCAGAGAGGTGAGGGACTCGATGCGAAGCAGCATATATGACGTAAGCCATGTTCAATGTGCTGATTATCTTTGCTGAATTGGTTTTTTCCTTTAATCTCTGTCACAAGGGAGGCTCACTCAGGCAGGGAAAGAAAGCACATTTAGAAATTAATTTGATATAATGACAAGAGGTATGACAAATAGATGTTTTTATATTATAAATATAAATTATCAAAACAAATACCTTTTAAAGTTCCCCTTGTCCCAAGTAGCAGTGAATTCTGAAAAACCTTTTATGAAAGGGGAGAATACTTTTATAATGCAAAGGATCTCCACCTCCTCCCCAAAATATTATTTCTAAGTTCAGGGTTTGAACTCAGTTTCATGAAAAGAACACTGAACTAGGGAATTTAGAACCCTTATTTGGAGTCTACATTCTGCTAGTTACTTCACATTCTTGTTTTGTCATCTCTAAACTAGGGATAATAATTTCATTTACAAGGACACCATAAGAAAGGTGATTTCTAAGTTAGTGCCATGTAAATGTAGAGTATAAATCAATTAAAATGTAAGATATACTAGATTAATGTGTATAAATATACATATAAAGTTTAGTAAATTCTCTAAGCAGCTAGGTGGCACTGTGGATATAGAATATTGGGCTTGGAGTAAGGAAGACATGAGTTCAAATTTGTCCTCAAGACACTTACTAGCTGTGTGACTCTGGACAAGTCACTTAACCTTTGTTTGACTCAAAGTTTGCCTATAGTTTCCTTAACTGTAAAATGAGGATAATAATAGCACCTGCCTCCCAGGGTTATTGTGAGGAAAACAAAGATATTTGCAAAGTATTTAGTACAATGTCTAGCACACACTAGGCACCTTAGAAATGCAAGCTATCATCATCATCATCACCTTAGCTACCACCACCACCACCATCATCATCATCACTGTGATCATTATTATTCAGTCTTAAGGTGGAGTCCACCTGCATGGGACTCTCTTTGCTTTGTGAGGATCAAATGTTTTAATGTATGGAAAGTGCATTTGCAAACCTTAATGTGCCATGTAAATGTCAGCTATTAGTATTGGTAATGCAGTGATATTTTCATTGGATTGCAAACAAACTAAATTACTCTTGAGGTTCTGAGAATCTGATGTGGAAGTGCCAGTCATACGTGGGTTTCATTGCATCCTGCCAAGATTAGCATTTACAGACAGTCTGCCGTGGCTGATACTCCCACTTGCCATGCCTGAAAAGCAGCTGCCCCTTTCGTCTTTGCATTGGAAGCCAGCAAAGATCCTGGAGTGCTTGAATCAGTAGCTGGCACTAATGCTTCCCATTCTTGAACAGAGGAAATGAAATCTGGCTCATGCAGGCTGGTCAAGAATCCTCCTGCCAAACTGATGAGAATGTGTGCTCCCGCTGGGGAGCTCTTGCAGAACGCAGCTCCCTGAGGAGGGCAAATCACCCTGAGCTTTCCTTTTATGTCGATGGAGGGCCACATTCACTGGGACACAATGGACCGCTTGGTTCAGGAAAAGCAGCTTATGTGAGCAGTGGAGAGATTTTCATTTGAGGAACACAGACTGCAAAGGGGATTTCGATCTGGTTGAAGAAGTCATTTAGATAAATAGAGACAACAGACAACATATGCAGGTGTAAAGAAATCTCATTAAAAAGCCCCCAACAAGCCCACTTTAAACCACTTCCGACTTGTTACTGTCAGCCAGGGAAACAGCAGTCTGTGCTGGGAGGAAGCATTAGAAAGGCAAGTGAGCCTGTTCAGTCTTTCCTGCTAACGTGAGGTGACTGTGGCCTTACATTAATGCTATGCTACTCTCAGTTCAGATTCTTCCTTTGTGACTGGCACAGGTAAGTAATATCTGTCGAATATTTACATATGGGTGTTCCACTTAGAAAACAAACTGTGGTTGAGGGAATGGAGCCGGAGGGTGGTAAGACTCTATCCTCACGTGGAACAGAGAATGGTATTAAGAGTTGAAAATGTATCATGACAGATGCTGGCTGCACAGTCAAAACTCATCACCACCCACCACTTGGGAGGTATGATAGGATACAACGTGCATTTTCTGATATCTCCCTATGAGGTACTTCCTCCACAGAGTTAGTCTGAGCTGGAAAGTGTAGAGCTCTAGGCCAGGGGACAAGTAATTTACTTAGTTTGGTCTCTGCACAACTTGGGGAAATTAAGAAGGGTTTATAAAAAAAAAAATTCTTTCTTTTCCCAAAGAAGAAACAAACAACATTTTTCAGTGACTCTCCCCAGCAATGCTTTTCTTTACTGTCAACATTTGAAAACACTGGGAAGAGCTAAATTATTAACATTGTCACATTCTAACTATAATTTTCCATTGGATTTGTAACTGTAACAATATGGTGTTTTCTTTTTTTTTTTTTGGAGGGGGGGAGGCAGGGTAATTGGGGATAAGTGACTTGCCCAAGGTCACACGACTAGTTTTTTGTATTAAGTGTCTGAGGCCGAATTTGTACTCAGGTCCTCCTGACTCTAGGGCCGGTGCTCTATTCACTGCGCCACCCAGCTCTCCCTGGAGTATTCTTTTCAATGATGCAGATTACAATTAGCACATCACAAGGGGTCTGGGTGCCTAGTGTAATGGGGTCCTTCCTCACATTCTCTTGATATTGAAGTGGATATAAATGAAATCCATGGAGTTATGTACTCAAATAATCAAATGTAAGCTCTTTGATGCAAATATGTCTTCCAAATATGTAGATAAAAATCTATTCATGCTTTCCTGTCTTGGGCAGCTCTTACCCATGTCTTTCCCTAATTTCTTCAATCAATCAACCAATAAATGTTTATTAAATACCTACTATGTCCCAGGCACTGTGCTAAGTGCTGTGCTAGGGGTCAGAGGGAGTCTACCTACTTTCATGAAGGCTTTTTCACCACCTTTTGAGATCATGCAGATGCCAGTGGGGAGCACAGACTCATCAGTTATCCCTTGCCACTGTCACATTACTAACCAATCTTTTTTGGATGACACATGCATTTTATGACATCCTTTACTCCAATTCTTCATAGTTCTTCATTTGTTGTGTACTATCGTCTGCTTACATCTGAGATGCACCTCTCTGTTGATCTCTGAGTGATAACCATTTTAAAGTTAAGTTTTATTCTTTCAACCAACAAAAATTCAAAACAAAACAACAAAAACTTCATCTAATTTGATCTTTGCAACAGTCTTATAAAGCAAGCAAAACACACGATCTCTGCACTTTTTTCATGTGCAGAAGGAGGTTTTAATAGCTATGATTCATTCTAGTTATACAATTCTATGATTTTATTGCATTTAGGTAAAAGCAGTTGCACGTATAGACAATTCAAGTCCCGAAAAATTAAACATTCACTCTCTACAGTAAGGCAGAGTTGTGGCAATTAGCTAATTTGTCTTTCATTAAAGTTAAACCAAATAATTCAATGATCTAAAGTCAATGAAGCTAAAATAAGACGATATGGTTCTCAATAAACACATTTAGCTACTAGATTGCTACTTCACTTTATATGCAGCAAACATATCCCATTTTCCCCAGAGTCAAACACAAATCAGTATGAGAGTCAGGAAAAGAATTTCAAGCTTTCTAATTTTCTGTCCTGGACTTTATTTTAGTGGGAAAAAAGTATCACTTTTGAATAGTTATCTGGCTATCAGCACCATGGCTTTCTAAGAAACTGAATGGCACTTTTGCAATTCTATACATTGATAGTTGAAGAGATTGAAGATTAATCAGAGAGTGGGAATGACAGAGAGGGCAACCTACTGGAGAAGATGGGATGGAATGGGATCACTTTTGCATGAAGAGAGGTTCACCTCTGCAAGGAGAAGGGCCACAGCTTCTGAGTGATGTAAGATGAGGAAGACAGGAAAAGAAAGATCTTGACAAATGGCCTTATTTTTTTCTTTCAGTGAAATATGAGACAAGATTCTCAGCTGAAAAAGCAAGGGGAGGGGGAAACCACAAGAAACTTGAACAGGAAAGAAAAGGTTTGGAAAATCCTTTGTGGTGAGTTAGATAATGAATCCATTAGGAAGTTGTAAAAGGATTGCCTTGCTTTAGGGAGAACCCAGTTGAGATTATATAACATGAATTTGTAGTTTTTGTGACTTTTTTTTTCTAATTCAGTTTAGCAGCATATGAGTAGGAGTGAAGGCAATGGATGGTGGGTGTAATACAAGACTGAGGCTTGGCAGGACATGATCTTCAAAAAGAAAAGGAGGGAAGGGATTAAAGTGTAGAGTTGTTTTAGTTAACCAAAGTGTAAAGATAGGGAAGGGAGGAGAGTAAGTAAAGCACAAAGGTGATGGTGTGGGAAGGAATTGAAGGATCTCATTTTAGGAAATCATGATCACAATGAAGAAAATAGTTTGGGGTTGCAATGCAGAGGGAAAGGTAGTATTGTGATCAGATAAGGATTTTTATGATTCATGAACATGGAAGTAGAACACTTGTGGATGCCAGCAAGATCAGGGGTATAACCATCTCTGTATTTAGCTGAAGTAGAGTAGTGGTAAATAGATTATGGGAATTGAGTAATTTGAAGAAATGGAGGGTTAGGGTATTTGAGGAGGTATTTGTATCTATATCTATTTGTCCTGAAGTCCCCAAGTATGAGAAAAGGATTTGGGGAGGAGAAAAAAAATGTTAACCATACATTGAACTCATTGAGGAAGGAAGGAACAATGGCAAAAGCTTTGAAGATTAACAAATATCGTGAATATCTGAATTGTTATCCCAGAAAACCTCCATAAAGTAGAACAATGGGTGGATTTCACATGATGGAATTTAATAGGGAAAAATTGAATAAAATTAGGGGATAAGTATATAAAGTTGTAGATTTTGGCCCCAAATAACTACAACAATAATAGGCATATGAAGAAGACCTTGGGAGTTTAGCTGTCAGCTTAATTTGGAGGCCAAAAGATACCAAAGCTTACCTTTGGCAAGTTACAACTTCTTTGATTGTCAGTCATCTAATCTATAAAATTAGAATAGAGTTTTTATACTCAGATTGCATGGAATAAGGAAGAAAAGACTTAGGGTACTACATGATTACTCTTTCCGTGTATGTGGAAAGAAAATCAGACTTTTTCTTCTTGGTAGAGAGGGGTGAGATAGGAAAAATGAGTGGAAGAAATTGAGAAATCAACAAGTATTGATTGAAATTTCACTATGTGCCAGTCATTTTACTAAGCAATGGGGAAGAAATATAAACAAAATCTGTTCCTCAGTTCTTACCTTCAAAGAGCTTAAATCCTAATTGGGGATACAATGCATACATGCATGCATATATGCATATGTACATATATACACACACCTGCATTCCAATTGTGTACCTATATTATATATGACACCATATGATAAATGTGTGTATGTGCACATATTTAGGCCTATATAACAGAATTTATGGGATTATATGCAAACCTGATTATATATATATATATATATATGGGATTATATGCAAAAAATTATATAGATTATATGCAAACCTGAGAAGGAAGGGCACTAGTAACTGGAGAGACAAGGAAATATAACAAAAATTTCCTATCAGTTGGGCAGCTAGGTGGTACAGTGGATAGAGTGCTGGGCCTGGTAGTCAAGAAGACCTGAGTTCAATTTTGGTCTCAGACACTTACTAGCTGTGTGACCCTAGGCAAGTCATATAACCCTGTTTGCCTCAGTTCCCTTATCTATAAAATGAGCTGGAGAAGGAAATGGCAAACCACTCCAGTATCTTTACCAAGAAAACCCCAAATGGGGTTGCAGAGAGTTGGACATGACTGAAACAACTGAGCAACAATTCCAATTAGTTTGGAATTGTTGAGTGGTTTGAAAATGAGCAGAACTGCCATGTGAGGTAGTGAGTTCTCTGTTAGTGCAGGTGTTCAAGAAGAAGCCAGATGAACACTTGTCAGAGATGGGGAGTAGGAATCTGTATTTCTACTAGTGTTTAGCCAAGTTGACTTTTAAGATATCTCTGAAATACAGATTCTATACATCTCTGATTCACACACAAACATACAAGTACATGTGTGTTTGTGTAATTATAATGTCTGTAACGAGGGGAAGTTTCATGCTGTTTTAGGACCCTCTGTTTGCACATCACTTTTTCCTATTTGCCCATCATCTTTTTTCTGTATTTGTTTTGCCTCCTGTCTCTGCTCTACTTCCCCAGCCTTTCCAACCATTTTCCCCTCCCTCTGTTCTTTCCTTTCAGTAAGTTTTTCTTCCCTGAAGGTTTTGTCTACTTGACTGGTCCTCAAGGTATTAATTCTCTCTTTAAATGATTTCTCAAGCTTTTATTTCTATTTCTGGTTGCCCATCTGTCTAGAGGGTGAGTGCTTAGAGAAGGAAAGAGACACCTGAAAAGCAGATCCAGTGAGGTCTCTTTATTATTCTTTATTCTGGCTGGATACAAAAGAATTGTTCTAAGTTATATCCAATTATAGGTTTTTTCTAAGTATTCATTTTGCTTTGTCCTCATACTCCTCCCCTCCCTCTTACTCATTATGCACATGCCTTTGGCTATATGCAAATTAATTTGAATAGTTAAGCACCTGAATGATGTGAAAAAAGGAGCAATGCTCTTGTAAAGCTATATTAATGTTGAGAAGTCAGCTGGCAAACCACATAAAGATGGTCAGTAGAAAATAACTGAATCTCATAGAGTTAGCAGCAAAATAAATTGATCTATAGAAATCCTTTGTTTGTGTAGAAGTGGAAGTGGTTGTTCAAAAAGTACTCCACATGCACCCATGGAGATTCCATCAAATTATACAGTTGGGTCTAATATAGTATCAGTGTATGTGTGGGGTTTTTTTGGGGGGGGGAGGGGCTTTCCCTTGCAAAATGGTGTACTTGATAAGAATATATTTAACATGGATGTTTAATGGGGGGGGGGGATGACAAAGGATGGTTAATTCTCCTCTAGGTATAGGAATGTTGAGAAGGGAAATGAGACAGAAAGATTTGGGGAGGGAAGTTAAGGGGGTTCACAATGATTGGTATGGATCTCAGTAAAGTAGGAATAAGGTTTTCTGCAGTGAATAAAAGTGTGTATAGAGGTGAGGCACCAGGAGCAGGAAAAGGGTGCTGAAGAAATGCATGAATGTTAAAAACAATTTTTGTTATTTGCTACAAATAGCAGGCAGAGTAAGCAGCATTGGTTAATGAATAGAAGGGACTTGGTCTTTTCTAAAAGATATTTATCAATCAAATGTTATCTTAAAGTTTGGAATATTGAAGTATGAATGTTGAAGCACTGCAGTATAAAGCAAAGAAACATAGATTAGGAATTTAGAGATGTGAGTTCTAGTCCTCCCTGGCCAATAACTAGGCTTATGATAATAAAAAATAACTTTCCCTCTCTAAGACTCAGTTTCCTCATCTGTAAAATGAGGGATTTATATTAAATGATCTCTGATATCCCATAGTCCTATAAAATTCCTTGACTTTCTAAATAATATTTGACAAATGTGATCAAAAGGAAAGTCACTAACCCACACTTGAAAAGAATTTTCCTATACTGTAATCTAACTGCATCATGAAATTACATATTTATAAAAGTGATTGTGGACTTTTTTTTTTTTACTATTTTCCTTGTTTCTGATAAAATTTCCTAATTTTGTTCTTATTGTCATGTTCAGTTGTGTCTGACTCTTAGAAACCTCATGGACCAAACTGTCCCTGGGGTTTTCTTGGCAAAGATACTGGATTAATTTGCCATTTCCTTCTCCAATGGATTAAGGTAAACAGAGGTTAAATGACTTACTCAGGGTCACATAGCTATTAAGGGTCTGGGGTAGATTTGAATTCAGGTCTTCCTGACTCCAAATCCAGTGCTTTATTCACTGAGCCACCTAGCTGCCTCAACATTTCCTAATTAGAATGAGATAAAATATTTGTTGATACATCGTTTATGGAAGGAGACAGTTCCTTTAGAACACAATTATAGTTCTATTTTAACATGAGTCTTCCCCACACATCAGGCAAATAGTCCATTGAAACTATTTTAGTTCTGTGTTTGAAAGTGTTAAATTAAAAAAAAAAGTGAAATAAATATTCTAAATCCTATCCTGGCAAATAGACTTGTAATTCAGTTACACCTATTTGCATGGGTGATTTTTTCTATGCATATTTTGAAAGTTTGAATTTCTAAACAGATTTTAATTAGTTCTCTCTTGCAAGAAGAGTCTTCTGGTAGCCTGAGTATTGTCTAAGAGGAAAATCCAAGAAGTTAGTGGCTACATGTCAAAGTTCTGGCATTTACATCATGGTTAATGTGAAGAATTAAAAATAAGGCTGCCATGTCTTTTATTTTAATGGAGGCATCCCACACCCTAAGGGCTTTTGACATAGTTGGCATTCAAACAGCAATTGCTGTATGAATGAATGTATAGTTGCCTAATAAGATTAAAGGTAGGTGAAGTGAAATTATAATCTTAGCTAGATACTATGCTTTCCTATCACAGGGAGATCTGGAAAATCTGCATAAAATTTTATGGTCCTCCCTTTGTACCAGAGAAATTCTGAATTTTTTTTCTTTTTTCTTTCATGGAGTGTTTACGGTATTAAAAGATATGTTGATTATACATAATTTTTATGTATTTCTAAGTTTCTAAAACTTTTCTATGCTGTCTGCTGACCTTTGCCTATCATCTGCAGCTTCCACAAAACTCCCTCCAAATTCCCATTTAATTTCTTATGCTGACCTGTGATATATAGAAACCACTATGGGGCAAGTCGGGATATGGAAGGATAACTGTATACATAACCTTCTTTGGCTTTGGCCAAGATCATCTAGATATTTCTCACTTATGTCCCTCCCAACTTATACAGAGAAGGGAATAAGAGTTTTGAAGTATTTTTTCATAGTCCCTGTGAGAAGAGTGAAAATAAGGAACATAATTATTAGCTTACCCATTGGGGAAAAAACACCTCAAACTTCAGGTTCCTATAAGAAACATTCTCAAAGTTTTTCATTCAGGTTTTAGATTAGAATACCAGGTCTGAAAGAGTTGTATAGTTGAAAGAATATCTGAACATTAGATCTCAAAAGAAAAAGGAAATGAAGGCAAGATTACGAGTCCAAAAAATACTTTCTGGTTTTCTGGTATTTCCATCTTGCCTGGCACCAGCCTACACCCATTTCCATGATTAAATAATAAGGGCTAGCATTTACATGGTACTTTAAAGTTTGCAAAATGCTTTACATGTGTTAACTCATTTAATGTTCACAATAATCCTGCAAGGTATGTACTTTTAATACCCACATTTTACAGATGGGGAAACAGACTGATTTACCCAGGGACACACAGCTACTAAGTGCCTGAAGTGGTATTTGAACCCAAATCTTCTTCAAATGCAACACTCGTTTTATCTAATGGCCTCCATATCTATAATTTTCTTTCTTTTTCTTTTTTTTTTAAACAAATGCTTTATTAACTTCTGTTTTACATCATTCATTTCCACCAGATTTTGAGTTACAATCATTTTCCCCCCACTATTCCCCTACCCAACCTCCCAGAATAGTAATCCCACAAGATATCGCTTCCTCCAATCTGCTCTCTCCCATACCTTCTCCCATACCCCCATCGACTTTTCCATTAGAGGAAGGTGAGTCTTTGCATCCCAATGCCTGCACATCTTATCTCCCTATTACAAGCAAAAGAGTATTAATAATAGTATTTATATATATTTGAAACATTTAATGTTACGACCTCAAATTTCAGATCCATTTCCTTCCTCCCTTGTCACCCATTCCCTCTGGGGAGATAAGTAATTCAGTATATGTTGTACATGTCTAGCTATGCAAAACATTATCATAGTAGATATATTGTACAAGGCTGCTTATAATTCCCTCCCACTCATCCCACCCCCCACCTGGTCCATTCCCTACATGATCCTGTCCCTCTTCTATAGTGGGTACTTCCAACCTCCCCTCCCCCCAAGGATGCCCTCCCATCCATCATCCCTCCTCTCATCCCCCTTCCCCCTGTCCTGCTGCAGGTTGAGATATCCCATTTAGTATGTATGTCATTTTCTCCCTGAACCAAATTCAATGTGAATGTGGTTTTGCCTTTTTAGCCTTCCTTATTCTCCCCCTCTTTTGCAACCACTTCCCCTTGCTTCTTCTGCATGGGATAGTTTACACTACCCTGTCTCTCCCCATCTCCTCTTGCCACTTTCCTCTCTCACCTCATAATTTCATCCCTTGAGTATTCTCCCTTCCCAACAAATTCAACCTATGCCCTCTATCCATATATAACTGTAACCATATACACACACATTCACATATGTATTCATATGACCACACCCCCTTCTTCCATTATTTTCATAGTGAGAAAGATATCATCAGTCACAGTTATTGCTTTTCCATATAGGAATGTAAATAGTTCAACTTTGATAAGTTCCTTTTGATTTCTTTTCCCTGATTACCTTCTCAGGCATCTCTTCCTTCTTGTGTCTGGGTGTCAAATTTTCTATTCAATTCTGGTTTTTTCCTCAAGAATGCTTGAAAGTCCTCTATTCCACTGAATGACCATATTTTCCCCTGAAACAAAATACTCAGTTTTGCTGGGTAGGTGACCCTTGGGTTCATTCCCAGTTCTTTTGCCCTCTGGAATATCATATTCCATGCCCTTCGATCCCTCAGTGTAGAAGCTGCCAGGTCCTGGGCTATTCTGATTGTGTTTCCACAATATTGAAATTGTTTCTTCCTGGCTGCTTGTAGTATTTTCTCCTTGATCTGGGGATTCTGGAACCTGGCTATAATATTCCTGGGAGTTTTCTTTTTGGGATCTTTTTCAGGAGGTGATCTGTGGATTCTTTCAACCTCTATTTTGCCCTCTGGATCTAAAACATCAGGGCAGTTTTCCTTGAGAATTTCTTGAAGGGTGATTTCTAGGTTCTTTCTTTGATCATGGCTTTCAGGTAGTCCAATAATTTTTAAATTGTCTCTCCTGGATCTATTCTCCAGGTCAGTGGTTTTTCCCATGAGATATTTCACATTGCCTTCTAATCTTTCATTTCTTTGGATCTGCTTAACAGCATCTTGATTTCTCATAAAGTCATTAGCTTCCATTTGCTCCAGTCTAACTCTGAAGGAATGAATCTCCTCAGTGAACTTTTGAGATTCTTTTTCCATCTGGCAAATTCGACTTTTTAAGGCATTCTTCTCCTCATTGCCCTTTTGGGCCTCCTTTGCCATTTGAGTTAGTCTATTTTTTAAGGTGTTGTTTTCCTCAGTCAGGCTGTTGACCCCCATTTCATACTTTTCCTGCATCCTTCTCATTTCTCTTTCCAATTTTTCCTCCACTTCTCTTATTTGATTTTTAAAGTCCTTCTTAAGGTCCTCTATGGCCTACAACCTGCTCATGTTTTCCCCTGGGGCTTTTGGAACAGGACTTCTGACCTCACAGTCCTTTTCCCGCTCTATGCCCCCAAAATAGGAGTCTAGGGTTGCATTTTTCTGTTTCCTTTGCCTTGGCATGTTGCCACTTAATTACTTGACTTTTGGGCTTGTTGCCACACTATGGCTTTAAGGCCAGATAGAGGAATTTTCGTCCCAAACGTGTGGGGGGGCAACTTCCGTTTCTGGCAAGCTGTAAACCCACCCACAACTTCCACCCTAGATCACAATCCAGATCCAGGGAGGTTAAAGCAAGAGCGATTACCCCCCAAGACTGATCGCTGGATCTCCCTACAAATTTGTAGGCTGGGAGTGGGAGCTGCCTCTGAAAACTACAAAATGGTGTTTGTCCTCAGCGGCTTCTAGCCCCCATGGGAGGGAGCCGACGCATTCCCTAATACCAGTCCCAAAGTCCATAGGACACTAACCTCTTACTTTGTCCTAGGCAAGTCTATGTTGATAATTCTGGAGTCGCCACAGCTCCTGGTGTTCTGGGGTTCCTCCAGCTGGCTGCTGGCCCTGCCGCCCTGGGGCTAAAGCCTTGGCTCATGCGGACCTGGGCTCGGCTCGGCTCCTGCGCTCTGCGTGCTGCACGCTGCCAGGTCCCAGACCACTGTGCTGGTCCTTCCTGCAGGGCTGCTGGGCTGTCCTCAGTGGGAGTTTAGCTTCTCTGTGTCGTTTTGTGGGTGCTGGGGCTCCAGAAGTTGTTCAGAGTCCCCTTTTACGTCGTTTGGGGGGAATGTGGGGGCAGTGTGGCTTGGATGAGCTGTTTCTACTCTGCCATCTTGGCTCCACCCCCCATATCTATAATTTTCAATACTGGAATCATTTTGGTGGAAAAGTCTCCCTTTATTCAATCATGGACATTTCCCTGTCTCTGATATCAGAAGTGGGAGACTAATTAGTTGCCCACGAGAAAGACCCTGTCCTCCACAAAACTCTATTCTTGCTGATTTCTGTGCAGGCCTAGTAAGTAGCCTACCTTTAGCTGCTTTCTAGATAAGAGTCGTCCAACATGCTGCCCTGGCCATGTACACTCCTGTGTCTTGAACCAGATTAAAAAGTGATTGAGAAATATTTAAGAAAGTAAATAAAAATACAATGGAACATAGATAATGTTAACATATGGTTTTTTAAAACGATCCCTATGTACAGTTGTATCCCATTGTATTTGAGTTTGACACTACTGCTCTTGGTGATCCTAATATGTGAACTATCTTAGCATATATTTCAGTGCCATAGTGTATTGCCTTCTGCCTGGTTCTGAAGGTATTGGCACCCAGGTCCAGTATGAAAGGGTCTTTCTGCTGCCACGGTAAAAGAGAAAAGACTCCAACCGTCTCACACTAGTTATGATGACTAACTAGAGAAGTAAAGATAAGATTCCAAGACCAGCAACTATGGCTCCAAAGAGTCTTGGTATAGCCTCTTCCTAATTGTATCATGGCTCAGAGACCACTGTTCCTCAGTATAGAACACTTCAGGTTGTACTCTTTCTTCTTCTTCCTTGCTTTCCCTTGTGTTCCCACTTACATATGGCCCCTAAGACTCAAGTCTTCCTTTGAGTTAAAACATACTATATTAAGGTCTTTTATTTTAAACATCACTGGCTGGTCTGACTTTTGTAAAAGCTCCTCTGAAACAAAAGTGATGCAGTACATTTAGAAAATGAATACAATAATAGGAACCCCTTTCCATATATATGTGTGTGTGTGTGTGTGTGTATGCAAGCACACATATATGTGCATATATACACATGTGTCTATGTTTATATATGTATATATGTACATACACACATGCATACATACATGCATATAATCCTTAACTCTTCCAAGAGATAGTCATATTTCCAGTTTAATACAATTCTAATCTATTTTTTTACTTCCATATTTTTAGCTTTGGTTTACATGACATTAATCTCATACCTCCTTCCCATTTCCAAATCTCCTTAAACAGGTTTTCATTGTCTCTACTATGTGGTACTAAACCCCCTTAGCCTAGTATTCGTGAATATTGAACCACTGTGATTGATGCCTTTAACCTCTCTAATTCCATCTTTCATTGGTCAGTCTCTCCAATCTAGTCTAGTCACCTTGCTTACCACATAGAGTAATAAATAATGAACTCAAGAAGTGAAGGTTTTAGTTGCAACTCCTCTTTCCTAACTTCCTGTAGGCCCTTGTTAGTCATGTAATCTCTCCAGGTTTCAACTCCTTCATTATAAAAAAAAAAGATGAGATTGAAGAAGAGAAGTATATTAAAGACTATAACAGTGGCTGAGGCTTAGTAGCATGTAACTTGCCCATGGTCACATAGTACAAGTGTCAAAGGTGAGACTGAACCCAGGTTTCCCTGACACCATCCATCATTCTATACTGCCCCTCAGTTTTCAGGTCAATTATCCGACTAACGGGATTTTCCTTAGCTAGTGCATGGGTGATGATTGGCATTTACATTACCTCCTACAGTAGACAATATTTGCCAGTTGTATGGAATTTCATGGTTTAAGACTATTGTTGCCTTCCAATGGCAGTGACATGTGAATTTCATTCATATCTCACTACAGGGAGTCATGAAACATCATATTCTTCTGAAGAATTCAAGTTAAAGGACACCCATAGGGCAATGAAGAGGCTCATGGCCATTGTGAGTAGGATGCAGCATGTTACCAAAGAAGAGGTAAATAGTAGAAGTGATAAAAACTCAAATATATGTGAGGAAAAAGAAACTGCACTGATTATGTAATGATATCTAGGGATAGACTATGTCCTCTGTTGATCTATATCCCATGTCAAGAGATCTAAAGTAAGGCACCCAACTTTCTGGTGGGATCTCCAGTGAAGGATACACTGGAGGATTTGGACAAGTATTGCATGGGATAGGTATTCACCCTGCAGAGGAGAGACCACTGAAAATAATGGAATAGAAATGTGACTTAGGGATGTGACCTATGACTCTGATTAGGTACAATTCAGTGACAGCAGATCTGGAGGGTTTTTGAGCTAGATACTTCAGGCAATATAAATTCCTCACGGTAGGAAAGAAGGAAACAATTTGTGGCAAAGGTAAAACAGATGGAACCAGCTCCCATTTTAAAGAGTTTCATCTACGACCATATGAACCATGCCAGATGGTCACATCATTCCTGAAATCTAGTTGATGACAAAGGTGAAAATGGAAGTTAAAGTTCAACTTCTAAAGGGATGTTTGCTGAGGAAATTTCCAATACCAACTGGACTTCTTGGGAATAACTTTAATGTTTAGTCATAGCTTCAATAGGCATAAGAGAAATGAACTGACATAACCTAGCCAAATATTAGTTAAAGGTGGGAATGTTGTGAGGTCAAATAGAATTATGTATGTCAAGTACTTTTGCGAATCTTAAAATGCTATATAAACACCATTTTGTTGTTGTTGTTATTACTGTTCTTTTTTATTATGGTTATCATTATTAGCCAAGAGTTATAGCTTCCAGTTTGGGTGATGACTTCATTCCCTGAGCCTTCTACTGCTTCTGAACTTAAGCAATATTTTTTTAAGGGAAATATAGGAGTGTGCTGGTAAACATTTAACAACCCAGATCTGGGGTGGGAAATGTACATGTATGCACTTTTAAGTTTAATCCACATTATTAACACTTTCTAAACTCTGGATAAAAACAAAACAAAACAAAATCAAACCCTGATTTGTAGCTTGTTGATTTCTGAGGTGTAAATGATCACACTGAAAATTTAATAATTGATTTTCTAGAGAAGTTAGAAGTTAGTAAACCCCTAGTTAAAGGACTTAACAATGGTATCTTAATTCGCCTTATGATAGGAGATATTTAGATCTACCCTATCTTTTTAACTTATTCAAGTTAAAATAAAAAACAAAAGGTCACATTTCATTGCATAGTAAGTTATAATCTCATCTCAAAGCAAACTTCTTATACTTAAATTGACCTCAATTCCTACCTCGTCTGGATCCTTGCCAGAGTTCAGGTTATAACTTAATTATATTCATCTTTGCTAAACCAGAAGAAACTAAAATGAAATGGTGACTTTGGTGTATGAGGCCAAAATCAATAACCATTAAGTGAATGAAGACATTTTTAATCAAACGAGCAAGAGGTTCCAAATGACTCACCACATCACCCCTAAAATTTTAGGTGAAATGAGGGAAGAGATTTTGGGCTGAGACTCACACAATATTCCATAGCTACTTTTCTTTACAGCAAGAGAAAATATTTTGACGCCTGTGATTTAAAGGCAACCAAATTTAGGGACTAAAGTGTATGCAAAAATATAGCGACGAGCTATGCATTCAGAGTCTTCTAGCTAGAAGAGAGGGGGGAAATAGAGGTAAAGTACAGATAATGGGAAAAATTCTTTACCTATTTTGAGTGCTTGACTTCTCTAATCATGTCCCTGGTACCATGTAAACGCCACGTACCATTTCCCATACAGCTTGGATATAGAAGATGTTGATATTAAAGTATATAGGTTACTGTGTAAGGATATTGTTCCAGAATGAAAAAGGAAGGGGCTGGTATGAAAAAAATGATTTTCCCATTTTAAAGTTATAACTCCAATAATGGGTTTTTTTGTTGGTCTTGTTTGTTGTTTTGTTTCTACCATGGGGTAGAAAGATGAAGAGATTAGAAAGGAAAATAACAGTACTTCAATTCTAAGCTTAAAAAAATCAGCTGCAATATAAATGGAGAATGTGTGGGCTGGTTGTGCAGAAACTTCTCCTCCCTCTCTTCTCAAACCTCAGGGCTTCATATTAAATGGAACAAATCACATCCTTAATGGTTCTGCTCTGTTTGGTACAGCTGCATGCTGCAGGTGGTGCCCTAAAAATATAGTTTGTTTATTTTGTCATACAGTAGTCTGGAAAGTGGTACCTAGAAATGCAGCCACACCCCTCTTTTCCTTTCTTTTACTCAAGAGATGAAAAGACGAAGATCTCAGTCAGACCTGGCATAGAAACATCTGAGGAAGAAGGATGCATAGTGCTTGAGGCTTAGCACTGGATATGCTCCACTTTCTTTGGCACCTTGGAGAAAAATTGACAAGCTGGCTATCTGTCATTGAGGTCACTGACAGTGTCAGTGAAGCAAACATCCAACCTCTGTTGGACAAAAGCCTCATGTTCCCATCAATGTTAACATCTGTCAGCATATGCTGAAGAAAAAAAAAATGAAAGTTTCACTATCTTTAAGGTTAAATATAAAACATGGGTTCAATACTTTATACTTAAAGAGAATCTGGAAGGGTTTTTAATTATATGAGATATCAAAACAGTTTCCTTTTAATTTATGGGTATTATTCTAAAGCCCTTTGTGTTAAGCATTTTTAAGAGATCCTCAAACATTTTCTGCTTGATATTCTACACCTGAAGTTCCCTGATGGCTGCTAGAAATTCTTGAGATACACACACACACACACACACACACACACACACACACACACACACACACACACACACACACACATACACATTTTTTTTTTGAGGGGGGAAGACAAGGCAATCGGGGTTAAGTGACTTACCAAAGTCACATAGGTAGTAAGTGTGTCAAGTGTCTGAGGTCGGATTTGAACTCAAGTTCTCCTGAGTCTAGCTGCCCCTTGATGGATATTTCTAAATGTGTGATATGTGTATGGTACCATACAACTGTAAGAGAAAAGGGGCAGGACAGTATAGTAGAGTGAGTACTAGATGGGAATCAGAAGACTTGGTTGCAGTCAATCTGTCAATCCATCAACAAGCACATCCGTTATATGTTATGTATTATACTAGCTGGAGATAGAAAGACACAAAGTTAAACAGTCCCTGCACACAAGAGCTTGTATTTGATAAGGAGAAGAAGGGAACATACATGTGTAATTACATACAAAATGTGTACAAAATAGATACAAGGTAATAATTTAAACATGGGCACGTAGGTGGTACAATGGCTAAAGTGATGGGCCTAGAGTCAGGAAGACTCTTCCTCTTGAGTTCAAATCTGCCCTCAGACATTTATTAGCTGTGTGACCCTGGACAAGTCATTTAACCCTGTTTGTCTCAGTTTCCTCAAGCGGCAAACCACTCCAATATCTTTGGCAAGAAAACCCCAAATAGGGTCATGAAGAGTTGGACACAATTGAAAAATGACTGAACAAGGAATGATTTGACCAAGAATTAGGAAAGGCCTCATGTAGAAGGTCTTGCTTGAATTAAATTCTTAAGAAACTAGGGTTTCTAGATCCCAGCTAGAGTACAGCTCTGTTTTCTTCTAAGCTCATTTAGTCTATTACAAGTTTCAATGATTTCTCTGGGGGAAAAAGTGACTGATAACAATAATAATAGCTGGCATTTATGCAAAGTTTTAAAGTTCGTGAAGCAACTTTATTATTATTATCCCATTTAACCCTCTTATCAACCCTTAGAGGAAGATGCTATTATTGACCCCATTTTATAGATGTGGAAACTGAGGCAAAGAGAAGTTAAGTCACTTATCTAAGGTCACATGCTTGGACTAACCACTAAACCACTGCTTCCCACAGTGATCGCATGTGCATGTTGGGAAATTGTGCCCAGAAATGCTAGAACAAAGTGGCTGATGCCCAGTTAGAAAAAGAGAATGGAGTTGGGTTTTGGTGCTGAAAGGAACAATAACTTGATGGAAGGGGAAAGGGAGGAAATAAGTATTTATATATCTTCTACTATTTGTCAGACACTGTGCTAAGTGCTTTACAAGTATAATCTCATTTGATCCTTATGACAGCCATAGGAGGTAGGTGCTATTATTGTCACCCTCATTTTAAAGATGAGGAAACTGCAGCAAACAGAGGTTAAATGACTTGCCCAGGGTCACACATCTAACAAGTATTAGAGGATACATTCGAACTCAACTTCTCCTGACTTCAGGTCCAAGGCTCTATCCATTGAGCCACTTGGCTGCTACCTAGAAATTGTGTGGCTCTAAGTGCTATTACCTTTCCTGACTAGGGACCATTTCTTTATAGTCTCTGCTTATGCTAGTGAATAACTGTCACAGAAAAATATATTTACAGACTTTTTAGAAAAAACTATAAAACATCTGAATGAACACCAATATAATTGGGATTGGCTGATTTTTCTATGGTAATAAAATAGATATTTTTTCCTCCTTGGAAAGCTACCTTTTTCAAGAATTGGAATAACTAATGTTTTTAGTTATTATTATTTTCAATAATATTTATTTATTAGCAGCAAAGAAAACAAAGACAATTTGGATTTAAGGGGCCCCATCTGGAAATAGAGAAAGCACCAGAGAAGTCAAATATGATACCATGATTCTACCTTTCAGAAATGGGAATGATGATGGTATTACTGACAGTGATGGAGAAAATGAGAGGAGAGGTGAAGACTTGGGAGGAGAGTGAGTAAGCTTAGCATTAGACATGTCAGAGAGTCAGGAAGAGAGAAATTGATGGAGGTTGGGGGAAAAGAAAGAGGGTAAAAAAAGAAACCTCAGGGAAACACAAGTATAGGGAATGGATTAAAGAGTGAAAAGATTGTACCTCTGAAGGAAATAAGGGGTACTGAGAAAGGAAAGCTCAAAGTTTAATTATCTTTAAGATTTGTCTCTGTAATGTCCAATAACCTTTTGAATATGGAAAATAAAAACAAATTTCTTCAACCAGTTTTGTCTAATAGCTTGATTTATTTTCACTGGATAGACTAATTATTTTCTTTAAATTATGACCCAGTTAAGTGATTATACAAAATTCAAGCAAACACATCTCAGACTGTCCCTTGCATGCCCCAGGGACTGCTGTTTTCTTCCATGAGGCATGCTTGCTCAAAAACAGACTAGTGAATATATTTCCTGAAATATGGGACCTAACAATGATGAAGATGATGATGATAGGGTACAGGTCCTGGGAACGCCCCTGAACTCTCCTTGAATCTTCCTACTTGACCTGGTGTTCCCTGGTTAAGCCTTTCATTATGGCTATGACCAAATTCTCTGTTACCCTTAACCTAGCTTCGTCCTCCATTGCCTGTTATCTCTGGATTACCTCTAGCTACTTCCTACTCTTGATCCTATCTCAGACCCCATTCTCTTGGTTCCTGGCTCCCAAACTCTAGTCACCCCAGCCTACTGGCCACTCCCATCAAGACCCTCCCCAGACCCCTCCTCAAGTCATTCTAGACTACTTGGCCACCCCTAACTCCCTCCCACAGTTTTTTCTGTATATAAGATCCATCTTGTTTCCATGAAGGTGCCCAGATTCAATCTGGCCCACTTATATTAGCCTTACAAATGTTCAGATTCCTTAAGAGTCTACCCAATATGGTGGATCTTTAATAAACTTTGTTTTTCTTTGAAAGAAGGCTTGAGCCGAATTCATTTGGGCAGGACGCACATGTTGCTATTTCAGGGACCCAGCACCCCTAAGCCTCAACAATAATAACTAGCCTTTATAGAGTGCTTTAACTCTTGCACTGTATTTTATATGTGTGATCCTCACAATAAGCCAAGGAGGTGGGTGTAGCATTATTTTCATTTTATAGAAAAGGGAACAGGCTAAGACAGGATAAGTGATTTGCCAAGGGTTACTTTGCTAGTAAGGGTCTTAGAAATGTTTCAAACTCAGGTCTTCTTGACTCCAAATTCAGCACTTTTCTACTGCACTGCTTAGCTATCTAGGAATAAGGCAAAATTCATGTGGTCAATGGCAGGTGTTAATTAGCTACTTAAAGTGATGGAGGTGAGTCAGGTAGTATCAAGCACCTACTGAGCCCTCTAATAGGTACTAACAGAGTTTAGGTATTTTTTAAAGTTATACCTCTGCCAGTTTTACAGAATAGAATAATGCACCCACAGCTTTTTAAAGGTCTCTAAGTTAGAGCATTTATACGATAGTATAATACAAGTCAGCAAGAAGAGTCCATATTACTGAATCAATAATTATTTTTTATGTTTTTCAGGGATCTATCTCTATGCAACAAAGAAACTGAGGTTAATTTGTATTAATTACAAAATGATAGGACCTAGGTACATAAAAGCCAAGAGACTGCTACAATAAAAAGAATAGCCAGAAGCTGGTGTTATTGTCCATCTTTCATTCTTCAAAAGGACCAATGACATCACCAGTGTGATGCCTTGACTTGCATGTGAATTGGAACCGAGTGAGGTAAACCTGTGTAAAGTCACCAGACTCATTCTCTCCTCTAGTTATCAGAGTCCAGTGATAAGACAAAGGTCGAGACAACTGTCCTTGGCCCAGGATGCAATGGGTGACCTTGGCCTTTCTAAATCGAGGTCTTTCCCATGTCTCAGTTTGTCTGAGGCTAGGCCCATTCAATGACTAACCTAAGAACTGAAACCAAGGATGGCTCAATTTACCATCCCAAAAATATCAATGTGGGAGGGGAAAAAAGGGTGGGGAACCTGCAGCTTCAAAGCCACATGTGGCTTTCTAGGTCCTTGGGTGTGGCCTTTTGACTGAGTCCAAGTTTTACAGAGCAAAAACTTTTATTAAGGGGATTTGTTCTGTGAAGTTTGGATTCAGTCAAAGGGTTGCGTTTATGGAACTAAAGGGCCACAGGTTGCCCACCCCTGCTAGAGTTTTTGGCCAGAACAGAAAACAATTGCTATTTACACTTATTATAAGTCATCAAAAGTTAAACAATGAGAGCCAGAATGATTTGGCTTTAAAAGCATAGTCAAAAGTATGTCCATTTAAAACTCTTAACATATAATCATTAGCCTATCAACTCCAATATTCCAATATCCAGAATCTGGATTTGCATGAACAAGTTCTGACTGTAATGGCAATTTCAAAACAGAAAAATAAATAAAATTCTTTCTTTGGTTGATGTACTCCTACCACAAATTTACCCTCAGAAGAATCTGTAAAAACAAGCTAATGCCATATCTATAGATGTGAGTGAAACAGCCTCCAGTTCCTTTATAAGCACTAAAGATAATAGAGCATTTAGGTACAGGACAGCCTTTATATGTTTCCACATAAAATGCAGAAAACACATAAAACACTCAAAGTTGTCCAGAAAAAAACAAAAAAACAAAACTTCAATATGATTTTTCTACCTCTCTGCTGAGTCTTACCATTTCTCAGACTCCTATATAGTCCCAAAGGTGTTAGATTGAATTAGATTCCCCTTGAAAAGAAAAATAAAACAATAATTGGACTTTCTAAAAAAAAAAGCAGTATTTTAACATTCCAGACAGTCTTGACTTTACCACTCTTGCCCTCTAGAATCCCATGTAAACATGAGCCCAGAGGCTCATGTAATTGATATGGGAACTACTCAAATCATCCACCATGTATTAGCTTGTTTAGAAATAATACCAGCATTTACTCACATATACCAAATCTCTGCTACTAAGACCATCTCTGGTATGTTCCTCTTACCTCCATAGACATTTATTCTGGCCCAAGCAGATACTTAGTGATGTGACTTTGGAGACCCATTTACACAATTACTATTTGCCAAAAGGACCACATTTACTATTACATCCCCTATAGGATCTAGAATAATATAATATTCTAAGATAGATATAAGAAACACTGAAAGTACATGAATGGGTCATATGCATCTCAGTATCTGAGTTCCACCCACATGAGACAAAAAGAACAGAAATCATAGTATTATGGAGTTGGCCAAAAAAGACAATGGGACAATCATTGAGGAATGAGAATGAAAGGAAGGAAGATTAATTGTAAGCATATATCATATAGCCAGTGGAGGAGAAGAACTGTGTGGGTTGAGAAAAGTAGATAGACTTTAAAATTACATTTCTATTGATACTAAAAAGCAAAGATGCAGAGGAACATTATAGCTGAATGTTTTCCATACTGTATAAATATTGTTTAGCTTAAAAGTGTTTGCCCATTTTAGAAATTCCTTTTTCCTCAAGTATTACATACTAAACAATAATTTATTCCACCAATTATATCTCTGTCCTTATAAATCTTCTTTACATTTTTTTTGCAAATGCAATAGTTTTATTGTACAACACCAGAAAATACCTTATTATTCTATAATCTAATACTGTGTTTGGCTTTTCTTGGGAGGAAGATATCACTATCTAAATATTTTCCAGGCCAGCTTTGCATCTCAATAATTGCTACTCACTAAAGATTTCTTAGAAGACAAATATTGTGAACTGAAATGGAAGTAATTTGTTTGCAACCAATTAAACCTTTAACTATATATGTACATATAATATTATATTGCATATATGTATACATACATACATATATACACATAATCATAAATATATACTATGATTTTATTATGATTTAATGGAATTACTTTTTGCCTTTCTGATATTGAGATTATAAAAAGTACATGAAAAGAATAAAATTGCATATTGTTCATCATACATGGGACATACAGACAACCCTCAATTTAAAATCTCCTATTAGCAAAGGATTCTTTAATTACTTATAATTAGTTATGGGCAACTGTTCAGATCCTCACAATCACCTTGAATAAAATCATATCTTTCCGTGAGTTTCCCATTATTTTATTTATTTTTCCATTTTAATTTTATTTTCCCATAGAGTACCTTTTAATGAATTTACTATTATTTATGTGAATTGGGTCAGATGATGCTGGTTCTGAAAGTGATTTTTTTGGCACCCCAAAATAGAATGGGAAATGGATAATAAGAACATATATAACTTTACTCCTGCATTTCCCTAGGCACATGAGAACAGCAGTTTGGCAAGTGGTGTTCCAGTGATCTACAAAAACTAAGAACCTCCATAAGAAGTAGTGGATTTGATCTGGGAGGATTTTGTTTTTCCCTCCCAAAGCTTCCCCACAAGGAAAAGAAGGAAAAGTCTCATCAACAATAGCTACCATTTTGTAGTGTTTTAAGGTTTGCAAAGCACCTTTAATAGGTGATCTCAGTTGAGCCTCATATTAACAGTGAAGTTGATGCTACAGATATCATTATCCTCATTTGGTAGATAAGAAATTGGGCTTAAAGAGCCTAAGGAACTTGCTCAGGGTCATACAGTTAGTAAAGATCACAGGCAGGATTTGTATCTAAGTCTCCTTGATGCCAAATCCAGCAGTCTATGACACTCTGGTAATCACTATAGTGCTCTTATTATCTTTATTGGCTTTATGTTGCATACAGAATCAAGTTTAAACTCTTCTGCCTGTCATTCAAAGCCCTCTAGAACCTGGCATTAACGTAATTTTACAGTTAGTTCATATAGCTCTGCTCCATGCATTCTAATCCTCCAGCCAATGGAGTGAATATTTATTTTACTGTGGTATTATAGTGAGCAAATTCGGGAATATGGTGAGTAAATAACTTGTCCACAATAATAAATTAGATTAGTGTGGAGCTAAAACTGGAAATCAAGTATTCCTAACACCTAGTTAGTCCATTGCTTTCCCTCCCCTTCACCAACCAAACCACTAGATTTTATTTGATGGAGAAAAAAGAAGCATAAGCTATGTTAATAGCAGTAAACATTAGCTCTAATTTAACTTTCCAGAGCTTTACAATCACATGCACATCTGCTCCTGCATGTACTCAGAAAGCACAACCATCAATTTAAAAGGACACCTTTAAAAGGTAAGCACTCAAACTGAAGGATGTGCCACCCACTTTTTATAGGACTCACCCTTTCCAATAGGCAACTGAATCTGTGTAGGTAAAACTGTGTATTTCTACCACTTGAAGTGATATTCTAGCTACCTGATACCGGCTGGAGGAATTCAGAAAGGAGGAAAAGGTCAAACAGGTGTTCAATAGGAAGGTGGCTCTCTTCTTTAAGGAGACTGGAAAACAATGATTAATGTCTTGTGGCTACCATGGGATAAATCTATGCTTGGACTGTGGATAGCTTGTGAGATACTGCTTGCTTTTTATGTAGTTGCCCAGTTGCATCAAGTGACTTCTGATCTTCTACCCATTTATTACTATCATGGCTCAGTGGTGTTTAGCTGTTCCCTACATGAGAAGATCTTCATGTTCTGATGGTGGTTTGCATCTGCCTGCCTCTCTCTGTCTCTCTACCTTTTCTCCCTCCAGCCACAAAAAGAAATAGAACATTGGTGTCTGTTGATGTGCTGGAAATGTAAATCTAAACAAGTCTGCATGACTTGTACATTCACAATAACAGGGACCAGAGTAACATGTGTAGTAAGAGAAGAAAATCACAGGCTACTAAAACATTCAGGATACTCAGGAAAGGATCTGATTGCTTGTCATTCTGTACCTTTTCTGTTATGTGTAAACTGAGGTCTTATCTAAGGAAGACAGCTGTTATTCAGACATTGACACTACAAACGTGTTTGTTATGTACTGAACTCACTAGTATGGAAACTGATGTATGGAAACTTATGTAAGTTCAATTTTCACATTTGTTTTCTAATGAACTAGTTGGAATTTTAGGTTTGTTTACCTTGATTTATGCAATATTAAGCTATTAGACCTTGAAATTGCACTGACTTTTGAAACCCCTTGTATATTTATGGATATATTGACATATATATATATATATATATACACACACACATACATATATACATAGACACATACATATTTATGTTACCACCCCCAAAATTGCAGTTGTCAGATTTTGATAGACTGAATAATTTAAGGCAATCCAAGAAGGTTTGCTATTTGGAGGAATGCTGCTGGGAATATTTTTGTAATGTAAAGAATTGCTTATTTGCTTTCACCTACATTTTACTCTATTGTATGTCTATCCTGTTTTGTAAGTGTAGATTTGAATATTTCAGGTTTTATTCACTTAATAAACATTCATTAAATGCAAACTATTTGTAATTCAAAATTATTTATGTGTGTCTGTATTTTATCATAACTGGGCCCAATTCAATTCAACATACATTTAGTAAGCTACTACTACAACTCCATCTGAAGAAATCAAAAGATGATGTGGCCAAGTGAAGTAGAGAATGAAGAATAGATGGGTTGGGTGCACACTTTTAGAAAGGATATCTACATTGATGAAATCATAGATCCACTGAATTTTCAAAGGAAGTATAAGATATTGTGCTAATTACTAGGGCAGGGGTGGGGAAGCTGTGGCCTTGAGGCCATTTGGCCCTCTAGGTCCTCAAGTGCGGCCCTTTGGTTGAATCCAAATTTCAGAGAACAAATGCCCTTAATAAAAGGATTTGTTCTGTAAAACTTTGACTTAGTCCAAAAGCCATACCAAAGGACCTAGAAGGCCACATGTGGCTTCAAGGCCACAGGTTTCCCACCCCTGTACCAGGGCACCAAAGGAATCAAACTTGTCCTCCCCTAAATTTGAGGGGCTTATGTTTTACTGGATTCCTATAGAATTTGATATAGTTGAAGTTATGAGCCAGGAAAATACTTTTGGATAAGCAATGTGATCTTGGATTTGGGGCATTACAGCCCAAGATAACACTTGGGATGTCATAATAGAATTTTGGCAGGACTTTCTGCTCTGTTGACAGCTGTATGATTAATAGGATCCCTCCTCAATTATATGTGTATCATACTGGTATACCTCCTCTTTTCTTTGGAATCTAGACAGAATCTGCCTTGTGTATGATACA
This sequence comes from Gymnobelideus leadbeateri, assembly GCA_011680675.1. Classification (NCBI taxonomy): domain Eukaryota; kingdom Metazoa; phylum Chordata; class Mammalia; order Diprotodontia; family Petauridae; genus Gymnobelideus; species Gymnobelideus leadbeateri. The sequence continues at coordinate 287,089 of WOXC01006774.1, forward strand.
AGATGCAAATGCAGATTATGTGAACATAATTTCATAACGAGACAAGAATTAATTGACAGCTGAACAATGGTGTGACAGGCATATTTAAAGGGCAAGAATATGAGTGAGAAAGAGTGAGTGAATATGATGATAAAAAAGAATTGGAGAGAGTGGCAATTAATTAAGACCAGAAGCAAGAAGACCAATACCCTGTGAACATTATTCTAAGCTGGATTCACTAACTCCTATAGGATATACAAAGGATATATTTAGGATAGGATATATAAAGATGGAGTAGGAAAGAACATTTATTTAACACTATGCTCCAGGTATTGTGCTAAGAACTTTACAAATATTTCACTTCTACCTCACAACAACCCTCACAAGATAGGTATGACATAGGTCCTATGTTCTTATGGACTTTGTAATTCTCTAGATGCTTAGGGAGGGAAATAAAATCATTCCAAAGAGTCTCAGGGTGTGATAAAGGAAGAATAAAGAGTTTGGACTCTTAGGGGGCTAGTAGGAGAGTAGTTATGGCAAGAAACCTGAGGTTTTCCCTGAAGAAACAGGCAGTAAAGATTTGTTTTTCTCATATATTGGGTACTTGGAGATTAGCCAGGAGTTAAAAACAAGATGATGTTAAGTGGAGGAATTAAACTAAGGTGGTAAGCTGGACAGAATTATATTCAGTAACTTTTGTGTGCCTGTATCTTTCTTACCTACTAGAGAAGTCATATAGAAGCTACTCACATCATAATTGTTTCTTTCTCCCTGCAATCTGATTTATGAAGATTCAGATGAAAATAGAATGTAAGCTACATGAAGGCAAGAGATGTTTTTGTCTTTCTTTGCACCCTCTTAATTAGTGTAATGCCTGTCACATAGTAAGGGCCTAATAAATGATTGATGATTGATTGAAAGACTATATTATAGATATGCAGTGGATCCCTGAAAAGGAATCAGAGGAGAAACATCTTTTCTCTCTCCAGTAGCCAGAGAAAGTTACCATTCATGAAAAAATGGTATCCTTCTAATTGTGGGTCACCATAGGCTAACACACAATGATATGTAGTTTTTTTTCTTAAAACTCCATACAAAGTTATATTTTCCTATTCAAGACAAAAGGCCTTATTAAAACCATTATAGTATTCTAGAATCCCAGTTTCCAATCTATTTATTCATATTTAAACCAGCCTACTTATTTTGCCATTCAGATATCCAGAGAAGAAAACAAAATGAGACTTACTTATTAGAATATTATTCAATGTTTTAACCAAATACACAATCCATTTTCCCCTCATTTTCTTGGCAATTGATTATGTATTTGCTTGCAGAGCATTCTAGAAAATACAATGTGATATAATATCCCTAGACTGTCCCCTGGGGGTATACTAAATGGTATTTGAGGGATTTGAAGGAATTAATTTTTCTTCCTAAATGTCCAACCCAGGCATCAACATTCCAAAGAGAATTCTGTGTCAGTTAATAATCATTTATAGACTGGACAACATATACCACCACTTCACTGTCTAGAGAAGGATATGTAAGCTAGACACTGTGTGCATATTCCTACTAGGCAAGATTCAAAAGTAGTTTTGTGCAATTTGGTCTATTGAAACAGGATGACTCATCAATATGATTTCGATAGCCTGAAGCAGCATGTCAAAATGGAAGGATTGGTAGACCCAGAGCTCTGAATTCAAAGCTAGCTTCCAATACTGCCTTGTGACCATGGTAGGTCACTAGAGCTCTTAGTCTCAGTTTCCCCATCCTTAAAATGGGGATTACAGTCCTTCTATTTTTTACCTCATAGCTATTATGAGGTAACTGTTTTGTAAATGTGAACCATTGTTATTAGTGCAGCTGAAATGTAATGCTCTTAAAATGGTACTGTAGAGTTGCCATAAGTAAGACTAAAGAGGGAAGATTAATCAAACGCCTGACTTAGGGAGGCAAGTTTGGTATAATGGATAATGTGCTGAACTTGGAATTAGGAAAACCTGGGTTCAAATTTCCCCTCAAACATTCAATGGCTCTGTGACTCAAGGTACACACTCAACCTATAGGGATTAATAACACCTACCTCAGAGTGTTTGTGAGGACCAAATGAAATGATGTATAGGTAAAATGCTTTGCAGCCTTAGGGTGTTTTATGATGATGTTTTGTCATGTCTGACTCTTTATTCACCCCATTTGAGGTTTCCTTGGCAAAGATACAAGATGGGTTTGCCATTTCATTCTCTTGCTTATTATTCAGATGAGGAAACTGAGGTAAACAGGATTTATATGATTTTCCCAGAGTCACACAGCTAGTAAGTGTCTGAGGTCTGATTTGAACTCAGAAAAATGAGTCTGTCTGACTCCAGATTGTTATATAAATGTTAGCTATTATTCCAATCTATGAATAGAGATGTTGGTAGAAAATTGGTTTTATTTCTTCCACTGACAATCTATTTTCACTATATCTTTGCTTTTCAGGTGACGTGACCTGAATCCTTTTTTGCCACAGGAACGTATTCAAAATATTTTTTCTTCTACTTTATATCAACTGGAATCACACCTAAAAGCATCAATGATGGCCACACCAGAGAGAAAAAGGCCCCAAAGCATATATAGCATCCATTTCATACAATGAATAAGTAAGACTAGAAGAAATTCTAGCAGAAGCATCATTAGCACTTACTGCAAGGATGATCTGGAGAGAACTGTGTGCCACTTCTATGTACTGGTACTCGAGCAAACACCCTGAGACCGTGATATAGCGATGGTCCTCTGGGGCCCAGTCAGGAGCTGGTGTCACTGATGTCACAGTACATCCTGGGCCATTCTCCATCCACCAAGAACGGTGCATTGAGATATTAAAAGTCAGAATCAGATCTGTTTCCTGGAAGAAGACAATTTACAGGGAAGAGAATTATTCCTTGAGCATTTGTTTGCATACCCTGGGTTGATAACTGTTTTGTGTTTCCAATCCACTGTGAGAGGTGATCTCAGCCATCATATTGAAGAGGGAAGCATCCAAAGTAAAAGGCGATCAGCTCCACTTAAAGATTATGTGTCTATGGACTCCACTTCTGAAGATTTGTCTGACAGACACGGTGCAATGAAAAATATCTTATTAGAAGTGGCTCAACAGGAAAAAAATTCCCCATAGCTTACATCGCTTTCAGCAGTAGAAAGCATTAGTACTTAGGGACTCCTAAAGATTTCAAAGTGTGACCATTGAACCAGTTTACCACTTTGGATCTGGCATAATTCCATTTTGTTATGGAGCTGCTGTGCATTTCCTCTCTCTCAGAAGTACTCACTTTGGGGGAAAAATAAGAAAGATACTGATTTGAAATTAATTCCTCTTGGAAATTCAGGGTCATTTTGTATTCGGTCATGACTAATGGTACAACTGATAATAGCTTTCCCAAATGAATCCATAAATAATGTGACTCAGACTCATCCTCTTTAATATCTTACACAATTACTGATCATAACACAACTCTATTCTTTTCCCAACACAAGAGTTGCTATCACTTTCTTTTCAAGAAAATATCTAGGAAATATTCATCTATCTTCATGAGGATGGAGGCTACATCTTGATCAGTAGACAACATACTGGATGAAGGGTAATGTACTAGATATTGTGGAGAGGTAGAAAAAGAGCGGAGGGCATGATCACTACCTTTTAGGAGCTTATAGATACTCATAAATATGTAAACATGAAAAGGCCTAGAGAAAAATAGTAAAGAACTAGAGAGAGAAAGAGAGAGAGAGAGAGAGAGAGAGAGAGAGAGAGAGAGAGAGAGAGAGAGAGAGAGAGAGAGGAGAATTAGAAGCTCCTTCTTAGAAATATGTGTGGATACTCTCTAATTTGGGAAATAGTAAGAATGCAAGGTTATCATTATTATTGTTACCAAGAAATATGTCTTACAATTATGCAGCAAAATCGATTTTTTCAATAAGTTTTCACAAATATTTTGATTTTAGATGTTTATAGGAAGCATGGTGGATAGGGTAGTAAATAAGAATTTTGCTTTTACACAGGAGGGAACCAAAGTACAAAGGAGATTAAATCCTTGACTAAATTCACCCATAATGCAATATACTGCAGATGAAGTATAAGAAACCAGATCTCCTAACTCTCATTTCTGCCTCTTTTTTTCACTAGATTATATAAAAGAAATTTAATGGCAGAATTGAAGTGGGGGTGGTTTGGATGCAGGGGGAAATTCTATGTAGCAAGAGCATACAGTACCTGTTTGCTATTTACATATTGGCTCTTCCAGAAATGTGAATTCATGAGAATAAATGATAACTTTTTAGGACAATAAATCTAGATGGAAAGTAGAATCATCCCAAAATAAAGTGGCTTCAATGTTTGGAGAAAAATGCGAACATTGTAATTTCATCTTTGATTGCTTGAATGACTAGGCAGACTGCCATACTGAAGGCACATGGGGTCTAACTTTGGCTTTGCCACTGAGGTGCTTGAAGTCTAGCAAATCATTTAATCTTTCTGGGCCCAAGTTTCCTCAACCTTAAAATGAAGGGTTGGTCTAGATGGTTTCTAAGGTCCCTACTTTTTGTGAAAACACATGAGACAGACTCAAGATTGATATCATGTCACAGGCTGGGCCATCTCCAGTTGTCCTGATTTATATCTGACCACTGGACTCAGATGGCTTTGGAGAAGAATGTGTGACTGGTGATTTTGCACAGCCCTCTGTCACTTAAATTCAATTCACTTGCAAGTCAGGACATCTCCCTGATGTCATGGTCCTATTCAAGAATGAAGGACGTACCACAACAAATTTGTGTGTCACAGAGAGGGATAAAAGCATTTCTTGCTCCTTGAATGTAAAAGCTAAAGGACACTTAAGGGACTGCTGTGTGCATGTTTGAGATGTAGCTTTTGCAGTTAATTTTTATGATCTTAATTCTTTTCAAATATAGGAAGGAGACAGCTATAATTTCATCAGTATGCTTTTCACTGATGTAGCTGAACTACTCAACTTTGACTTGATTGATAAATCCTATTCATGTGCCTGAGACTTAGATAAAGTGATGGTTGGGTTCATGTGGCATGTGTGTGTGTGTGTGTGTGTGTGTGTGTGTGTGAGTGTGTGTGTGTGTGTTGTGTGTGTGTGTGCATGTGCGTTTGTGTGTGTGAAGTGGGATTTGAACAAGTCACACTATCTCTCTAAACTTTAAAATGAAAGGTAACAGTTCAGAATCAAATTTGAAATCAATGCAATCTGAACCGACATTTTAGCATTAGCATTTTCCACTACACAGTTTTTGTAGTGAAATTGTCTTCTGGGAACCAAGATGAGAGAGCATTGGAGATGCAGAACAATTTACCTTCTGTGTTATGTAGTTGTTTCCTGTAATGAGTTGGAGGATAGGGGTTTCTACAGAAAGGGTCATTAGGGAATTCCCAAGAGATTAAATGGAATGTCCTTGGGGGAAAAAAGGGACACTGGCTTATTTGGCTCTTGGAATTCCTAGTTTCCTTTGAGACTTGACTTAAGTGCCATGTACTGTTGGGGGCTTTACCTGATGCCCCATTGCTAGTATATTCTCTTTCAAAGTTACCTTATATTGGATTTGTGTATGTCCTGCAACTATACATGTACATGTGGTTTCCCCCAACAGAATATAAGCTCCTTGAGATCAGGAATTGTTTCACTTTTGTCTTTGTATCCCTAGCACTTAGAATATCGATTGGCATATAGTAGTACAGAACTAAATCAATGCTTGTTTATTGGATTGATTATAGAGTGTGAGATACAAAGCACCAAGCTTTGAGAATCAGAAAAGTGCATTTTAGTCTCAGTTCTGCCATTTGTTGTGTTTGTCCTCCATTCTCAAAGAGCACCGTGATATCAGTGAATGATGACATGACTTACCGTTGACTTGGATTGGAATGAGGGAGGGCTGTGAAAGATCACCAGCCTCACTTTCTTCTCCAGAGCCATCTGGGTCCACTGGGCCTTTCTGAACCTCTGTTTTCTCATTTAAAAAAATGAAGTGGTTGGATTAATACCAGTTAACCCTTTGTCTCTAAAATTCTGTGATAAGAGATAATTTTATTCAAGAACAAAAAAAGGGCAATACAATATATAAGCTGGAAAAGAGGTGTTTTTTTTAAAGAGTCTTGGAAATATGGAGCAGAGTCTGAGTCCTTTTCTGCTATGAGTAAAGGTGAGGAGTGGGGAAGCAAACTGGAGTCATGAATTAATCATCAGAGCCTAAGAGACCTGTTGAGAGGCCAACCTGTATTTTCATGTAAGGGTTGTCAAAGTTTTCTTTGATAATGAACCTAATTCATTGAGACAAGGGGAAAGGACTGTTGGGCACTCCCACTCAGAACTGGCAGGCTTCTCTCTCAAGTAGCTTTGGATAGAAAGGTAACTTTCATTTAGGTGGTGTATTGGAAAGAATGCTGGACCTAGAATCAGGAAAACCCAAGTTCAAATATGGCCTCAGACACTGTGACCCTGGGCAAGTCATTTAACCTCTATTTTCCTCAGTTTCTTCAGGTATAAAATGGTGGTAATAATAGCAACTATCTCACAGGATTGTTTTGAGGATTAAATGACATAATACTTGTAAGAATGCACTTAACACAGTGTCTGGTACATAGTAGGTACTATTTAAATGCTTCTTGCCTTCCTCTTTCCCTTCAATCTTTATACTTGGACAGGAGGAGCTGGACACATTTTGTTAAACTTGATATTAATGTATAAAGATGGATACAACAGTGCTGTCAGGAAAGTATTTCTGTTCACATTTCATGTGTCGAAAGAAGTCTTCTACTAAATTTAGCAAAAATACCAATACATTTAAGCCTTTATTTCTGGCCTTTTACTTCTTTCAATGGTTGGCTGTTTTGTTTCACAAACCCTTAGAACAGTTTGGTCTCTCTCCAAACTTCCTTTTCCCCATCACCATATAAAGCATGTAGATGATAATTATTAAGAAGCTTAAAAAGCACCCACTAGGAGCAATATTAAATCTCAATAACAAGAAAATTTCTTGAAAATTGAATAATTGAAACTCATGTTTTCCATGGATCTATATCTAAGAAACATAGAAACCATAAAGTGGGTCATAAGCACCTCCATGGGAAGACTTTTAAATCTGCTTATAATTATACATCCAAATCTGTATGGTGACATGTGGATAAACATCTCACATTCTAGCCAGTCTTCTAGCTTTGCAAGTCTTCCAAAAGTTTATAGTCAAGGCTTCCATTACTAGCCATGTCATTTTTCAAAATGACTGGTTTTGATATTTTATATAAAAGCTGTTATTAGCACTAAAACACTGCTTCAGGCAGGGGATGAGTGCATGGAGATCAAAACTATGAACCAAATGACTCGACAAATAAGAGGTGCTTCTATAATAAAAAGTGAATGACAAGTAAATGGGAAAATGATATTAGGAAACATGTATTTTAAGATGTAACTAAATTTTACTGTATAGCTTGCACCAATTGAGAAAGAGACTAAATGTATATTGCTGATAAAACAAGTGATGCCAAAGAAGATTAGCTGCATAGAGTAGAGATCATGGAGGTTGAATCCTTGAATCAGGAGGTGAGAGTTGTCCTTATAATTCTCAAATGCAGCCTCTGAATCACCAAGCTTGCCTTTTAGTACAGTGGGGATTAAAAGTCATCCTTGCCAAAGGCTATTATAAGGTCCCATTTATCAACTTTTTTGAGCAGACAACTTTGAATATTAAAATTTCATTTAAATAAAGTCTGATGTATCTATATGACAGTGAAAAGATCTTTTAGAAATGGGGAAAACAAAAGGAGTTAGTGGATTAATTGTTGTCAGGATGTCCCCAGTTTTCAGGTAGTTTCTTGCTAGGGTACAATGAAACAATTCACATTGTGGGAACCAAAGCAGTGTGGCTATTTTTCTTCCCACTTGTTCAGGCCTTTATGCTTGCTATTTATTTGGCTAACATTTCATGTCACTGACAGATGTATCATATACCACCAGGCTAGCTCTTTATAAAGGGAATTTATGAGTGTAATTATCAGCATTAGCAAACATTTATTAAGCATGGACTTTGTATAAGAAACTATTAGCACAGCAGGGAAGGCAGTGTAGCTGAGCTGAAGGAAGTAGCTTTGGCCAATAGCCTTAAGGGGGGCACCACCTTCTCATCCATGCTGAGGCTTCATGAAATCACCACACTTAATGAGGGAAAAGCCAGGTTGCTACTACTGTTGACTGAAACATCTAATTACACTATGTATACAGAACCCAATGTGCTTAGAGAGGGGAGAGAGACCTGGTCTCTTGTAGAAGAGTAAGGTAGATTTGGTATATGGGAGTTCTGGATGTTTTTCATTTTCTCTCTATAGACTCAAAATGATGATTGCTTCTAATTTACATTAGGTTTTAAGATATGCAATGTACTTAATTCAGAACCAGTCTGCGAGATAGGTAAGAAATTAGGTGACATAGTAGATATAGTCTGGGACTTGGAATCAGGGAGACCTGAGTTCAAATTCAGCCTCAGATTTAGAAGCTATATAACTCTGAGCAAAGAATCTAATTAATTTTGCTCAGTGTCCACAAGTGTCAAATGTTCAATGGAGGTAATATTAGTGTCTATCTCCCAGGGTTGTTGTGAGGAGAAAATAAGATCAAGGTTTCACTTTACAAACCTGAATTGATACATAAATGCTAGCAGTTATTATTGATTATTATTATTAAAGTTAGAGGAACCGAGGATCAAAGAGATTAAATAACCTGTCTAATCCCTTGCATCTTACAAGTACTAGAACATGAGCTTGAACCCAATCTGACTCCAAAGTCGATACTCCATCTGTCAAACTGTATGACTATTTTAATGATTACTTTCATTTTTATTGCACTTCATGATTTACCAAATATTTTCCTCATCTCAGCTTTGTAGAGTACATTGCATAAATATTGCTATCTCTATTTTATAGGTGAGGAACTTGAGCCTGAAAGAATCTAATCAAATGCTCAGGTTCTCACAGTAAACATCACAAACAAGACTTGAATTCAGGTTTCTGAGTCCAGTAAGATTCTGTTAGGATTCTCCTCTGTGCCTAACTTATCTGGAAAGATATCTGATGTCTTGGAGTATGGGGAACACCAAGGAGACTGGGATGAAACAAATCTATTGTAAAGTTAATAAGAAAATATGTCTTTAATTTCTTCTGAGCTACTCTTGTCCTTTAGGGCACATTTTCATTGAGTTCTAGATGCTAGACATATAAAAAAAGTTCTGAATCAAGATTTTAGGGCTGGACAAGGGTGTAATTATCAAGAAACATGGGATCACCCTAGTTCAGGTCCTCATCTGTTCTTACTGGGACCATCATAATAGCTTCCCAACTGGTAACCATACTTTAGGTCTCTCCTCTCTCTAAGCCATTTTTCATACAGATGAAAATCACCTTTACTAATGAAAGATTCCAAAATTCCACTCCTCTTGGGGCTTAAGAAGCTACAATATCTCCTGATTGCCTCTAGGATAAAATACAAACTGGCATTTACAATCTGGCTCAAGTCTACCTTTCCAGGCTTATTGAACATTACTTTCCACTTACTATAGGCTCTAATTTAATAGGACTACTGGCTCTTCTCCATGGATGACATTTAATTTCTAGTCTCCTTGCTTTTGTAGGAGATATTTCCCGCATGCTTGATATGCATTCCCATCCTGACCACCGTCTTGTAGAGTTCCTAGCTCATGCCCCCTCTTTCCACAAGGATCTCCTCAAGGACTAGTTCCTTCTTGCCTATAAATTATTTTGTATTTACTCTATATGGATCATTCATTTATTTTTCTACATGCATGTTGTTATCTTCCAATAGAATATAAGCTCTTTGAGAGGAGAAACTGTCTCTTTTTTACCTTTCTATCCCTAACACTCAGTACAGTACATAGAATATTGCAGGCACTTAATAAATATTTGCTAAATGTTGGATTAAAGTGAAGGATAGAATGGAAAGGAGAGAAATTGGAGGTGGCAAAACCAATGGAAATAGGAAAATATCTTAAAATAAGACAATCATGAAAAATCAATAGACATCAATTACTTAACCTCAACATTCCAGTTTCCTCTTCTGGCTCCACTGTTTTCTTGGAGCTTAGAGCCAGGTATAGCAACATTTTTAGATTATGAATGGATCTAGTCATCAAAAACAAACATAATCATGTCTTCAAAACTTTTACATTGCTAATGGTTGCTGAAAAATATTTTAGGCCACATTTGAATAAGTGATATTCTATAGACATATGCTCATCTATATTTCTTATAAGTATCTCAATATATCCACACTGGACTCATCTGTTCCCTATGTCACCCAATGTAAATCTTTTGCCTTTATCCTATTTTCTCTATTTCTATTGATAGTTATTCTTCCAGTGCCCTAGGCTCAGAACTTCTGACTTACTTTTTGACTCTTCCGTCATTTTTGCCTCACCAAAAAGACCCTTGCTATGACCTGTTGTTTCTAACTCCAAAGTATCTTTTAGATCTGTCTCCTTCTACTGCAGTTATCCTAGTTGGGGCAATTCTCTTCTCCCCTATATGGCATTTAAAAAGGTTCTAGACATAATTTCTGGGTAAATTAAACATTTTATTAATAATGCCAGCATTTTAAGAAAAGGATAGCCAGTTGGCCTTCTCTCTCTTAGACCAAAGACCATTATGGCAATGGGTTCGTGGCTTATATACCCATTGGAAGAGGGGTTGGCAATCATCTCTGATTGTTTAACAATTAATGAGGGAATGAATATGACAGTGAAGGGCTGGACCTGAACTTTGATCATGTCATTTACTTCTCAAGTCACCTTCAGCCTTGGGCAATCTCTTAAAAAAATTTATCCCCACCCAAACCTAAGAAGAAAACTAGGGCTTCCCCACTTGGGTGGGGGTCTGAACAAGAAAGTTCAATCTCCTTATCAGTAATGTCCTTCAAGAGACTGAACTTTTAAAATCAGGACTTAAGAAAAAAGGGAGCAACTCTGATCTCCCCAAATCACTGGCTATTAATAATAATTTCTCTCACTTACATTACTGAAATAACCACTCAATTGCTTCTTCTGTCCCTAATCACCTTTCTAATCTATTCATCATGCTTTTATGTTCATAATCTTTTTCCTGCACTGTTCTGTTCATGGTATTTCTATGTTCACAAATCTTGAGTGTCCCATTCCCACTAAATAAAATATAAATGTCTTATGTGGGCATTTACAAGTCTGCAACTTATCTTTAATTTATATTAGCAGCCTTATCTCATACTACTTGAGAGGGCACACTGTGGAGAAGAGGTTCACCTTCTTTATCACCACTAGCAACAACTGCCAACCAATTGCCAACAGGAAGAAGGGCCGAGGCATGCTGTGAGTGGCAGCAACCCCAGACCATCATTCTTGTTTCTAGCCCAGCCCTCACAGCCATCACTTAGGAAAGCACCTCTTGTGGAGAGGGGTTAACAATCCCCACCAACTGACAGCCAACTGCCACATACAAGGTAGGTGTGCCAGCCTAACTGAAGCAGCAAGACACCTTCAGGGAGAAACAGGAGGCATATGACAGGCAAGTCAAACCACCAACACTTCCTTGACCATCATCTTCCCTCAGATCCTGATAGCAACAGCTCAGAGTTCTGAACCCAAGAGCCTTGGTAATAGAAATGCTTCCAGTCTAGTACCCTCAACCATCACTTTAGAAAACTATACCTAAGAGGAGCTAGGTGGTGCAGTGAATAGAGTACCAACCCTGGAGTCAGGAGGACCTGAGTTCAAATCTGACCCGATACTTGTCACATTTACTAGCTATGTGACCTTGGGAAAGTCATTTAACCCCAATTGCCTTGCCTGCCCCCCTAGCAAAAGAAAAAAAAGAAAACTATTCCTCAGAAGATACAACTTAGCAATTGCTCCTGTAGGTGTTATAGTCACAGTTACAGTAGACCCAGAAAAGAAAATCCTCATCACCAAAGTCCTTGGAATTGTCAATGGCTCAACATCAGAAACTGAGAGGATTTTATCAGTGTAAATGACATTTGAAAAGGAGGCATTATTGTGTTCTTTGCTGCTGCACTTTTAAGGACCACGGGAGTTTTCCATGTGATTTGCATTTGAAACTTTCAGTCTCCTCTTTTATAATGTAAGCTACTTGAATGCAAGATTAAGTTTTACATTTCTAATTGTATCCCTAGCGTATCCCACAGTGCTTTGTAAATAGTAAATTCTTAATAAATGCTTTATTCATTCACGGTTTTTATATTCTAAAAATAATAAAATCTTTTTTTTTAATACTGTTGCCCATTTTTGAAACTTCGCTCCTGGCCAAGTCTTTGGCCCCATCTCTGCCTCTCAAAGTGCCCCCATCCCTCAAACCCAACTCTTATAGCATTTATTTCATGTGATTTTGCTTAATTGCCTCATTCCTCACCAATACCCCCATGCTCAAGCTAAGAAATGTTCTCTCCCTCTTAGCACTTTGTCTGGATCCGTTCCCCCCCCACTTATTACCTTCATTCTTGTGCCACACTTTTTGTGGCATTTTTGTGCATTACTTATCTTCTCTATTAGCATATAAGCTCTTTACATAAGTTTGTGTTTAGTCTAATAGTATTTTCCCAGAATGTAGAACAGTATTTAGCATCTCATACAGAACCTACTAAATGTTTGTCAGATTGGTTAAGTTGGCTCAGGTAGGCTCTAAGTTTTAGAAAAGTTGTTTTAGTAATTGGATAGAGTAATATGGCTGGCTCTATCATTTACAAATCACTATTTTGCCAAAACCTTTATTATTTATACCAATAGTAGCCTATGTATTTCTGGGAACCTGAATTGTCCTGACTGATAAGAGCCTGAAAGAATGAATGAAAAAATCCTAATTAAGAATCAGCTGTGTACCATGTACTGTCCTAAGTGTTACAATACAAATAGAAAATTAAAACAGTTCCTGCCTTCAAAGAGCTGACACTGTAATTAAGGGGAATGCTATAGCTATAAGCAAATTTACATATAAAGATAGCACATAGAAGAGCACAGAGATCCCAAGGGCACAGTGACACAGTGAATGCCAAGGTTTAGAAGACATTAGGATGAACTGTTAGGTCATATGTCAGTGCCTAAGGGTCTGGAGGGTGAAGTTAAATGATAATGAGTAAGACCCAAATCTCAGGACATGTAAAGTCCAGGATCATTCCTTTTTTTTTCCTTTTTGGAGGGGGAGGGCAGGGCAATTGGGGTTAAGTGACTTGCCCAAGGTCACAGAATTAGTGTTAAGTGTCTGAGGCTGGATTTGAACTCAGGTCCTCCTGACTCCAGGGCCAGTGCTCTATTCACTGTGCCACCTAGCCACCCCAATGGTCTTTCCTTTTACCAAAGGGATTATGATTTGTGACTACCTGCTTAATCAAGAATAGCTACATTTATTGTGATCTGCTCAGTATCATGGAGAACATGATAGTGCTGTACCTGTACCCACCACAACTGGGGGTATAATTACAATGGGGGCTATAGATTTTCTCTCACAGGGAAGGGGGGGAAGATATTAGTGGTCAGTTGAGAAGGAAAAAGAAGGCAACTGATGGCACTTGTTCTATGAGGCTATCTAGAGCCCAAATGAGGTTTGAGTGGCGAGAGTAGGGGGGAGGGAAATGTTTCTCCTGCTAGTTCCTGTGCCCACCTACAAGAACAGAGTTTGTACAGCTGGGATTGTTGGGTGCATATGGCCCACTATATCCAACTGGTACCAATAATGCTCTACATTCATCTCCCCAATCTCAGATTTTTCTTGTCTGTCTCCCTCTCTCCCAGCTTCTCTTCATCTAGTAAATGATAATCACTGCTGCTAGACATGACACATCATCCCTAACTTCCCAAATCAAAATACTTCTCCTTGGGTACCACCCTACTATATGTATTCTCTCCCCCATTGAAATGTCAGCTACTTGAGGGCAAGGATTATGTCACTTTTGTATGTGTGTCCCTAGTGCTTAGCACACAGTGCACGCTTTCCATTTATTCTCTAATAGCAGAGGCAGCATTTTACCCATTTTTATAGTTCCTTAGCTGAAGAAATTAGGGGCATTAGGTACTTAATGAATACTAGATGAAAGAATAAATGAAATAAATGAATATTCATTAAGTACCTACTGTGTGTAACTCCACGTTAGGGGATAAGGGAGCTACAGAATTTAAATAAGACATAGTCTCTGCCTTCCTGTCACTCACAGAGTGCTAGGATATAGACGGATAATGACAGTATGGTACAAAATAATATGTGACTAGCATATTAGAATGAATAAATATGCATAATGTTTGAAAGTGATTTCAGTGGCTTTCTAACTTGAAATCATTCATTAATTTAACAGACATTTTTCTAATACCTACTATATGCTAGGTATTTTGTACTTTTTATTAGATATTATTTTTTACAATATATAGGTCAAACATCTTACACCATTAGTCAATTAGTCCACAAACTTTTATTAAGTATCTACTATGTGCCAGGTATTGGGCTAAGCACTGGCTAGACAAAGAGTGGCAAAAGACAATTCCATCTCTCAAGGAGCTCACAATTTAAAGAAGGAAGACCATAAATAAAAAGAAGATAAGAAAGGGGGGGAAGGAGTGGAGGGAGGAAAAGGAGGGAATGAAAGCAACCTGGGTCAGGGCATGATGAAATCTTGCTGCCCTGGGAAGCATAAGCCCTGGGACCCCTCCTTAAATAAAGGACCTGGAAGAATCCAGTGTCCACCCTCCAAATCTCTAGTCAGAGAGATGAAAAGAACCAGGAAACAGAGGTACTAAGATGTATTATACAAGACAGTTTTACACAGCATCTTAAGATAGCCATTAGAGTTACAATCAATCCCATTACCCTGCCTAATATTGATATTTTGGCAGAAGGACCAGAAGACTGGCTGTAATATTTAATGCCTTATTGGGCAGACCAATATGTTACCATTCATTGCTTGCATCCTGCTGTTGATTTTATTACTCTATTTTTAACTTTAGCTGCTTTGTCCTTCAAATAAATGTATAGTTCCCTGAAAACCTGTTTTTAGTTATGAAAATTGCATCGCTAATTTTGCCCGGGTGATATATAAAAATGTGAACAAAACCTATATTATTCAAGGAGACTAAAAGAAGAAGTTGGAATAAAAGGTGTTTTGAGAAGACAGAAATAGCCCATTTAATAGGTTGTAATGTTCTCTGGCTAATTTATCTAGGGATCGCAAAGCCACTCCATTA
The DNA here is from genome assembly GCA_011680675.1 of Gymnobelideus leadbeateri. Classification (NCBI taxonomy): domain Eukaryota; kingdom Metazoa; phylum Chordata; class Mammalia; order Diprotodontia; family Petauridae; genus Gymnobelideus; species Gymnobelideus leadbeateri. The sequence continues at coordinate 302,341 of WOXC01006774.1, forward strand.
GTGAAAAGAAGGGCCTTACTTTCAAAGACTAGATGAAGAAGCATCTAGCCTGAACTTGGATTCCCTCATCTCTTCTAAAATCCATGATTGTGGGGAACTTTGGGATTTGGCTGATTATTGCTCATATTTCAAGATGACATCGGAAGGGAGCAAGAGCTCCTTTTCATAACACCAACCATTAATTATTCAAATTTGTGCAATTCATCCTCAGAATAGATTTCTGTGAGCTTGGGAAATACTGTAGTCATTGTCCTCAATAAGAGATGAGAGCCAGCAGTGGCCATTTGGATTTTCAAAGCCTCAATCTTCTGAAAATGTGTTTTTCATGCACCCAATGGAAGAATTCGCTGTCTTCAATTTTAAAATTTAATTTTAATTGAAGGCATCCATTTTTGTTATCTCTTGAACAAACATACATTTTTTCTCACTCTAGTCTTGAATGATCATTCCAGTCAATATAGTCTTCTACATTCAGGCCTTACTGACCCAATATGCCATGTTAAAAGTATCATTTGATTCTTCCTTACAACACACCATATCCACTTCAATATTTCAACAATATTATAGATGGCATCTTTTCTAGGAAGCTTTCTTTGTTTAACCACATTCATATGAATAAACACACACATATATACACACATACATATATATATATATATATAAACTATATCTATAGCTATCTATATCAAACACGTATTTATAAATTTGCATTTTTGTTGATTCTTCTAAAATTCAGTTTAATAAGCATTTATTAGAAAGCTGATTATGTACAAGACATTTTTTTCTGGAGATATAAAAATGAAATGATAGGTGGCGCAGTGACTAGAGCACCAGCCCTGGAGTCAGGAGGACCTGACTTCAAATCTGGCCTCAGACACTTAACACAAAAATTAGCCATGTGACTTTGGGCAAGTCACTTAACCCCAATTGCCCTCCAAAAAGAAAAAAAAAAGAAATTATAAATATTATCTGCCCTAAAAGATCTTACATCCCCTTGTTTAGGGAAATCATGTTTTTCTAACTTGACACTTGAGGGCAAAGTAGCATGTCTAATCTTTAATGTTTAACTCAAAGCTCAGTATCCTGCTATTCAAAATATAGGTATCATAACATGTGCATATTAGCTGTCCACAAAGGAAACTTATGCCCCACATACACAATGATTCTGGTTGTAAAATAATTCTGAATGTATTAGCAAAGCCTGTGAGAGGAATAAAGAAATTCCACAGTAGTTCAGTACTCATATTTGGTCAAACCTAAATGAAATTTCAAGCTCAAGAAAATCTTAGTTTGAAAGTTAGGACTCATCAGTTTTGAGGGGGCTCTAAAATTGGCAAAATGCCTTCTCCCTTCTCCATTTCACACCCATACCAGCAGATGCCAGAGGCTGAATTTTCTCAGCTGGTTGCAATAATAAAAGATCAACTTCTCACTCACTTTATAGTTTTCAATGTGCTGAACCTTCTTCAGGCAGCTTTTCCTGCTGCTTTCTCACTTTTCCATTTGTTCCCTCCCTGCAGGTTATCATTCCCCATCTTGTAAGCATTCCTTTTCCTGTCCTAGACCACTGAAAACAGTTCTGCATTCATTCACAGGGTTCGATGGGGTCAAGAACCCAGTAGAGAAGACCCTTCCCCAATATAATTTCCAAACATCTCAGAGGCAAGAAACCAACCATTTCATTTTCCTTCTCTGTCATGATCATGTGGCTTTTAATTGGTACCAAGTACAGGGACCTTGGCAAAGAACAGTTGGGCTTTTTTTTGCATAGCTTCTACTTCATGCAGCTTGAGGAATCAATGAATGGAATCTCCATCATTTTTTCCCTTCCATTACCACTAGCCATTACCCAAGTTAAATGTGCAAAGAGCTTGGAAAATCCCAGGATCTCATTTTAATCTGTAGTTTCAAACTATTTCCTATTCTTCTTTCCATTGGAGTTCCTAATAGTTTTACCACATAGTATTTTTCTTAGTCATTTCCTGGTAGAGGATAACAAATGGGCAGGGGGATGAGGTAGGAGTGAATGAACATTATATATCTCTATCCAACCACCTACACATAGTTCTGGTCCTAATTTCTATTTTTGGATCATCTCCAACTGCCAGGACATTTCTAGATGTTCCTCTGCTACCTACTTAAGTTGTTATGGCAGTTCCATTAATACATTGTAGACTTATGGTTATCTCTGATTCTGCATTCACCTTCACCTCTCGTATTCAAGCATTGATCAAGTTTTATTAATTCTATTTTCACTGTGTCTCTCACATCAGTGAGTGCCTTGAGAACAGAGGCTGTAAAGGCCTCAAGAACAGGGACAGTGTTAAGGCTTTTCTTTGTATCTGCAGTGATTAGCACAGGGTCAGACACACAGTGTGACACAAATGTTTAGTTGACTGAATGACACCTGTCCTTTACTTTTTATTCCCATTGCTACCAAGTTAATTCAGATCTTTATTACCACTCACCTGAAATATTGAAGTAGCCTTCTACTGGATATTTTCATGTCTATTCCATCTTATCACAAACGCATTTGGCATCACAGAATAACAACATTTAATTATAAATATATTCTTGTTAATTTTTTTCCATTGGCTCCTTACTGCCTTCTCAATAAAGTTTATGCTCACATGTATGGCAATTAGGGCCATTTACACCAAAATAATTTTCCAGCCTTTTTGCACAATTCCTATTTATGCTTTCTGTACTCCAGCCAAACTGGACTGGTTTCTAATCCCCCAAATCCTATGCTTTCCCATGGCTCATGATATGTCCTTGATATGCAGTCTTCTCTCCCTTTCCTCAACTCTTGTATTTCTATCCATCTCTTGAAGCCATCTTCAAATGTTATTTTCTATGTAGAATTTTCCATGACTCCCCACATGGATGAAGACTTCTACTTTTAGACTTCACAGAGTAATTTTTCAACCTTTTGAATGCACTTATTAGGTAATATAATGATGTATAGTTGCCTCTGTTAGTCTTCCCTCTACTAGATGTAAGCTCTCTATATAGTGTGGTCTTTATTTTTACTGAATTTAATTTAACCAATAGTAAATGTTCACAGATCAACTATGAATTGACAGTTTGCCATGGTAAAAAGGACACATGACCTAGTGTTACAGAATCATGAATTTTTAGTTTTGAGATAGACCTTAAGGATTATATAAGTGGAAGGGGTTCCTTATTTTACAGATGAAGAAGTTGAGACCCAGAGTCTTTAAATGTTTAAGAACTTGTCTGCAAGTTCTAGTGGGGTATCAGAAGACTTGGGTTTAATCCCTTCTTCTATTGTTGACCAGATGTGTCATCTTGGACCACTTGACTCTAGATTTTGCTTTCTTTATCTGTATGATGGTTATTAAACTAATGACATTATGTAACTGATAGTGTTATTGTGATGAAAATGCATCTCTGTAAACACTAATATGTCATATAAATTTGAGTATATTGGAAGAAATTTGGAGGAATACTCTATAAATGAAATCTGTAAAAATTATGAAAATTGATGAAAATGAGTCAATACTCAAGATAAATATAACTTAAATTCAGATATTTTATATATATATATATATATTTACAAATATAAGACCAATAGAGTAAGCTGCTAATTCTAAATTTGATTATGGTTGCTATTGCTAATGATAAGGCAAACCTAAAAGGTAACAAATGAAATATGAATGCTATGCTCTTGCACCTGATGGATGGCTAGGCCAGTTTCCTATAATGGAGCTTTTCAAAAATTGATACTGTCTTTGGCTCATTTTCCTCCCAACCATATTTAAAAGATCTGAGAACATTTTTTAGTTAGTTAATTTCCAGTGCTGGTGAGCTAAATATCCCAATGGCATAGACAGATTTTAAAAACAAATGATAATAAAGTCACAGAAGAAATTATAGCTGCTCTTCCTAGGGATTACAACTTCCTTCCTCATCACCCTCGAATAATTTGTATCTTGATTTGCTCCAAACACTGATGAAATGAGAAATGAAGTTCTTTCCTTTATTACAGAATCTCAGAATTAGGAGGTACCTCAAAGGATGTGCAATCCAATCCTTACCAGAAAAAGAATTCCTCCCATGGTATATCCAACAAGTGGTCACTCAGTGCTTGTTTAAGATACTTTGTGAGCATGAAACCAGCACTTACTAAGGCAGCCCATTCTACTCTTGGATAGCTCTACCAGTTAGGAAGTTACTACCTACATCAGCCTCTCTACAACTTTAACTTACTACTATCATTTCTATCTTCTGGAATGCAAACAGATATTCTTTTCATATTTGTCCACAATAAATAGAATTTACATTCCCAAAGAGGAAGTAGCTGGACTGTATAAGCAATAATCAGCTGTTTATCCTCCAAGAAATAATGACATAAATCCATAAGGATAGTCAAAGTGAGAAATAATGAAAGAAGAGATAATGCCTCTTGGTTGACCATTCCTTGTTTCAATTCCACAGACTGTGGTGGAGGGGAAGAGGGAAAGGAACAAATAGGAAGGGTGCCATGTCAGCAAAAAAGAAAGGAAACTCTTCAGTTTCCAACACACACCTCTTTAGTTTCCAACACACACCTCTAGTTCTTAGACTCTGAAGAGTTTGATTTTAAGGTAGGCAGGTGGCAACACAATAGAAAGAGATATATAAGATATATATATATATATATATATATATATATATATATATATATATATAATTACTAAACTTATTTCAGGTTTTCTAGATACTTTTCACATATCAGTCAATCAACCAACATTGATTAAGAGTCAATTACATGCCAGGCACTGTGTAAAACACTGGAGTCATCTTGCTAAGCCCTATATATCTACATGTATTTATGTTTATATACATACATAAGTATATATATATATATATATATACATGCATACACACATATATTCATACATATCCATAAAAGGATAAAAGCTTTTGAGATCTGTTGGAAATTTACCAGATTTAATCTAAGGCAGTATAGTGAACAGAATTCTCAATTTGGAGTTACAAAGGCCTGAGTACAAATCCTGCCTCAGGTATCAGTTGTGTGATCTAGGACAAGTCACTGAAACTCTTTCAGTCTCAGTTTTCTCATTTATAAAGTGGCACCTACTTCAAAGGGTTGTTGTCCAGGATTAAGTGAGACACTATATATTAAGCTGTATATAAAAGCTAACCATGACGATGATGATGATGATGATTGTTATTATTTAAATACATGAGGCTACTAGTTTATAGTACAATTTTGCTTGGTATGAGCTGGATGAAAAGTAGTTTCTAAGGTTTTATTTTTACTTTATTTTTATGACATGTTATATTCATTCTTTATTTAAGTGGTAAGATTTGTCTGTTATCTTGGCTTATTCTGGCAAATATGTAGATCAATACTACAGTACAATCAAATATAAATAGCCCCCTAAGAATAAATAAAACATTGTTAAGTATATGGACCTATTTCATTTGGACTGTTTTCAAAGTGCTGTGTGCACCTCTTATAACATATAAGGCCAGAGGGCTACTAGTGGAAAGGTCAATGTCTAGAAGAAAACATTAAGAAGGCAAAGAAACAATATCCATCATCATTTTTATATTTATAGAGCACTTATCTTCTTAGGCTCTTTTTAGACACAGGAAAGAAGCATGGTCTCATGAAAGAGTAGGAGAGTAGAAACAGGAAGTAGGAGCCCAAATGTGAGATTCAACCAAAGTGAATAAAATGGGAGCCACATCTCTGAGGGGCAACTTAGACCATTACAGGATGTGTAGGTAAAGAAAAAGTTAGAGGTTATCAACTTCAAACTCTTCATGTTGTAAATGTGGAAACTGAGGTCTAAGTTAAATTATTTGTCCAAGATGATGTAGGTAGTGATACAAAGATCTCAGATCCTCTGACTTCACATTCAATACTCTTTACATTTCCTCTTCTGAGAGATCAATCAACAAATATTTATTAAGTTTCTACTATGTCCAATGCACTGGTCACTGGAGATAAAAAAGAATCAAATAGATACTACTCACAAAGCAAAGAAATGCCATGACCTTTACAATAGCCATGAGATTAAGAAGGAAGATGCTTTACTCAAGAGAAAGAGCTACTATTGTCAACAGTGTAAAGTCTAATGTTATCCTGTCCTCACTTCAAACATTTTCATCTAGCCACTTCCTTCCTTCATATACTTATTAGGGAAATAAGGTTAAGTGAGATACAGCATAATATAGCTGGAATTAGCTCTGATTGATGATGATGAAAATAACTAACATTTATGTAATGCCTACTATGTGCCAGGAACTGTATTAATTACTTTATAATTATTAATTCATTTAATCCTCACAACAACCATGGGGAATAGGTGCTATTTTACAATTGAGGAAAACTGAGGCAAACAGTGGTCAGGTGACTTGCCCAGGGTCACACAACTAGCAATTGTTTGAGGTCAACTTTGAAGCCACATCTTCCTGATGCTAGACCTGGAGCTCTATATACTGCAATACCTAGCAGCCTCATGGGCTTGAGGCCTGGTTACATACCTCACTACCTATATAATTATGGGCTAGTTTATTAACCTTTGGAATTTTGATTTCTTAATCTAAAAATTTTAAGTAATATTTTTATTTCTTAACATGATTATCAGAGTCAAATGAGGTGCTTTACATAAAACATTTTGGTAAAGGAATATATGAATGTGAGCTATTATTATTTATTATTTTTAATTCTTCCCCTCCCCCAGATGACACTGTGGATAGAGCACTAGGATTATAGTCAAGAAGAAAGAGTTCAAATTTGGCCTCAAATGCTTTATGAGCTGTGTAACCCTTGGAAAGTCACTTAACCTCTGCCTGTCTCAGTTTCCTCAATTGTAAAATGGACATATAGCATCTACCTTACAAGGTTGTTGTCAAAATCAAATGAGATAATATTTATAAAAGGCTTAGTATAGCATCTGGCATCTAGAAGGGGAGTAATAAATTCTTCTTTCCTTTTTTGCTTCAATTCTTGTTTGGTTCTTCCCTTTGTCCTTGCTTGTTTGCCTGACCAACTTACTGAAACTAGTGTAAACTATTATAATTGAAAAGGATTAAAAAGACAGGAGAAAATAGTGGGAAATTATTTTTAGGTTGGAAATAGAACATAGGATCATCATAATAAAAAAATAATTGATGACTTCTGTTTAGATGATGTCAGATGGGGAAGGATAAACATCAACTAACTTATGCACCATTTCCTTGGCAGTACCAAGCTAAATGGAAGGACATGACGTTTGAAATCTTTTCCATCCTACCAATGGGGTGGCCCAAAATAGAGTAAGATGATTGGTTATTAGTTATGTTAGGTGCTCTTTCTACTTCTGAAGATGATTTATTATCTGCATGATGGTCTTCCAGTGATTATTAGTATATCTAACCTAGTTAAAATGATTGGATTTATTTAGAAATATATGCCACAACATTCTACAAATGGAAATTTTAGGCCTAACAGAAAATAATAATATGCCCATACTGTCAACTATTCCTTTTAGCTTTGTAATACTGTATATGCTGCTTCAATAAAAATGGTATTTGGAAAAGATTATATATAAATTCACAGCATCAGGGCATTTAGTGAATCTCCTTAAGAGTATCAAAAATCACTTAAACACTGGTAAAAGGGAGCAATTTTCATAATTCTTTCTTCACCAGTGATTGTTCAGAGCCATATCAAAGGGAGCCACTTGAATTTATCTAGTAAAACTTAAAGATTCCTACAAAAACCCAAGCACTTAAAAAGATTTTTTTAATAGTTGGGGGTGGGGTTGGGTTTGGGAGAAGAATGGTATAACTATCTATTTTAGCTAAGTGGTTCTGATCAACTTTGCATTTTAAATCCTTCAGGGCAGAAAGAAAGTGAAGTTTAACTTAGTTCCTAAGGCTAAATACAGACCAGACATATCTAATTCATTTTGCTCTACATACAGTAATTAATTCACAGGTAAGGAGAGTGTTCTATTTCCCCTGGTGATACACTGTCACTTAGCAAACAAATGAAGCTGAGGTTTTATTAACACCATAATTTGATTTCTCTCTTGTTCACTCTATGCTAAATGTCTCCACAAAAAGAGATCAGAACCAGCCTGAATTCACTAAATACCAAATGACAGGTCAACATATTCTTAATTTAGGTGGAACTTAAGTGAAATGTTCATAATTCTTTCTTTTCTTTCTCTTTCTTAACATTTCTAGAGTCTCACATCTATTTTCTGTTCTGTTTGACTAAGAAGGCTAATGGATGTAGTGAAAGGATGGAACCTTAACAATAATCTAACCTGATCTCTCCATTTTGTAGGCGAGCAACCTAAAATGTAAAGAAATTGAGCGACCTGTCCAAGTTTGACAATGAATACAGTCAGGAATCAAGCTTATATTGGAGCATCTTGAATGATTTAAAAAAAATTTACGTTAACTCCTGAGAAGATGCTATATGTATAAGTGTGGATCAATGGAAATTCTGATTTATATCAAAACTGTACATATACAATAGATTAAATTAAAACAGAAACTTTGGTTCCATTTTAGTCAGAAGTCCCACATAAGCATAGCCTTTATTTTTTTCTCTTGGGATAAAAGATATGATGTTTTGTTGTACAGAACTCCCAGTGAGGACATTCCTTCTACCAATTCAGGTTAGCATCTGACTTGTAAGTCATAGAGTTAAAGGGTTCTGGGGGGGGTGGGGCATTGAGATGTTAAGTCTCTTGCCCATGGTCTTACAAATCTCATGTGTTAAAGGTAGGACTTAAAATGTAGGTCTTTCTGACTCCTGGGTTGGCTCTCTATTCATTAAGCCACAGTTGTCCCTTACATAAACTTACTTAGCATAAATCCCTGGAGTCCTTAGAACTCCATTTAAAAAATGGAGAAAATAATATTTTCCATCTATTAACTTCACGAGGGCTGACTGACTGTGGAAAGATAGTTAAATTACTTTTCCCAAGGGAACAAAACAAATAACTCAAAAGTACCTTACACATACCCTGGGGAATTGACCTATATTTTTACATTCTTATTTAGCATTTTGTGAAGTTGTTTTCTTCATCCTAATTAGGTATTCTACAGAAGACTGCTGCTCAGGTTCATGTCCAGATGCTGAATGCAATACCAATAATAGGGATTAGTCCAAAGGCTTGAAAACCAAGATGGAGCTAAGGTTATGCAAAGAGAAAAGAAACTAGGAAACCTATTAAAAGTTGGAATAACTAATCATTTATTGATTGAATTTAACACTTTTTTTATTGAGAATTTATGTTCAAAGCACTATGTTAGATGATATTGGGGATTCAAAAGTGTTGTCATAATCCCTGCTGTAAAACAGCTGATAATTTGGTGGGAGGATAAAGATAAGGACCCAAATAATTATGATATAGAATATAATGTAGTTAGTTCCATAAGAGAGTTATAAGTCCAATACTCTTGAAATTCAAAGGAGGGAGGGATTGTTTTTTAGGGGTGGAGAACCTGTGGCCTGGAGACCACATGTGGCCCTCTAGGTTCATTCAATCAAAGGGCTGCACTTGAGGACCTAGAGAGCCACACATGTCCTCTAGGCTGTAGGTTCCCCAGCTCTGGAAGGATCAAAGGAAGCTTGATAGAAGGGAATATATTTCAGAGGATGGACAGATGTCTAGATGAGATCTTAGAATTTGTTCAGTCTACCCTCCCCATTTTACAGGTAAGAAAATTGAAGTCATAGCAGTTAAGTGATTTGCCCAGAGACACACAGATGACATATGAGGTGAGATTCAGATCCATGAAACTCTAGCATAGTATTCGCTTCAGCACTCTGAAATGGGTTTTAAAGGATGAACAGGATTTAGCTAGGTAGAGATTGGAGAAGTGACCAAAGGAGAAAAAGTAGAAAAGCCTATCTGCTCACTTAAAAGGGCTCTGCATCACGATATGTAAGTTAGCAATAGATTAATTCCAAATTAGATATGAAATATTTTCTGAAATAATTTCTCTATTATTAAACATTCCTTGAAAAAAGAAGCCAGATGGCATAGTAGATGGAGAGCTAGATTTGGAGTCAAATGACCTGGATTCATGTCTGACTCTTATTAGCTTCATGACTTTGGAAAAGTCACCTACATTCTCTAGGCATCATTTTTCTCTTCTGTAAAATGAATCTGTTAGACTTGATCTCTGGGATCTCTTTTGACTTTAAATATAGAATCCTAGGATAAAGTCTGCTTGTCATTTATTTTTATTACTATTCTTTTAGACTAAGAAGCTGTTTACATTTTTTTGTAAAAATTTGAACTTTAAGGGATTAAAATATTTCATTTTATCATTCACATAATTTGGATGATCATTCATCTAGATCAGAAAATACCTATATGAAACATTCTATGGTTTTTCTGGTGGGGAGTAATATGTCTTTGTTCTGCTAATTGATATGCTTATAATGCTCTTATGGCTCTTAATCACCTTCTCTGTTTATAGGAATCCAGCACACTTTCTGTGGATTGAGAACCAGGTTGTGTAATCTTGTCCTTTGTGATTGAGTAACTGGGTAAAATCAAATATATCTTCCCTAAGAGATATATAGTTATCCCTTCAACAGTGAGAATTTCCCCATTGTGGTTTTGATATGTTGTGGGTTAGCACAAGAAATTAAATGGGGATTTTGGGGGAGTTCTATGGAAGCCACAGACAACGTGTGAAGGCCAGCAGATGACCCAGGGCCTATGATCAAATATTTAGCCCAAATTTTACATGTACTTTAAACACCCCATAAAGGAAAAAAAATCACACTTCTCTGGTAGAAAGGAAGGGCCAAAAAAATTTTGCATATCTTTCCCGATCATGGGGGCAAATCCTAAACTCTGTGATGTAGAAGAAATAACTGTACATTGTATTGTGTGGGGCAGGTAACCTGGAAAAAGAGGACAAAAAGAAGGGGAAAGAAATAGTTTGCTATGCCAGAGTGGTGGCAATAATAGGAGAAGAACTAGCCTGATTTTTTATTATGAGTTTTCTTACCTTGTACTGGGAAGGTGAACATCAAAAAGATGAAAACCCCTTATAAATATTTGGAAGCCTTATCTGAGAAACTGGTAGATAGCTATTGTTACAGAGCCATCAAGATCATCAAAAGGGTTTTGTCTAGCCAGGATTCTGTTTTCATGACTCAGGGAACTCTCTGAGGGATCTAAACCACTCTACTACTAGAGAAACTTATATCCTTAGAAAATTTTCTGGGCCATTGAAAAATTCAGTGACTTGCCCAAGATCACACATTCAGTATGTGACAGAGTGAGGACATGAATTCAGGTCTTCCTGTTTCTGAGTTTGGTTTTGTGTCCAGTACAGTACAAATGACTTTCAACAAGAATTTGAAGCCACCAATTATCCCAATCCCTTCAATTTAGGAGGGAACAGTTAGTGTGGTACAAGGTATAAATGGCACTTATGAGGCCCCCACAAAGGAAGCCCTGATGATCAAGCTTGTAAATAACTGGCTCTTGGCTTGCATCTGTAGGACTAGTGGTTCCTTAGGATGGGAGGGACCATTTTTTTCCCCTGCTTAATAAAAAATTTCTTACTTGAACAGTAAGATGATAAACTATAATTGACTTAGTTCTTCTCAATAATATCATGATCTGAGGCAATTCCAAAAGACTTGATGGAAAATTCTATCCACATATAGAAAAAGAATAGATGACATCTGAATGCAGATCAAAGCATACTATTTACACTTTACTTTTTTCATGGTTTTTTCTTTTGTTCTGTTTCTTCTTTTACAACATGACTAATATGGAAATGTATTTTACATGATTGCACCTATAAAACCTATATCAAATTACTTAGCCTTAGGGAGGGGACAGGGGAAGGAGGAAGGGAGATAATTTGGAACTCAAAATTTTTCTTTTTTTTTTCTTTTTCTTTTTAAAGCAATTGGGGTTAAGTAACTTGCTCAAGGTTACACAGCTAGTCATTATTTATGCGTGGGTGCTCATTTTCTGAGGCCGGATCTGATCTCGGGTCATCCAAACTCCGAGGCCGCGCTCTTACTCACTGCGCCACCTAGCCGCCCCTTTAGGGCAATTGGGGTTAAGTAACTTGCCCAAGGTTACACGGCTAGGTTTTTGTTTGTGCGGATTAGGTGTCGGAGGCCGGCTCCGAACTCAGGTCCTTCTGATTCCAGGGCCGGCGCTCTATTCACTGCGCCACCTAGCCGCCCCTTGGAACTCAAAATTTTATAAAAAAATGAATGCTAAAATTGTCTTTATGTGTAATTGGAAAATTAAATAAAATACTATTTACAAAAAAAAGAAGCTAGGTTCAGTAGATTAAAGGATTTTCCCTCGATTTCCTGGGTAGGAAGCTATAACTTATGAAAGTACATAAATCTTTTATTCCCTCTTGGGGATGGTGGTGGTAGTGATAGTGTACCTGGCCTATGAGAGAGATTCTAATAAAAAATGCTTTCCAAATACAGCATCATTAGATCAATTTTCATATCCTAAAAGACACTCAAAACTATGCAATTTACATTTTTTAATTCCAATACTAAATGCTTTCATTCCTTAGTCACTAAAATCAACTGTTAGAAGTGATGATTTTTAGCAAACTTAATATCCATTGCATCTTTTTCATAGTCCTATGCTCTAGTGATTGAAATTTTATTTAAGGATTGGGCAGATAGTAAACTCCCCAGTTCTCTTTGTTGGCTTATAAAATTAAATTCTCAAGAGAGAATTTGTCTCAGGCAAATGAAGAAACCATATTAAATTGTGTCTAGGGTCTCTATAGTCTAGTTTTTCCTTGCTTGCTTTTAGAATTAATGAAGATTAAGGGAAATTCTGGAGTAAGAGATTCATAATATCAATAAACCATTTTTTGTGGATGAACAGAGAACATGATAAGGAAGGCTAAATTTTGACTTTCTCTTCTGATATTCTGAATATTGGCAAAAGTTGTAAAGTTTGAATCTTAGGAGTTCAATGCTCTTAGTACAGAAAAAATAGATATCTTAAAACTGGTCTGTAAAACACTGATTAGAGGATAAAATGCAACTGAAACAATTCTTTGAAATGCAGCAAATTAATGGTGTTACTTAATCACACCCTGTAGTGTCATAAAGGTCTCTTATGCAATGGACCAGTGGAAAAATTTCATGATGTGCTTTAAGAAAAGGTAAATGAGGGGCAGCTAGGTGGTGCAGTGAATAGAGCACCGGCCCTGGAGTCAGGAGGACCTAAGTTCAAATCAGGTTCAAATCAGACACTTAACACACAAACTAGCCATGTGACATTGGGCAAGTCACTTAACCCCAATTGCCCTACCTTCACCCTACAAAAAAAAAGCAAAAGGGGCGGCTAGGTGGCGCAGTGAATAGAGCGCCGGCCCTGGAATCAGAAGGACCTGAGTTCCGAGCCGGTCTCCGACACCTAATCTGCACAAACAAAAACCTAGCCGTGTAACCTTGGGCAAGTTACTTAACCCCAACTGCCCTAAAGGGGCGGCTAGGTGGCACAGTGAGTAAGAGCGCTGGCCTCGGAGTTTGGATGACCCGAGATCAGATCCGGCCTCAGAAAATGAGCACCCACGCATAAATCAAATGACTAGCCGTGTAACCTTGAGCAAGTTACTTAACCCCAATTGCTTTAAAAAAAAAAAAAAAAGCAAAAGAAAAGGTAAATGAACTAATAATTGCTTGATTAAAATGATTTTCTGAATCAGTAGTTCTTCAAAAGTCCATGATTTCATCAGTATTTGTACTTTCTTAACTGGTGCTGATTCAAACTCCACCCTTCCTTGAAACATTGTTTCATGGTTTTCTGTGGTCAAAATCATTCTGGTGATGAATTTGTCCAACCTCCTGCTGATGAACTTCTCTACATTTAGCTAGATTTGTCTTCAGATGAGAGACAAATTGTCTCTCCTCAGATGACAGACATACTGTCCCTTGGATTGACCTATTCTAGGCACTATTGATGCTTAGCAGGAGTCTAACTTGATAAGATCTGCTAGAGTTTAACCACCACTGGCATAACCTTCATAAACACAAGGACATTTTTATATCATAAGATTTCCCAATCATCCAGGAGATTGGTACATTGGTCTTTGGAGCATTCCTAGGGAGGTAGATCAGAAAATTGAACAAGGCTGTGATTCAGTTTTTGGCATGGTTCTATGTGTCTACCAAGTGACAGAGAAATCAACACAATCAAATCCTCACTTAAGTGAGGATAGAGGTTTAAAATTAGAAAGAAAACACTGAATCATGCATATATACTGTAAATTATTATGACAACAACCATAAAAAACAAATGATGTTAATTTCAATTTTGAAAGTAGGTATTAAAAATTCAGAGTGCTAATGGTTGTTATTCTCTAATATTACAACAAAACTATTATTTCATTGATTTCAACATTTCTTCTTCCATCTTCCAGATTGGAATGCTTCTGAACTTTTTCAACATTAGAAGGAAGGAGGGCAACATTAAAAAATTTTTTTTGTTAGAGACTTGCTTAGTCATTATAATAACACAGTGTCTAGTTTTAGTTTATTTTTTGAAGTTCTTTCCATTCACAGTGTGTTTGTTATGCAATATTCTTTCTCCTGGTTCTATTTACATTACTTTGCAGATGCTATTCATTTTAAAAGTATTTTTTTAAAGTATTATAACCATTAGTAGAATCCCTAGCATTTGTTTTTGGCATTTATCGAAAACAGTAAATATTGTGGCATATTGATTGAAACTAAAATATACCTGTTTCACAACTGGTATGCCACCTGCCACTTCATACTATACTTCAAATTTATGTAAAATAGTAATTTTCTTCTGAGATCCACCATTTGGGTTGCATGATTCTTTTTTTAGCCCTTTTCTGACTCTCTTTGTTTCCATAACTCATGGACCTCATATCTATTTTATTACTGAGTAATTTTCTTTTTTTTTTTGCTTTTTGGAGGGGGGAAGGCAGAGTAATTGGGATTAAGTGATTTGCCCAAGGTCACATGACTAGTAAGTGTTAAGTGTCTGAGGTTGGATTTGAACTCAGGTCCTCCTGACTCCAGGGCTGGTGCTCTATTCACTGTGCCACCTAGCCACCCCCTTATCTATTTTGTTGTTGTTATTTCAGTTGTGTCTGATTCTTCATGACCCCATTTGGGGTTTTCTTGGCAAAGATACTGGAATAGTTTGCCTTTATCTTATTAAGCTCATTTTACAGATGAGGAACTGAGGCTAACAGGGTTAAGTGACTTGCTTAGGGTCACACTGCTACTAAATGTCTGAGGCTGTATTTACAATCAGGTTTTTCTAACTCCACACCCAGAACTCTATCCACTGTGCCTTATAGCTGCCCCTAGAATCTATTTTAATCTTGCCTACATGTAAGCATTATTCATATCATCTTTGAATTGAATATTGCACCAGTAAATTGTTATGATGGGGGACATTCCTTCCATGGTTCAGCTCCATGTGTTAAATCCATTGAACACTTTTATTAAATGCCTTTCATCAGTTTGGACTTTGGCAAGTGAAGCTGTTAAGTAATTTGTCTTTGGAGATACCTACTGCATAGCATTTTGTCCAACAACTTGAGCACATATGGTCATCCCATCATGTGATATTTTGAAGCTAGGGAGCATTGGAAATAAACTTTCACTGTTCTCCTTATATAACTTGTACTATCATCAAATTCTAGAGTTGGAAGACACCTTAGAGCCTGCTTAAGCCAACTCTTACATTTTACAGATATGGTAACTAAAGTCAAGAGAGATCAAAAGTTTTGCCCAAGGTCTAGTTAGGGGCAGAATTGCTGCTTTGTCTGTTGTTCTACCTTAGTCACTAACCAAGAACTAATGGTCCTACTTAAAAATTCAAACTTTTCTCCTAAGTCCCTTTGTCCCATTTTTCACCTCCTCAACACTTTTGCTTCACATGTTAATTTTTCCACCATTATTAACAATCTCATCCACTTGTACTGTCAATTATAAATAGGTCTCACTGACTGGTGATTAGCTTTAGTCCTGTTGTAGCTCAAAACTCTCAAACTCAGGAGATACACCAGCCTCATTCACCCCAGCAGTGGAGATTATAAGCATATACCATGCCCTGGCAGCTAGGTGGCATAATGGATAGAGCACTAGCTCTGGAGTCAGGAGAATCTGACTTCAAACCAAGGCAAACTGGGGTTACATGACTTTCCTAGGGTTATATTGCTAGCAAATGCCTCAGTTTGTATTTGAATTCAGGAATTCTCAACTTCAGACAGTCTATTCACTGTACTAATTAGCTACCTATTTGTAAAAGTGTTTTGACCTAGAACAAAAGAGCAAAAATTTTATCTGAACTAAATCAATATCCTTTTTAATTCAAATTCCTGACATTTTATTATATATCTAAAATCTTGTAGATAAAAAAACCCACTACACACATATATATGCATACACACATAAATAGTTATTCATGGAAAGTAACATTGAATATTTCATGACCCAGAACATAAATTTTAGAATAAATGTTTCACTAGTGTTTAGAAAATTTTACTTCTCTAGTCTGCTTGGCAAAATTCAGATATTAGACTAATGTTTGGTACCATGATTCCCTAGGTTCAACTGTAGTGGTTGATTTCTTGCATTTTTAAAAAAAGGTTTTCTGTTGGGCACATACATTTATACAAATTGCTGTCCCAAAATAAAAATTTTCATCTCAGAAACAGGATAATGTTGCTAAATATTAGAGATATGTTTTTTATGTTTATATCTATAGGTAGATATGGATATATAGACCTATATATGGATAAAGATAGATATCTATATCTAGATAAAGTTATTAAGATTCCTTGATTACATTCTTACAGCCAAGTCCTTGAAGCTTAGGTACAGAAAAAAGGAGTGTTTGCC
The DNA here is from genome assembly GCA_011680675.1 of Gymnobelideus leadbeateri. Taxonomy (NCBI): domain Eukaryota; kingdom Metazoa; phylum Chordata; class Mammalia; order Diprotodontia; family Petauridae; genus Gymnobelideus; species Gymnobelideus leadbeateri. Next base: position 319,226 of record WOXC01006774.1, read on the forward strand.
CCCATAAATAGGAAACCTGTACATTCTCTATTTGTTGAATCAAGCTCCTGAAATTCTCCATTGCTGTGAAGACAGTTTCTAACCTTGTTTTAATTCCCCCCTGGTTTTCTTTTTAGGAGTTAAATTTATATCTTTCTGGCTTCAGGAGGCTATTCTCATTTATTTTGTTCCGTGAAACCTCCTTCAAGCTTTTGAGCCCAAGTTTTTATGAGAGACTAATAAATTTGAGGTGGCCAAACATATACATGGCTAAAAAGCTTAGAGTTCCATATGAGCAAGGGAAGTTTTCTGCACTAGCTAAACCCTTAATCTTAGCCTTGGAAAGTTATTAACGTTATACCAATATCCTTGTGCTAAATGAGATGAAAATTTAAATTCTTAGGCAATAGCCTGTATATATCTATGTGTCCAACAGTGAAATCCTTTTAAAATGAATGAAAAAGATCAACCACAACTGACACGAGAGAATCAGGCTCAATCTGATATATGAGTTTTGCCAAATGGACTAGAGAATATTTTAAAATATTTTTTAAAATATTGGTGAAGCATTTATCCCAAAATCTGTGTACTGTGTCATGATATATTCAATGCCATACATAAGTAATGCCACTTCTGTGCCCAAGAACCTTCAGGGGCACTGTATTCCTTACCAAGTAAGGTTTGAATTTCTTGGGTTGAAATATGAAAACTGCAATTTTGGTACTACCCTACCTTCCCAGCCTTATCTCACATTTTCCCTTCATGAATTCTACACTGACCTATTGGATTACTCTCTGTTCTTTGAATACATCCAGAATCCCTGCCTCTCAGGCTTTGTTCATGAAATTCTGTGCCTGGAATTTCCTCCTTCAGTCTCCTACCCTTGCAACAGTTGGATTCTTACTATTTCTTTAAAACTTAATTCAAGAGGTGGCTACATGGCACAGTGAATAGAGCACCAGCCCTAGAGTCAGGAGGACCTGAGTTCAAATCTGACCTTAGACACTTAACACAAAAAACTAGCCATGTGACCTTGGGCAAGTCACTCAACCCCAATTGCCCTCCAAAAAGCAAAAGCAAAACAAAAACCTAATTCAAATACCACTTCATTAAGCCTTCCTTCATCCACTACCTGGTAATGAACTTCCTCCCTCAGACCTTATTTAGCACCTTATTTTCCACATCTCTAGTGAACTTATATTGTTTTGTATTATAATTTTCTGTGTATGTGTCATATACCACAACATATTCTATGCCCATTTTAAAGCAGGGACCATATATCATTTAAACTTTGTATCTATTAATGCCTAGCACAATGCTCTGAACAAGAGAGAATATAACACAGGAGAAAATATTTTGTTAATGTGAGGAACTTCCTGCCACTCAGATTACAATACCTATCTATGATTTAGTAGGTCAGTCCTAGGTTGTTTCTAAGATACTCAGACATTAAATGATTTACCTAAGATAACACAACTCCTAATTATGAGACTGTATTTAAAAACATATCTTCCTGATTCTCTACCTAGCATACTATGTGTAAGTCAGACTACCTCCCATATTGCATGTAATAGGGATTTTTAAAAAATTTAACTAGTTTTGGTGATATCTTAGTGTCATGTAACTCTTGATTTGGAAGGGACTTTAAAGATTACCCAATAAAACCTTCATTTTATAGATAAGAAAGCTGTGACTACGACATGTTACACAATTACCTCCAAAGTCATACAATTCTATTTGTTGTCACATAGGACGACTCAGACCAAGATAGATGTTGAATGGGCATTAAGTACTAAAAGAACTGTAGAAGAAAGAACTTTTCAGGAAGAATCAAAGCAAAGCAGAAATCAAATCTTTGAAAGTGAAAAGATTTTATCTTAGCCTGTTCTGATTTCTTTTTTGCTTTGATTTTGTGTTTATTGTCTAGTCTTGACATACATTTGACAAACTAAACCTGTCCAGAGTTATTTTAAGTCAGAGATTCTATGGGATTTTCCTAAAGGACTGGACTTTTCATATATGAGATTTTGCTGTGTGTTCACTTTAAACATATAATATCCTGCAGCTGAGAGGAAGAGAATGTTTCTTTTGATGTGATTCAGTAGACAGGTGGTAGCCAATAAAAGATTCTTTTCTCCTCCTGCCAGTTCTTTCATATCTTTCAAAGTATCAACTGCTCAGATAGCACAATTCAGTGTAGAAACCTGACACCCAAAATGCCGGTGTGACTTTTGTAGTCATGTCATTTTCTGACTCATTTGTCAGGTTCAGTGTTTGATACTGAAGCATCTCCTTGAGTTAATGTTTTTTACTTGGTCACTTTACAAAAGACGTTTTTCCTCTAAAAAGGTGAGGAAAGTTTATTATAGACCTTAAGATTTATTTTCAATTATAAAGTCACACTATTCAAGTGAAATTTATTATTATTATTAATTATTGAAAGAGAAACAAGGTACTTATTTCTTTGTCTTAAGCCATAGACCTTTCCCAAGTCTAGATGGAGTTATCCAGTTTCTGGTACTGAAAGTGATTCTAATACTTAGGGCACAACAATGTTATTTTTGAAGACTACGTGCTGAGCCTTTTAAGAGCTCAAAAAAAGACTCATTTATGGGATTGTGTATCTCTTGTGTACCCTTGGTTTTCAGGTAATTAATCAAAAAAGCTGGTAATAATATGTTTTTCATGTTCTAATTACACAATGAAATTCTCTTCTTCAAAATGTGATGATTGCAGGGGAACCTGTTCCAGGTATTCACGCGAGTGGAAGGGGCTTGTCTAATTTTTAAAGAGACCTTAGAAATATTGGATTCTTATTTTAAACATGCACAGAGGACATTTGTGTCTTGACTGAAAGGCTCTTTTAAATGGAACCAGCTGGCATAGCATGCAGTCAGAACCTAAAATCCATTGGCTACAAGAAGTGTTTTTTCTCTTCAAAACACAAAAATGATACTGTAGCAATGACTTCTAAACATTACATGCAGACAACCTATGTGCCTCCTTCTTTCACTTTCAGTGAGCATTCAGTCATTCTGAATAAACTTCATTCTCAAAACAATCTACTGATATCAGTGCATTCTTCCTCACTTCTTACATATCAGGGGAATAGAATACTGCACAAATCTGTTCCTTACCCAGCCACAACATTTCACCCAGATTCTCAATGTTTTATTAGGAGAATTTCAGATTACTTATTATTTTCAGAGATCAACTTGGTCTTGGAGGAAAATTAAGATTCCTTGTGCATTTTCTTTTTGAGAGAACGGTCACATAAAACCAGAACTTAAAGCCAAGAATTCTTGATGTTATAAATGTGAATATTAGACAATGTTGGGAAAAGGAAGAATGGGAATGTCAGCTTTCTTTCCTTCAGCATTTCAAAACCAATAATGAAAATAATGAATAAGCAGGTACAAATAACCCTGACATTTAAAGCACTCCAGTCTCTGTCTCAGATGTACATTTTTAAGACTTATTTCGTATCACTCCCTACATGCTCCTTGCATTTCAGCCAAACTGGTTTACAAGCTATTCCCACAAACTGAATATTCTCTCATTTCTGTGCCCTTTCTATGTTTGGAATATACTCCCTTATGACATTGTCACTTAGAATATACACTTTCCAATGGGAAGTGTTTTATGAACTAAGCAAAATGAGTGGGAAATACACACACACACACACACATGCATCTATCCATCTATCTATCTATCTATCTATCTATCTATCTATCTATCTATGCATATATTACAACAATGTTCATAGAATTAGCTACAACAAACCAAGGAAAAATAATGCTGTGTAATTAAAATATTTGTTGAACGGAATGGAATTGTACAGTCTTTAAAAAAGCATTATTTAACTTAAGTGAGCTGATATACTCATTTTATTTTATTAGAATTAGAGTAAAATATTTGTTCCTAAATGGAAGCTGGCTTTCTGTCTCAAAAGTGGAAACACTTTATTTTACTTCTTCCATATAAACAAATCACAAATCAAAATAATTCTGTCTTATCATCTGTTTCTCATGCAGGTCCAAATTCTTGTAAGAGTATAGCAGTTTAGGTGTCTGCATTTGACTGGTCATTTGAATTTTTTACAGACAATATGAAAACAGAGAAGCTCCAATTCTTGCATATCTTTTTTTTTTTTTTGCTTTTTTTTTTTTTGGAGGGCAATTGGGGTTAAGTAACTTGCCCAAGGTCACAGGGCTAGGTTTTTGTCTGTGTGTGTTAAGTGTCTGAGGCCGGATCTGAACCCAGGTCCTTCTGACTCCAGGGCTGACGCTCTAGTCACTGCGCCAGCTAGCCACCCCTCTTGCATATCTTTCTTGATAATATGACTGCTTGGTAAACTTCCCCTCCAGATGAATGCTGTTTAAGACAATGGAGTCCTCTTAAGGTCATTATTTATGTGAACATCCTATTTTAGAAAAAAAAAGCTTCTAACCATCTTTGCTTCAAACAAACAATCTTTTCTATTTCATCTTACTTAGGTTATGTCAGGAGGGGGAAAAAGAAAGGTGGTCAGTGAGAGTTTTCGTCTGGGACATCACAGCTACCTGAAGTTAACCAGGCATGTAACCACTGACCTGTATCTCAGGAATTTTCAGAATTCTTGCTGAATTATACTTGTTTGTGCCCATTTTTTGAGGATCTCACTGATGTATGTACTCTCTCTATTGATATGATCATCACCCATGTCTTCTCATCTTGTATTATACTTATCTGTGTCTTCCCATAAATCCTACACAGAACATCTGCTAAATATCCTAGAATTCTCTTACATGTTTAACATTTGAGAACTAGTAGTGCAACTCTTAAGATTCTCCATCTGTAATCCTTTCTAATCCCTATACCTCCTCTTTTCACTATGCATTTCCTTGATAATGTTCTTTATGTCACTTCATGATTAAAAAAATAAAATAGGCCTACTATGTATCTTTCCATTGCCTTTTGAGTCACCTACCACTTTGATTTTTTGAAACGTTTAGATGTTTAGTGTTCCATGATGCATAAACATCCAACATCATTAAAATATTTATGTTGAAAATAGTCCTGTCCAATTATGTTTCTTGCCATCTTTCCATTTCATAATATAACTCATTAAGAACTTACATGCCATAGCCCATGCTAAAATAGTTTGTAATAGAAATATTGGCAGATCTGTTTCACTATTCTTCTGATTGTTGGCCTTCTACTAATCTTATCTTTGTACTCTTATTATGATCTGGCACTAATTCTAAGCTTTGTGTAAACTTACTTTTTACCCTTCAATTCTGTTATTTTATGACATGAAGCTATTAGAAATCTTCTATCAACTTCTCTTAACCTTTTATAAATGAATTTGTCTTTTAAATCATAATTTTATTTGGCTGCTTATTCTCTCCACTTGTCAAGGAGTTTGCTTGTTTTAGTGGATGAAGTTGCTTTATGTTCATTAAACTTCTGCAGAAAAGAGTGACAAATTCTATGTTTTTTCTCTCTCTTTGTTGTCATTTTTGGCTTAGTGATTCATTTTATTAATTTAAGTTGTAGCTGATGTAATTGACCTTACTCTTCTTCTAAATTAGTATAAACCTTTAATCTAACTAGTTGAGAGTTATCCCATAGAAAGTTCATTTTAAAAAATACTTCTACACTGAGAATCTTTTCCTAACTTTATGATATAATCAGTTTCATTCCTCTCCTCCCCAGCCCCCAGTGTTGCTTGATACTTTCCATGTACAATACCTTCTAACTTTATTCTTAAAGAAAGCAATTGTAGGGGTGGCTAGGTGGCATAGTGAATAGAGGACTGACCTTAGAGTCAGGAGGACCTGAGTTCAAATCTGGTCTCAAAAACTTAACACAAAAGACTAGCCATGTGACCTTAAGCAAGTCACTTAACCCCAATTGCCCTACCTTTCCCCCTCCAAGAAGCAAACAACAACAAAAACAGTAAAAAAAAATGCAATTGTTTTATACAGGTGTATGGTGTTCTACTACCAGACTTGAATACTTTTTACTTTCCTCATTTTCTAATATTTTCTTTTTTTCTTTCCACTGTGCCCAATCCAGTACAATATTGAAGTCAATAAATATCATTGCATTTGTTGACTTTGTTTTTAGGATCTTTCTAAATTATTTTTAAAAAATTCTCTACAGCTTCTGCAGTAGACGTCATTGCAATATTTGCAATTATTTTCATGGTGTACTTTTTGTTTATGCTTCTCATGAGTCCTGCAAGGTGAGATGATTAAATGTCCCATGAAATGATGTTTCTTACTACCCTTGGAAACACATTAAAATCAACTTTGTCAAATCTTATTTGCTCCTCCAAGGAGAATCTACAATCCATTCTTCCATCTAGCTGCAACATCATTTGGCCTTCTGGTTTCACTTACGTGTCAAGATTAATATGATTCAGTTACGTCAGTAGCATGTCAATTCACTCATCACTGAGCAAGGAGCTTACATTTAGAGTACTAATAGTAAAGTTCATATTTATAGGTTATCTAAAATTTTATGACTTAGCCATTTTGTATCCCCTCACCTTTCTTATTCTTTGTACTGTCCCTGATGAAATAGAAAGGATCTTTATTTCCTATTTTTCTTTCTTTCATAGTCAATAAATATTTATTGGTCACATATTAGGGGCTAGGCACTCTGCTACACATTGGGGAAATGAATACAAAAAAAGAAAGATAGTCTTTGTCTCCAGAGAGCTTAAAATCTAATGGGGAAATACAAAGTACAAAAGGAAGTTGAAAAGTAGGAGAGGGTGGGGGAGAGAACATCCAAAGGAAGCACATGGTGAATATCAGTGCCAGAAGTTCCTAGGTAGTACATCAAGATGAGAAATGAGGATCTGAACCTCTGAGGGATTCTGCAGAGAAAATCTCATAATGTGTTTAATAAAAAGCTTTTGGATTAATTGAATAGAGAGAACTCAAAGCAAATATTCCAAAAAATTTCTACATCTGAAGGGCAGTAGTGAATATGAACATGATATTTTTCTTTCTTCTCTAGGCTTTAGAAGCTATTCAAGTAAAAGTTGCTCTCAGGTCTAAGGATGCATCTGGAAGAAAGAGCTTGAATGGAAGCAATTTTTGTAGGGTCAGTGAGGGATTCTATCAATAAGACCATCAAGAAGAGTAAACTGTTAACCCTGAGTTCTAGATCTCTAAAAAAAATGAAGCCTCTATGACATGGAGATTTAGGTAAAAAGTAGGAGATGTGATCACCTCACTCTTTTAGGACTACTTATAGTTTCTTACCCCAAGGGCTAGACTTGGAAGCAAAAGCTGATGATTCAGTTAAGATGTCCTTTTCTCTTCTCCAATAGCTAGGCTCCTTTTTGGTTCCTTTCCCTTGTTTCTTCCCACATCTTCCTTTCTCCTTGAAGCCCTGCCTTTTTACCTTTTTCTCCAGCCCCAATACTCCATTAGTTTTTCCACTTCTTTGTTTGTTTGTTTGTTTTGCTTTTTGGAGGGGGGAAGGTAGAGCAATTGGGATTAAGTGACTTGCCCAAGGTCATACACATAGTTTTTGTGTTGTGTCTAAGGCAGCCTTTGAACTCAGGTCCTCCTGACTCCAGGGCCGCTGCTCTATTCACTGTGCCACCTAGCTGCCCCTAGTTTTTCTATTTCTTTATGCTACATTCCCTTCTGTATAGCTTTTCTTTGCCTGTATATGTAACAGGGGTGTGTACAGGCCACTGAAAGAGGACTAGAACCTCTTTTGTGAGGGCTTGCTGAGTCCTTCTAAGAAGGACTATTCATCCAGCTTTGGTGTCTACTTTCACCTAACTCCCATTTGTGGTTCCAAAAAGTTGTAGCCTGCTCAGTGGCCACATCATGGTGAAACTGTCTTGGCAGAGAGGCTAAACCAGGTTAAGGGTAAACAATAGGCCTCAAACCATTTTTTTGGTGAATTAAAGGGATGTCTACTTCAAGTACATGAAGACTTCCCCTGGTCGAATAGACAGATAAGAGCAGTTTCTTCCAACAGCCATGATGGTGGCTGAAGCAGGCTCTGTGGAGCACTTAGAACTTGGTCAGGCATCAAAGATGCCAAAGTCATCTATTGCATCCCAAGCCAACATCTGTCATCTTAATTTCTGTCCTGCCACTGGACTTCTATGACTCAGGAAGAGAGAGTGAGGCTGACAGCATTGTGCAACTCTGTCTCACAAATAGAATTCACATGTAAATCACAAGTAATTTCCAGGTGGTGTCACTAATCTTCTTCAAAAATGAAGGACAGGGTGGCTAGGTGGTGCAGTGAATAGAGCACTGGCCCTGGAGTCAGGAGGACCTGAGTTCAAATCTGGCCTCAGACACTTAACACTTACTATATGTGTGACCTTGGGCAAGTCACTTAACCCCAATTGCCCTGCCCTCCCCCCTCCCAAAAGCAACAAATAAATAAATAAATAGATAAATAAATAAATAAAAATGAAGGACAACCACAAGATGCTACAGGGAAAAGGAAATAATAATATTCCTGGGGGCGGCTAGGTGGCGCAGTGAGTAGAGTGTCGGCCCTGAAGTCAGAAGGACCTGAGTTCGGATCCGACCTCAGACACTTAATGCACACACAAATAAAAATCTAGCCATGTGGCCTTGGGCAAGTTACTTAACCCCAATTGCCCTCCAAAAACCAAAAAAAAAAAACACAGAAAAAAACAAAATAATATTCCTGCAGGATAGTTCTAATTTCCAGTATCTTTTTTGGTCAACTCAACACCTATGATTTCAATGCAGTAGGGAATTCTCAGTAAGGAAACTCCTCCTTCTGTTGCAGGTAGACCACTCTTCTGCATGTTAGTCTTCTCAAGTTGCCTAGGAGATAGAAAGTGACCTTCCTAGAGTTACACAGCCAGCACATGTCAGAAGGGGAATTAGGTCTTCCTGACTGAAAGACCTGCACTCTCAATATACTATACTATACTTCACAAAACATTTTTAATTCATAAATCAGGGGAAAATACTTGCTGTTAAGTTATAGGGTACCATACATACATACATACATATGTCCATACTCACATATATACATACATACATATACACATACACATACTGGAATCATTCCAGTCCTCCATAACCAATGAGAGGATGCCAACATCCCTTGGGATGTGAATATATATATATATTTGAAATTATGATCCCCTTAAGTGGTTTGGGAAGAAAATACAGGAGAAAGAGGAGTTCTTTTCATTTCTCATAATTATATCTTTAGTTGATATAATCCTCTATTATGGGCCCTAGAGAAAACAAAATTTCTTTCCTAGCTCTAACTACCACATGTAGAAATATCCCTTAGGAAAATCTATTTGGGGAAGAACAGAACTATGAACCTTAAAGAGATCCCTTTTTATGTTCTACTTATTGTATTTTAAATTAAAAAGTAGGGTTAAAAGAAATGGGGGTGAGGCTCAATCTTCTACAGATTTTCATTTTTGTAATTAGGCCAAAGGAATTCTGGTCATCAATAGTATCTTGTATATGTATATTTATATAGCTGATCAAGATTATACTATTTTGTGTGATCAGTAGTTGGTTTAAAATCAATTTATTTGTTTATTTATTTATTTTGCTTTTTTGAGGTTTAAGACAGAGCCAGTGGGGTTAAGTGACATGCCCAATGTCACATGGCTGATATGTGTTAAGTGTCTGAGGCTGAATTTCAACTCAGGTCCTCTTGACTCCAGAGCCAGTGCTCTATTCACTGTGCCACCTAGAAGATATTATTTAAAGGGTCCTGCCAAATCATTTTGAAATGGAAAGATTTCCCCCCAAATGCTAGAGAATGACTAGATTATTCCAACACTCATTTTATAGATCAGGAAACAAAAGCTAAGACATATGGCATGATTTGTCCATGGTTTACAAATTGTTTAATGGCAGAGATGAGACTAGACATTGAAGTCTCTAACTTATAGTTCAAAGATCTTCCTATTATATTCCATTGGTTATCCAAAATTAATACTTCATCATCTGAACTACCTCACAAATATGTTTCTCTTTCTTCTACATGCTTTGCCTCTTGGATACTTAATCTCTGGGTATTTAGAACTTCTGCCACAGGATAAAAAAAGAGAAGAAGCAATACTGGACAGTTGGTTTCACCATCTGTTATCATCCCTGGTAAGATGGGAGCAATTGATATGATAGACCAAAATAATATATCTATGTGATCTATGCATTTTATTCACCCAGTATATCACTGACTCCATTGCCATAAATAGTGTGGAGATATTAGATTCCTGACATTAAATGTAATACTGAAAACAATTTCAAGAACAACAAAAAAGGATTATATTTTTCCTGCTTTAAATATTGGAAAGTGTTTTGGCATCTGTTCTGAGCTCTTTTTCTACAGGATTTCAAACAAAAAACTTTATTTTCTAAATGAGGGAGGGTGACTACTACCATGAAAGCAGTAAAACAAAATTATCTTTCCTCTCTCCAACCACATATATGGGGTTGGGGGAGGAGAGGGACAGATAGAGGAAACTAAATGTGCGAATATAACTTCCCCTAAAATACAACAAATACTTGCCATATAAATTTTTGAAGAAGATTGGTACTTGGGAATGAAAAAGAAGAAATTGAAAAACCAGTGGAATATATCACCTACCTGCTTCTCCATCTTCAAGTGAGATTGAAACTCAACACTGCATACATAAACTTTAGCATTTCATACTGATAAAAGGAAAGAATTTATGCCTTACTGTTTAACTTGCTGCTAACATACTGGAATCATTCCAGTCCTCCAAACCCAATGAGAGGATGCCAATGGCCCTTGAGAGGTTGACAATTTATCTAGACCAATCCTGTGCCTATAGGAAGGGTTATAAATAAACTATTCTAGGTAAAGGACTCTTTTATTGGAAACCTCTAGGGAGGGAGATTTTGGTCCTTTCTGAAATCATTCAGTTAACTTGATAATACCACGCTACTGAATTTACTTCTATGTTCTCTTTTGTGTTCTACATTGAAAATGAGTCTATTTGGGGTATATCTTGCTTACCAGCTACCTTCATATACTCAAATACCCTTGACTGCATGAGATTCCCCTTCTCTGAAATAAATACTTATATATATATATTTTTTTACTCTCATGCCATAGATCCAACTTTCTAATTTCTTAATCTTATTGTGAGGTGATGAACAAAAGTTCAAAAGTTCAAAATTAAAGAGAAAAGGGTTAGATTGTGATAGATACCATCCAATGAAACATGTAATGTATGATGCAATGTGACTTGACTTAGTTATCCTTAAGTATCCTAAAAACATTGTAGGGGATCCTTCAGGGCAAATTAGAATTCCTGAAATAGGAATCCAGAATTCAATTGTGATGAGAAAATTTAGTCTTTTTTTTTGTTAGCAGTTCTTAAAATGGTGGTTGTCCTTCATACTCAGAGGACCAAAATGACATCACTATGTTGGGGTCAAGGTATAGTGTGTCCAACTATGGCTTCTCAGATCAATTCAAACTCAGAGGGCTCTACCAGAGTTCTTGAAATAGCCCACTGATAAAGCACACGGAACTTTACTTGAGCAAGCTCATAATGTATTATGAATTTCCATCAATGAACAGGGATGCTTCATTAAACAGGTTGGGTATGGTATAATATCCTGCATTGGAAGGTTGGTAGCTCTGGAAGTTTTATACTCTTTTCATTTCAGAGTGAAAGGTTAAATTTGCTGTTCTCATGAAAGAGAGTAGAGTGTGTGTAAGGTCATTATCTGCTTCCTATCTGAGCATGTACTGAGACAAGGTGAGATTTTTTCTGTGAGACAAGAACCTAATGATCCTCTTGTACTCTATCTAGTACACTAAACTTCAAGCACGGCAATCTCATGAGCTTAATAGAGAACAATGTGGTGTATTTAATACTGGGTCTATGTGTAAGACTGTGGTGGCAATGGGAGAAGCTGCGACATTTCCCCTGTTTCATTCATTGGAGACAATTTTATGCTTAAATATCAGGCTCCTTGATAACTATCTATTCTATGCATCTATAGATACCTGTATATCTATCTAGATAAAAATATCTAGATACAAGTGTATCTATATGTATGTGTCTACATGTATATATTATACATGTATCTATAAGTGTTATATAAACACATGTATATATACTATGTGAGTATATATTTACACATACGTGTGCATATATAATACATATATAACTATATATGTATACATAGGTGTATGTATGTAATATGCATAATATATCTATATCTATCTATGTATACATACATACATATATATATAGAGAGAGAGAGAGAGAGAGGGGGGGGGGAGGAGAGACATAAGAGCTGGAAAGAAATTTTAAAATAATCTAGTAAAACTCCTTCATTTTCCAAATGAGAAACTGAAGGCAAGAAAGGCCACATGACCTGACTTGTAAAAGTTCACACAGTTCAGTGAAAGAACTTAATTAGAACTCAGAGCTCCTGATTCCTACTCTTTCCCTTACACCAGACAGGCCACCAGTACTATGTTAAGAATTCTACTTTTTAATATCAATAAGCCACTTGTACATTTGTCCTGAACTTGAAATTTCCCCTATAATTCAGGGGTCTGATAGTTCTTATTCAATAGTCCGTGCATGTAATAATAGTAAGTGCTTAACTTAATACTTCTTGCTTGATTCATTTTTCTCTCTTTCTTCAGTATTTGTTCTATTCATTTCTGATTGCTGAACTTGAAGATGCTAGTTAGGGAGGAAGATAATTAGGAGTCTTGTGGCATGGTTCCATCACTAATTCCCTACCCCCAGGTGTCAATTTATCAGCATTTATTAAGTACCTACTATGTGCCAGGCACTGTGCTAAACACTGTGGATACAAAGAAAAGCACTAGCCAGCCAGACCCTGCCCTCAAGGAGCTTACAGTCTAATGAGCATACATCTTCATCTCAGTATTTAGTTAGAAGCTTCACTACTCCAAATGAAAGTACACTGTGAAGCTTATTGGAGAACCTTCTTTCTCTCTACAACAGACACTCTGTTTTCCTTCCTCTACAGAAGAGAGCTAGGTTGAATGATCAAAGAATAAGAAAAACTTAACTTTAACCTCAGTGTTATTTAACTCTTTTGTTGGCTGCCTTTATTCTCTTCCTGAAGATGACACTGAGATCTTTGCAGTATAATTTTTGCTCCTTGAATTAGGAGAAACTGCACATCTTGTTCCCACTAAAATGCTTAAATCCAGAAAAGAAAGGTGAGTCATAGCACCAGGGATATTCTTACATTCCAGACAACTAAAATGAGAGGTTTTTTGGTTTATTGCATTCAATCACCTACATTTACTCAATCTGTGGTTGCATTCTGAGCTCATGTTATAAAGCCACAAGCAACTAGTTCAAAGCTCTGAGTTCTCCCCCAAACCCCACAATGATAATAGAGGGGCAAATTCTTGTACAGTACCTGAGGAATGCATTATAGACATACAATTTCCACTAGCACATTTACCTTCTTCAAAAGAGGCCATACACTCATCAACCCAGCCAAACTGTCATCTGTACCATATATAAGATGCTCCATCTCCTTCCATCTCTATACCTTAGTACTGGCTCTCTCCTATGCCTGACATGTATTCCCTTTTTACTTTCACCATTCATAATGCCTAGACTGCTTTAAGATTAAATCCAAGAGTCACTTTCTACATGAAGCCTTTCCTTATTTTCTCTAGCTACTAGTCCCACCTCCCCAAATTGCCTTGGTTCTACTTTGTATGAAATTATGGGTGTGCATTTCCTGCAACAAAGTGCAGTCTCTTTGAGGGCAAAGGATGTTTTACTTTTGTCCTTGTACTCTCAATGCCTGACAAATTGATTCTCTAACTGACACGAAGGATCAATCAATAAATCAATATGTTCTTTTTGTTTCTTCTGTGTTCTAGGTACTGCGCTAGGTACTAGGGATATAAAGGCAAAGTGGAATAACCATTACCCTCAGAGAGTTTGCACTTTACAGGGGAAGCAATATATGCTGAATATAGGTAAGAAAATATAAAATATATTTATATAAAATATATGTAAGAAAATATAAAATAATTCCATATGAAAACACACAGAATAAATATAAGGTCATTTTAAGCAATAAAAAATAACAGTGGAATTATACATAGGCACTGGTAATAGTAGCACTGGTTTGGAGAGGGCCAGAAGAAGAATACACTTCTGAAGTTGTCAATCCTCTCTTTTTTCCCATGAACCACTATAAATAGGGGTGACGTAATCATAAGTTCAGACATTCCTACTATATGGGCAAAAAAAGGAATGGCTTCATCTTTAAATATGTTCTCTTGTCTGTTTGAAGTATTATTTTCCTCTAAGCCCAGGACAGAGAGATCAGTAGTTTCTGATGATTTGAGTACACAGCAGCTGATAAATGTATTTCCCCTTCACTAGGACTATGGTGGAGCAAAAGTTCTCAATTGATAGGAAAACACTTGATGTGACAAAGGGACAATTGTATCTTTTCAATGGTGTCCAGAAATGGGTGCCTCTTTTTCTTTAAATACTAAAAAAACCTTATGTATTCCAAGAAAGGCCTTTTCCTGTGACTCAGAAATTTTGCCTAACTCTTGGACCTGCTCAATAAGTAATATATTTGGTTTTCTGTCCTTCTGTGTCACTTGTCACCTAGGTCAGAGTACTCTCCTCAAAAAATCAAACTGATTATTGTCCCTATATTAAAGGAAAAAAAATAAAAGAATAGTCATACAACCTCAAGAAGGATTCCTATATCAGGGGATGAGCTAAGAATTATGGGGAAGTTGAGAAATGGAAACATAAATGTCATTTTAAGACCTAAGGCAGATGAAAACATTTTTATTTGTACAAGTAGTCATATAGGTAGTGCTCTCTGTGGTTAGTTCTCTTAGGGAGAAAGATCTGCCATCTATCATGGAAAATATAGAAAAGTCTTTTTAAACTAGAAAGATAAATATTCTTTAAATTTAAGTGTAACATAATAGAAAAAATCTTGTATCCAGCAGGCCTTCACTAAGTTAGAAATTATAGGCACCTGATATGATTAGGCTTTATAATCATTGTAATGGTTAGAATTTAGCATCTCTACAAAAACTGGTAGAATTATTCCAGGATTTGGCTAGAATTATTCCAGGATTTGGCTGGGTTTCTTTTCTATAAATTGAACACTTTTTCAGTACTTCTGAGTATAACTTCCTGTCTTGTTCTCAACTGCATGTTCCTTTGAATTGTTATTTCCCAGCAGAAACTTCAAGTTCACTGGACTGTGACTATCCTTTCCCTCCCCCTTAGCCCTGCCTCCATACATATCTTTCCCATGCCCAAACTTACTTCCTCCAGTGCATTCCTGCTCACATTGACAAATGACCTTAATGTCATCTGCTTAATAGCACAAGAAATTATTATTAATTTCCCATTCATGTAGGCCAACTGTTGTATGCAAAGCCCACCAAACCAATTGTAGTGTTCTTTTGAAATTTCTGTAAAATGATGAGCATGCAATTTCCCCCTGTCCTCCCCTCCAAATAGCCATGCCAAGAACTGGATGGATAATGTGGAACCACCCACCTGGCAGGGGCTTCTGGTTTACTAAGCCAATGCATTAGATTGGACATTATTTAATGAGGATAAAAACACCATCAGTTTCTCTCCAGGCATCAACCTGCTCTTTCTCCTATTCCCACTTTCCACTCCCTCTTTTTCCTTTCCTCTTCTTATCCTCAAGTTTACATACATTTATAGTGATTCTAAAAAAACAGTAGCCCTTGACTCTTAAGCTGGTTATTTTAATATGTAGGGAGAAAATATACTTGAATAGCATTAGGTCTAAAAAGTTTCCCTCTGAGAACTGGAGGACTAAGATATTAACTGATGCAAAGAACAAATAGAAAAAATGAACTTAGTCACCTTTTTTCTTCTTCTCTGTTTCCATACCTAAAAGGAGAGCTGTCTTGAAAACTGAAACTGTGGTTGGCATGTATTTTTTAAAAAAAGCAAAGAGCATTCTGGGAAAAGCTGGCCCCAGGATGCTCTCTACTTTCCTTTGAGATGAAAGAATTTTCTGGAATAGAATATTTATAAATATAAAGTTAGAGGAGGTAAGGAAAGGTGCTGCAACTTTGGGAGGGTTTTAAAAAAAGAAGCCAAATGGAAATTTAAAAAATGTATTAAACTTAAATAGCAGAAAAATCCCCAACCTAAACTTCAAAATAAAACCTCACTAAGAAAATGTTTTGAAAAATCTCTCTCAAAGTTGAAACTCCTTTCTTGTAAAGACCTTGGAGAGATTCTCCTAGGAAAGTTGTATAACAGAATTCTCATTGCTTTATACTAATGAAACAGATTTCAAAAAAAACAAGGGACATTTGAGGCCACTTACTGCCCTGTACCTTATTGGCATAGCAACTCTGTTGAAAGAACTCAGTTATCATGTTTTAAACATCTGCCAAAGAAGGGGAAAAGAGGAAAATGCTACCAACAGTCATGCACATAATTAAAAGAAAACCATCAGACAACAGGAAGACTTTAGATTTAGGGAGCAATGGCAGCCAGGCATTTTGGGGCTTCTAATTCTCTTACTCCAATTTGCCTTTTCAGGTTTATCTTCCATTACCCACCTGCAAGGACATTTTGTATAAGCCAGATTCAATTCCTGCAGAAATACTGGATGCATTCCAATTTCCTACCTCTTTGCCTTTGCTTATACTGCTCTTTCTATCTGGCCTTCCTTACAACTCTACCCATCAAAATGCAACCTATACTTCAAAACTCAGATGAAAAGATACCTGTTTCATGATTACTTCTCTGTTCCCAATAGAAGATGAACTTTATCTTTCAGACCCATCTATCACTTTCTTTGTTGGCCTCATGAAATATACCATATTTTGCTTGTGTTTGTAGTTAAGTATTTATCTTATCCCTCCTCCACTAGGACTTTTGCTTCTTAGAACAGATATAGTATTTTTTCATGTTTTGGCCCCCAGAGTACCTAGAACAATGAGTGTTTTATGTAGCAAATTCTCAATTGATTATGATTGCATAAATAAACAGTTCAATACTGAATTATATTATCTCTGAAATATGAGTGTTCCCATGAATGATGCAGATTTTAAGCTATTTATGTAATTCTCAGCCTTGTCTTCTCATCCTTTTGATACAAGAAAGCCACAGGGATAGCAAAGACTATCAACATTTCCCACAAACCTGCTGAACCAAAATAAAATAATTGATTGCCACAATGCCAGGGTCAAAAGAGTTATAAATGACCTCAGCCAGAAAATGTTTGACCTCCTCAACAAGTAGAGATGTGGCAGTTGAGGACAGCACCATTGTAGACTTATATACTCATTCAGAAAACTATAATGAATTTGATGAAACCTCATACTATTATTGTGAAAAATATGGAGCAATTTAGGCTGATAGTGCAGTCAGATTAAAATTGTTTTAATTAGATTAAGTTAAATTATTAAATTAAAAATAATTCAGTGATTGAATCCAAAGAATAATTATCTGTACTTCAATGTAAATTTGAAAGGAGGTTTCTAATAAGGTGCCCAAAGAACTCTTTCTTGTCCCTATACTCACTATTTTTAATCATTGATTGTTTTAAAGAGTAGATATCATTGTTATAAAGTTTGTACATGATGTCAAGTTTAGAGAGATAGCTAATATATTCTTAGACAGATTCAAGATTTAAAAAGACTTTAAAGTCCAAAATATTATACTTATTAGGAATAGTTGTTAAATTTTAGACATAGGCTCAAAAGATCAAGTTTATAAGTACAATATGGGGGAAACTAGATTGTCGTTCTGCCATTTTTCTTGCACAGATGTTTCACACTAAAAACTTGAATTAGCAATTGAACCAACATACGTAACTGTAATGGAATTACATGTTTGAGGCAAAAATTATCTAAACATTTACTTCTCTGGAAGATTAATAGGATGAAGTAGCACTCATAGAAGTAAATGTTAATCTGAACAGTATCTTTATCAAAATTATAGAGTTGAAGGCGAAGAATTATATTCTTAAGTTATGTATATCAAACTATCGCAAAAAACTTAGTTATTAAAATATGTATCAATCTTACCAACACACTCTGTATATATATGAGCAAATACAGTAAAAATAATTAAACTCTAATTTAAAACCATCTAATTTCTAATGTAGTATTTAAAAATATATTCAATTAATCAACATCCTCTCATTAGGCACTTACTCTGTATCAGAAGGCACATTAGGTCCTAGGGACATAAAGACAAAAAAGGGTCTTTGCCCTCAAGGAGCTTATGTTATTTTCAAGGGAAACAACACATATACATACAACTACATACAAAACACATATTTATGTATATGTATATGTATATATGTATGTATGTATGTATGTATAGCTAGCATAAAGACCAGGTAATTTTTTTGGAGGGAAATCACCAGCTACAGGTAAGACCTCATATACAATTCTAGTAGACATTTTACTGTTTCTATCAATTTTGTAACCTAGAATTTTTTCCCTGATAACTCTCAAGCTTCCCTTTATCCCTAAGTGAAAATTATAGGGTATCTGATATTTGTACTTAGTTCAGTTCCCTCATCTGTGAAATAAGTATAATAATAGCACCTACCTCCCATAGTTGTTTTGAGGATAAAACAAAATGTTATTTGTAAAGTGCTTTGCAAACTTTAAAGTGCTATATAAAATGCTAGCTACTGTTGTTGTTTTATATTATAAGTCTTGTACAGCTACACACATTTTTACCCAGTAGTTCTGAAGGAAGCCATAGAGATAGATAAAAGGAAAAAAACACGTCAGCACTAATTCCACTCATTCATTATACCCTCAGTTATTCCTTAGTATTTAGTCCATATACCTTTTTGCTTCTTTTCTAACTTCCAAACCACTGTTTACTTTCCTAAGTTTGCTAAAACCAGGATTTGGGTTTTTAGTTCTAGGCATTCTAAGTCCCATTACTCTTGTGGCTTTTTGGGTAACTTAAGTGATATCTATCTACTTACTTACCTGCCTACCTATACACATATTTTGCTTAATTTTATTTGAGAAGCTTTAAATTGGGCTGTTATTTACAAACAATATTTATTTCATCCAGTTTAATTCTAAGAGGGAGCTTACTTCCTTATCCAATCTTCTTTAAAGGTCTATATGTAGCAAGTCCTATAAGAGGACAGCAAGGAGGCACAGTCATAGAGCACTGAGCTTTGGAATCAGGAGGACTCATTTCATGAGTTAAAATCCAGCCTCAGATACCTACTTGCTGTGTGAACCTGGGCAAGTCATTTAAGCTTATTTGCTTCAGTTTCCACATTTGCAAAATGAGTTGGAGAATGAAATGGCAAACCACTCCAGGGACTTTGCTAAGAAAACCCCAAATGGGGTCATGAAGAGTTGGACATGATTGAAATGACTGAACAACAACAATAATGGAAGTCCCATAAGTATTATGGATGGGTGTCTTACATAAAAATAGGTACATGAACTTAGGTTCAAAAGGTCAAAAATAGAGCATTTGGGGACTTTCTTCCCAATATACTTTAATGCTGCAACTCACATTAACTTTAATAGACACCGTATAGCTAACATGCTATGTGACCTTTTGAAAACTGAAAGGATACCATCCAACAACAGCTGCCTTGCTGTGATTCTATTGACAAAGCAATATGCATACAGCTTGAATTGATCATAGTCACAAATTCAGTTCTTCCTTCCATTGAGCACTGCATTAAACATTCTACCTCTGTGCAAATGATTTAGAAATTCAAATAGACCTTCAATATCACATCTAAAGAACTGAATTCATGGAATCAATCTTCAGTAGGTTACCTCTTTGGGTATATTTATCAGATTGTATCATCCAGTAGGACTTTAAATCATAGGACACTACAATCTCTAAAGAACTAGAAATAAGCAAAACCCAAATGGCAGTGGAGAACCACATCATGGTAAACTTATGGGAGGACAAGAACACACCACTCAAAATGGGCTGACATAAATGGGTTATAATTTATATTGTTAGGTGAAATATTCAAACCAATGGGATTACACATTAATTGGATTAATGGGTTAAGACATCTTATAGTGATGATATTTGTTCATTCCCTACATTTATTGAGAACTGACTTTGTGCAACACCTTCTTTATTACATTATGACTATACTGAAGACTTTACCTGGGTAGAAGGGAGTGAATGCCACCAATTTGTTTTTATTTAGTAATGAATTACATCACCCAATGCTGCTTGAAAATAAGTATAACTAACCTGTAGTTCTCTATAACTTACAGAACATACTACTGTGGCAAATTAATTAAAGGAGGTCAATTAAATTATCTGACAATAACAAATTCTGTATTGATTATCATGTTTGAGCAAATGGGTTATTTAGCAGATTATTGAAGGAAAAATATTAAAGAAGTTTAACCCTTTCAGATTCTATTTATTACTCTCAAAATACCTATCATGTTCTTAATCAGTCCTCAACCATTCAAGTGCCTTTAAGATATACAAAATGAACAGAGGAAAGTTAAATTGTAGGTATGAATGCCCAAACAAAAACTTTCTTGAGGATTCAGGGAAATTTATTATCAAATTAAAGGTTTTTATGTTCAATATTTTAACTTTGGTCATTAAAACATCATATTTGGGTTCAATAAGATTGATTATTTTATATTATTAAAGTACAGATATAATTTGTTAGTTTCAAATGCTTTTATGAGCTCTCATGAAACATAAAGTTGTTTCCACTTGAAAAATCTACATTTTCGGATGGCATTTAGGATCTACCCAGATGTTAACCTCTAAATGTTCAATTTATCTGTGGGTACACATAAGCAGTCACTTGTAACATCCCACTATAAACAATTCCCATTACTGCAATGATATTAGCAAGTCATATTGCAGCTGCTTGGTTGCCTGAAGGGAATGCTTATATTCTAAATGTCTTACAAAGTTCTATCTTGAAAAGGTAGAAAAATGTTTCTAAAATTGTTAGGATCTAAGGTCTCTTTAAAAATTTTATAACTGGTAACACACTTGACCTTGTCACTTGACAATGTTTCTTATCAGTGAGTTACCCTATCATACAACAACATTTATTTTTTAAAATCTGTAATCTTTGTTTATTTTGTTTATTTCCAGCTTTCCTTTTTTTCAGTATTAAACTACAGTTGACAGGACCTGAAATCTTATATTTGGCTTTGCATTCACCTGTTCTCCTTTGACATCTGATTTCATTCTCTTCCGTATATTTAATCAGACCTCCCAATAACAAAAGCAGCTAATAAATTTGATTCTCTCTTAGTTTCATCATTTTGCCATGTTATTCATATTATATATAGAATCATGTAACTTGAAGAAAAATTGGAAACAATCTGACACAACATTTTTATCTTAGGAGTTGAAGGGAAAAACAAAACAAAACTGAATCCAGAACTGAAGATTCAGGTTCAAATTTTAGGTCTGCCATTTACTACTTGTTCAGTTTTGAGCAATTGATTTTAACCTCTCCAGGTCTCAGTTTCCTCCTCTATAAAATGAGTGAGTTGGATTAGATGACTTTTAAATTTCTTTTAGCTCTAAATATTATGATCCTATGAAATAAGGTACAAAAAGGTTATATGGATTCCCCATGTCATGTACCAAATGCATCTAACACTAAACTAGATACTATTGATTATACAAAAGAAGTATAACATATAGTCCTAACATCCAGGTTCTGACAATATCATTAGGGAGATATAAAGAAAAATACAAAACAGCACGATAATTTGTGCCCTAAGAATTATACTGACATACAGTAACAGCTTCTACTACCATCACTCAGAATCATTTGCAATCCTCCCTCATTGACCTTGGGCAAATCACTTAACCTCTATTTGACTCAATTTCCTCAAGTATAAAATGTGGATAATAAGAGCCCATACCCTCAGGGTTGTTAGGACAAAATGAGATGCTACTTACAAAGCACTTTGCATAGTGCCTATACCCATGCTTAATAAATGTTATCTACTACTATTATTATTGCTGTTGGGTATTTTCGGAGAAAGCGATCCTCTCACAAAGGATAGAAGCTATTAACCTCTGCTAAATCTTCTAACAACTCTTAGAATAACTTCACTGAGGTCCATTTTAGCAATGACATCTGCACAAAGTGCATCACAATTTCCATAGGATAGAGCAACACAAGAAGCATCATTAAGATTGTCAAAAAATGGTGTGTTTCAGTAATTAGTTAATTGTATGCTTCCTTTTCAGGTGTGTTAAAAAGGGAATTGTATAGATCTGGCCCCTGCTTTATAGGTGCTTAAACTTAAAGAATACCTACTCTTATGGACATGTCTGCTGGATTTGAAGATAACAGTCCATAATAATTAAACATTTAAATAGCATTATTTTTATGTTCTTTCTTTCATTGACCTCATTCTGGATTCTGCTAAACACAGTTCATCTTCAAGCAGTGGCTTACTTCCTAATGCCTACACACCTTTCCCCAAAGTAATTAAATTGACTTTGGAACCTTAGAATCCTTAAATTGTATGAATTTGTGAAGAAACACTGCCAGGCATCTAGACAAGCTATTTGATCCCAGCCAATCTGGGCTAAAATTCTGCATTAAGAGAGTCTTATCACAAACACAGAATACTCCTCAAATATTCCCGCATCTTTTGATCTCTTATCAAAACCCAGATATGTCACTTATCATCCTTGGTCATGCAGGGCTGAAGGAAAGAGAGGGATAGATGTGTTATGTCATTCACTGCTGGGCTTCTCTTACCAGCTTTTGGCTATAAAAAGCAAACTGCTTAACATACTGTAACTCATTTTTAAGCTATTCATTGAATAAGAGAGGATTTGAGCCTTAGAGGACCTTAGAGACAGTAAAATTTCCTCCTTTAAAAAAGTTAGTAATGGAGGGCTGGCAACCAAGGGTTCAGTCCTTAGAGTACATATAATATTGTCTGCTGACCTATCTAACATGTAGAAGCTTAAGGAACCTTTTTCTGGTCAATAGTGACTGAGGGTCTGATGCTACATGGTGATGAAGAGTTTTCTTAATTGGCTTCAGAGTCAGGACTGATGATGTAGCTAGAACTAATTTTGCACATAGAAGGATCAATTGACTCCTTTCTTAGCTCTTCTTTGTTTCTCTCTTTCCTGACAGCTTTTGATCAAGGAGGATTGCTGTGGTTCTAGTGATGGTAAAGCAATGATTCCTCCTATTTTCTTTTCTTTTTTTTTTTTTTTTTGGTTTTTGGAGGGCAATTGGGGTTAAGTAACTTGCCCAAGGCCACATGGCTAGTTTGTGTGTGTGTGTGTGTGTGTGTGTGTGTGTGTGTGTGTGTGTGTGTGTTAAGTGTCTGAGGTTGGATCCAAACTCAGGTCCTTCTGACTCCAGGGCTGATGCTCTACTCACTTTGCCACCTAGCCACCCTGATTCCTCCTCTTTTAATGGGTGTAAATTCATGGCACCATGTATTCTTTGGTGTCTTTGTATTTATTCTTTTTTGATCTTAAGTAAATGTGTATTTGGATACAGAATAAGCATAGTTAAGACTTTGTGAGATTCAAAAGGACATTAGATCCATAAGAAGTCCCCTCGATAATTGGAGATAGTAGCAAGATATCAATGGATATCTTGTGGTGATCTCCTGGTGAGGATTCAGTCCTGAAGAGTGATATGCTTGACCAAGTTCAGCAGTGACTTGATCCATTAGGTGAGATATTTCATCCTATAAGGTACTAGCCAGCTTAAGCAAGAGAATACCTATCCATTGGTATTGCCACACTGACAAATGAACTTGGTAGGGATTCTTCCATGGGACACAAAGGAAGCAGAGGGCCAGAAGGTACCTTTCAGCCATGTGTATTTCCTATATGTGTGCCTTTGACCTTCAAGTTTGAGATCATTCTTCCTTGGAACTAAGTGTGTACAGAGAAGGTGTTGATACCCACTTATTGGGGATATTTTTACAACCTCTGTTTTTGCTATACCTTCTCCGTAAATATCTCTTTGTAAATGCTAATTGATATCAACTGGTTAATCAGTATTAAGTAGAACACACCAGAAGGAGCCTTCTTAGAGACAACATTAGAAACCAAAGCTCTTCAAGATTATTAGAACCTACCTAAGGGAAGAAGTTTTAAGCTGCACTCTGGGACCCAGCCCAATAACAGGAATGATTCCAGAAGGTTTGCTGCACTCTATTTTTATACTGCCATCACATTCCAGTGACTCAACTCCACCCCCAATAAAACCCTCCTTTATAACAAAGTACAACTAAGCAACACAATGACTATTTTTAACAATATAGGCCTTATTCTACATCTATAGTCTGCTATTTCTGTTAAGAGCTAGGAAGAATACTTCACCATCTATCCTTTTCCAAGTCTTCTAACTTGGTATTCAAAAATCAAAGAATCCAGGTTCCCTTTAAAGTGATGTCTTAATTTATTACATTTGTTTTCTTAGTCTCTATTCCTCATTCATGAAGAATATTCTTTTTTTTTAATTTTTTTTATTTAAACAAATGCTTTATTAACTCCTGTTTTACATCATTCATTCTACCAGATTTTGAGTTACAATTTTTGCCTTGTTTTTCCCCTATCCACCTTCCCAGAATAGCAGTCCCACAAGATATTGCTTCCTCCATCCTGCTCTCTCCCATATCTTCTCCCTTACCCCCTTCGACTTTTCCATTAGATCAAGGTGAATCTCTGTGCCCCGATGCCTGTACATCTTATCTCCCAATTACATGCAAAAGAGTATTGATAATAGTGTTTATATATATTTGAAACATTTAATTTTAAGAACTTGAATTTCAGATCCATTCCCTTCCTCCCTTGTCACCCATTCCCTCTGGGAAGATAAGTAATTCAGTATGTGTTGTATAACTATGCAAAATATTACCACAGTAGATATATTGTACGAGGCTGCTTATAATTCCCTCCCACTCATCCCACCCCCCACCCGGTCCATTCCCTACTTGATCCTGTCCCTCTTCTATAGTGGGTACTTCCAACCTCCCCTCCCCCCAAGAGTGCCCTCCCATCCATCATCCCTCCTCTCATCCCCCTTCCCCCTATTCTGCTGCAGGTTGAGATATCCCATTTAATATGTATGTCATTCTCTCCCAGAACCAAATTCAATGAGAATGTGGTTTTGCCTTTTTGCCTTCCTATTCTTCCCCTCCTCTGCAGCCACTTCCCCTTGCTTCTTCTACATGAGATAGTTTACCCTACCCTGTCTCTCCCCGTCTCCTCTTGCCATTTTCCTCTCTCACCTCATAATTTCACCCCTTAAGTATCATCCCTTCCCAACAAATTCAACCTATGCCCTCTATCCATGTATAACTGTAAACATATATACACACATTCACATATGTATTCATGTAACCATATACCCGTCTTCCATTATTTTCATACTGAGAAAAGCTTCATCAGTCACAGTTATTGTTTTTCCATGTAGGAATGTAAATAGGTTAACTTTGATACGTTCCTTTTGATTTCTTTTCCCCGATTACCTTCTCAGGTATCTCTTGCTTCTTATGTCTGGATGCCAAATTTTATATTCAATTCTGGTTTTTTCTTCAAGAATGCTTGAAAGTCCTCTATTCCACTGAATGACCATATTTTCCCCTGAAACAAAATACTCAATTTTGCTGGGTAGGTGACCCTTGGGTTCATTCCCAGCTCTTTTGCCCTCTGGAATATCATATTCCATGCCCTTTAATCCCTCAGTGTAGAAGCTGCCAGGTCCTGTGCTATTCTGATTGTGTTTCCACAATATTGAAATTGTTTCTTCCTGGCTGCTTGTAGTATTTTCTCCTTGATCTGGGGATTCTGGAACCTGGCTATAATATTCCTGGGAGTTTTCTTTTTGGGATCTTTTTCAGGAGGTGATTGGTGAATTCTTTCATCCTGTATTTTGCCCTCTTGTTCTAAAACAACAGGGCAATTGTCCTTGAGAATTTCCTGAAGGATGATTTCTAGGTTCTTTTCTTGATCATGCCTTTTAGGTAGTCCAATAATTTTTAAATTATCTCTCCTGGATCTATTTTCCAGGTCAATGGTTTTTCCAATGAGATTTTTCACATTGCCTTTTATTTTTCCATTTGCTTAGATCTGTTTAATAGTATCTTGATTTCTCATGAAGTCACTAGCTTCCATTTGCTCCAATCTAATTCTGAAGGAATGATTCTCTTCAGTGAGCTTTTGAGATTCTTTTTTCCATATGGCAAATTTGGCTTTTTAAGGCATTCTTCTCCTCATTGGCTTTTTGAGCCTCTTTTGTCATTTGAGTTAGTCTATTTTTAAGGTATCATTTTCTTTAGTCAGATTGTTGACTCTCTTTTCATGAATTTTTTGCATCATTGTCATTTCTCTTCCCAATTTTTCCTCCACTTCTGTTATTTGGTTTTCAAAATCCTTCTTAAGGTCCTCTTTGGCCTGTAACCAATTCATATTTTTCTTGGAAGCTTTTGGTGCAGGAGTTCTGACTTTGTTGACTTCTCCCTCTTTCATGCTTTGATCCTTTTTGTCTCCAAAATAGGAGTCTAATGTCAGATTGCTGAGCTTGCTTTGCTTACTTTGCTTGTTCATGTTGCCACTCAATTATTTGACTTTTGAAGTTTTGTCACAATAGAACTCTGATTCCAGAGAGAAAAGCTTGGTCCCAAATTGCTGGGGTTTTCTCAGCTGCCAGAGCTATTTGTTTGCTGCCCTCTCTGAAGTCTCCACATGCTGTGGCTCACTGGTTACACACCCCAGGACCTCTACCCAAGACAATGATGCAGATGCAAGCAGGTTAAAGCAAGAGTGGTTAGCCCTCAGACTGATTGCTTGGCCCCCTACAATCTGCAGACCAGGAGCTCTGAGGCAGCCATGAGGCAGTGGCTGCTGCTACACCTCAGCCACTTCTCCCTCTGGGGGCAGAGGCCAGACCATACTCTTGCACTCCCTTTTCCAAAGTTCACACTTACCTCTCACCTTGTCCTTAGGATCTATGGGTTAATAATTCTGGAAACTGCCATAGCTGCTGGTGATCAACTCTCCTGAAGTCCCTCCAGCCAGGGCTGGTCTGCCTGCCCTTAGGCTAAAACTGTGGACTCAAGGAGCCTGGGCTCTGCTCTCCTCTGCTGTCAGCCTGCCAGGCTGTCTTCAGCGGCAGATTAGTTTTTCTCTGTCACTTTGTGGGTTCTGTAGCTCTAAAGTTTGTTTAGAGTCGTTTTTTACATGTATTGGAGGAGGTGGAAGCAGGAGCCATGTGGAAGTCCTGTTTCTATCCTGCCATCTTTTCAAATTTCATGTTTATGTCCTTGCTGTGACACAAAGATTAAATGATCCTTCTAGTTACTTTGCATTTTTCATCAGATCATGAGTACTTCCTCAACTATCACCTAGTGATAGATATGAGGAAACTGAAGTTATTGAGTGGATCAGAACTCCCTAATGTAGCCCATACTTTTACCAAACACTTTTGATTGTAATGAAACTTTTCTAATGTTGAGTCAAAATCTATAATTTGATCATTTCCATCTAATGATGTTAATTCTGCCCTCCACAGTCAACCAGAAGAATTTTAATTCTTATTCTCCATATATTGGTAATTAAAAAAGTTTTTTCTTTCTTCATATCTCCACTGTGTGGCACATATTAGGTACTTCATGCTTTCTGAGTAAAAACTTCACTTTTTCTTCTTGAGGTTTAACATTCACATTCACTGCTACTTCATTTCTAAATTGTGGCAATCAGAAATGACAATAAAATTGCAAATGTGCTCTAACCTGACCTTCCTGAATGTTAGTTTTTCTTAAGTACTAAAAGATAATTTACCCAAGATCCTTACTTCTCCAGTTATAAGTTCTATTGTCATTTAATTACTAAAAATAATGGAGTAGGAGATAACTTGAGTCACAGAGATTAAGTAGGAGGTTGCTGTAGTAGTTGAGTCCATGATTAAACTTTCTAAGAAAATGTATTGTTTTTTGGGGGGAACTTTTAATTTAATGATATCATTAAAAAATTCTAGGTTCTTGTTTTACCTTTTTTTTTGCCTGAAAGATAATATTTCAACTTCTTTTTTTGGCATTTAAGGTTCCTCATAACATGGCTGCAGTTTATATTTCTTGTCCCATCATATAGTTAACCTTTTTAAAATATATATAGTTTTAATTTTTTTTATTTTTCAGTTTGAAATTCTTCCCTCCCTGTACTTATTGAGAAGACAAGAAAAATAAAACTCATTACAAATATGGATAGACATGTAAAACAAATTTCTACATTAGCCATGTTCCTCCTAAAAAGCACGAAAAAGAAATAGAATAAAATGTGCTTCAGTCTGAATCTCTTTTTGGAGGTGAATAGTACGTTGCATAATGAGTTCTTTGTCATGGTTGGCCATTGTGTTGATCAGAGTCACTGCATCTTTCAAAGTTTATTGTCTTTACTATACTGTGTTACTGTTTAAATGTTCTTTGGCTTTTGCTCACTTCATTTTGAATCAGTTCATATAAGTGCAGGTTTTTCTGAAATCATCTCCTCTATTATTATTGCACAAGTATTCTGTCACATACATAAACTATAACATTTTCAGTCATTCGCTAGCTGATGGGTATCCCCTCAGTTTCCAGTTCTTTGCAATCACAAAAAGTTTCTGCAGACATTTTTGTACATATGAATCCTTTACCTTTTTCTTTGATCTCTTTAGGGTATAGACCTATTACTGAGGTTGCTAGGTTACAGGATATGTATGATATGTGATGTGCTCTCAGCCAAACTTGCCTTCTCATTCTTAACATCATACTCTATCTCTCACCTTCTTGCCTTTGCTCTTGTCATTCTCCATGCCTTGAACACACCAATTCTTCACCTCACAGAATTCCTTAATTTCTTCAATACTCAGGTCAAGCACCACCTTCCATATAAACTAGAGATGTATTACATGAAAAGAGAATACTTAGCTTTGGATAAACTGCTTTCTCAAGTGGTCTGTGTCCTCTATTGATACCTAACCCCAATATGAACAAAAAAACTTTTCAGAAATATACTAAACATTCAAAATATAAACAAGGATTCCAAGCGGTAAAGGAAAATAAAAAAGCTACTTTGCCTCTATGATTACATGCATGTGTGTGTGTGTGTGTGTGTGTGTGTGTGTGTAAAGTCCTAGACTTGAAAACAAAAAGACCTGCAAATCCTGTTCCTACCAATATAAATTAAATGTACCTTATAACTTCTTTGCATTTTGCATTAGATCATCCTTATTTTTCCCTACTAGAGAGAGGAGTGAGGAGGTTGGAATTACTGTAGGATGTGTGACCCTATGCAAGTCATTTAAACTCTTTCTGTTCTTTTTGTTTCAATTCATTCTTTAGAATGCATTTACATAGATAAGTTATGATCTCTCTTCATTGGTAAAGGGAGTTTCCACATAAGGCCTTTCTCACATTGATGAAATCAGAGATGTTTCACATATTTTTCAATGTGTGTACATACATGTGAATGCAAATGCAGTTCCACAATGCAGTGGAAAGAACATTTGATCATAAATCAGGGGACCTGTCTAGTACTACCTTTGCACCTAACTAAATAGGGAAATGAAGTCACCTCTTTTTTTTGGACCTTGATTTCTCCATTGTAAAGTGAAAGGGTTTAACTGCATGGTCCTTCCAGCTCTTGAGTTTTATTTTCATAAATCATCTGACATATGATGAGAAAGAGATGATTGGAGAGCAGATTCATTGACAGACTATTTTTCCCTATTCTGAAGTACTTCAGAAGTTAATAAAAGGGAATTAAAAAAAGAATATAGGAGAAAGAGACTCTAAAGGAGAAGGTCATTAATCTAACATGTTCTACATACATTGCAGATATCAAGGAATGAGCTGAATAATTTAGAGCTGGCATATTTGCTTCATCATGTAGTAACCAATAGTTGATTTCATGTTACCATTTCCTTATTAAGTACTTAGGATACAGGTGTCCTTATCAAATTAAAATATATATTAAAACCAATAATCTCTAACAGTTTGAACTAACAAAATCCATAGCTACTTTCTTCTGGAAATATAATATTTA
The DNA here is from genome assembly GCA_011680675.1 of Gymnobelideus leadbeateri. Classification (NCBI taxonomy): domain Eukaryota; kingdom Metazoa; phylum Chordata; class Mammalia; order Diprotodontia; family Petauridae; genus Gymnobelideus; species Gymnobelideus leadbeateri. The sequence continues at coordinate 349,284 of WOXC01006774.1, forward strand.
AAATAGCTCCTAATTGTAGTTCATTTGACTTAGTTTCCAAGTAAGACACCACTAAATATAGTTACTTTTCACATCTGAGCTTATATCTGAAGCTTTCTGGAAATGGGAAAAATGGTCAGGCAGCTCTAGCATTAGGTGATTTAAGAAGAAGGAAGAATGACTTATTTGACAGGACTAAAAAAGTTTTACTTGACAGAGTACTTATTTCTGTTTGATAGTAACACTTAAATGTTCTGTTTTATTAGATGGCAGGTAACAGAACTGAAGGATTATCTGAATAAAACTTTCCCCCCCTTGAAACTCGACTTCTTTTCACTGAATAACCCAAGGGCAAATTTTATTCAAGTAGACTCTAAGGTCATTCAGTAGGCAGAAAAGCAAAGAGAGCTCTATCTTTTTTATGAAGAATTGCTTGTCATACACATGTTTTTTTTTTTAAGTCATTTGAACTATATTACAATAAGTCAAATGACTACAGTTTATTAACCTACTCTTCTAATAGGAGACATATAAATCAGTAAATAAGTGAAATTAGACTTCTTTTCTCTTTATCTTATTCTTTTTTGTAGGCAAATAAATGCTAGTTTTTTAGTCAGATACCTATGCTCAAATCCTGCTTTTCCATTTACCTTGTGAGTTTTAGAAGTCATTTAACTTCTTTGGGTCTCAGTTTCCTTATCTATAAGATGAAGGACTTATACTAGCTAACAACTTAAGATAATTTTCTGCTCTGAATCTATGATTCTATGGTCTTCAGTATCAAGTACATAATAGGTACTCAAGAGGTATTTGTTGAATCAATGAGTGAATTGATGAATTATGAAGTACCTTGAGGAAATGACAAATGGTTAACTGAAAAGAACTATGCTGGGTACCAAACAAGCCTATCATACAGAGATGGACATCTAAGTTCAGTTCTATTGCATTGTATAGGGCCCAGAGCATGAATTACTGTTGTGTTTAAGGCTATACTGCCTTGTCTCACATCCACCTGTGGATTCTCTAAATAGTAGAATCAGGCTGATGGTAGATTATTCTTTTTGCAACCCTTATAGTAACTTTATAAACAGCTTACATTACATCACAAGATTATTTCTATTAAAGTCAATTAAATTCTTTCATAATACTTAGGGAAGTTATAGGGCAGCTAGGTGGCATAGTGGATAGAGTGCCAGGGCTAGAGTCAGGAAGACTCATCTTCCTGAGTTCAAATCTGATCTCAGATACTTATTATCTGTGTGACCTTGAGTAAGCCACTTAAACCTATTTGCCTCACTTTCCTCATCTGTAAAATGATCTAGAGAAGGAAATAGTAATCACTCCAATATCTTTGCCAAGAAAACCTCAAATGGGATCACAAATAATTAGATGTGACTGAAAAATGACAACAACAACAAAAGGGAGGTTAGAACTACAGAAAATGAATTTAAAATTCATTTTTGATAAGACAAATTATTCCCCCCTTCCATCTCCAATTTTTTTTTATTCTTAGAACTTGAAGGTGAGGCTAGGAGTTTTAGTTACTAAATTCAAGTCAGTCCACACAGTCCTGTTTAGAGACTGACAGCTCTTACAATTCATGTAAAATATCTCCAAATGCAAGGTACTTTTCTCACCTGGAATCAAGAAAGAACATTAAATGCAATTCACTGACAGCTCTAGGTACACCTTAAAAACAGATAACCAGAATTTAAAGCTTCTGTTATATTCTTTTCAGCTCTATCTTTTCCAATACAGCAGTTTTGTTGAATTTCAGTTAATACTTCATGAAAGACACTTATGATTATTTGACAGGTGGGTTAGCTTTTAGTATAATTACTGAAAATCTTTCTAGCTCATTTTCCCTTCTGACCTTCAGTTTCTCTCACTCGGAGATGACACATCATGGATTACTGATGGACAAATGTCAAAAGGGTTACCAACAGAAAGGAAATTTTCAGCTTTTCCATTTCTTGCCATAGCGGGCTAATTTCCAACTTCTGGTACTTTATGTTTCACTGTTTCTTTGTCCAATTTGGTAAAATACCTACTGTACCCAAATGTCTAAACTCTTGTCTTGATTTTATGACTCTACTGACTGACTCACTTATTCTTTTGGCTGGTGTAGCTAACCTCTTTAGGTCTCAGTTTTTCATAGTCTATACACAGTGTATAAGACTACAGTATATTATCATAACAATACTCTGACAATCAATTAGGTTCTTCCAACCATGAGTCCTAGCCTTTTACTATAGTTGTAAGGCTGTCTCACTGATTATGCAAACTTAGAGAAGTATCTTCCAAGTACATGCAATCTACTTTTTCCAAGGGACTTTTCCCTCTAGTTGGTAATTTTTTTTTCTTCTTGAACCTCACAAAACCCTTTGTTTCAAATCCTGTCTATATTTTTGTAGTTATTTGTATAGGTGTCAAATCCATCCTCCAAACTATAAAATTCATAAGGTGATAAATATGGTCATGTATCCAGTATACATAGAGATTCTTCTAGGAAGTTCCTTGCATTACCAAGGCTCTGGAAAACAGCTAAAATTAGTGGTGACATGATATCAGCATTTGCCAATCAATCAATCAATAAGCATTTACTAAGCACCTACTTAGGCTCTATTCTTGACACTTCATATATAAGACAAAAAATGAAAACAGTTCTTGCTATCACGGAGCTTATATTCTAATGAAAGACTTGATATGTACTTATATACATATATGCAAATTAAATACAATGTACTTTTAAGGAGGCAAGGAAATAGAATCTAGGGATCCTAAGAAAGTCTTCTTGGAGGTAGCAATTGAACTCTGAAGGAAGCTAAGGATTCTAAGAGTCAGAGAATAGGGGAGAATGCATTTCAGAGATGGGGAGGAGGGCAAATCCACAGATGAGGAGATGGAATTTCATGAATGAAGAACAACATGAAGGACTATATGACTGGACTCTAGAGCATGTGAAAGAGAGAAATGTGCCTTATATAAGCCTGGAAAGGTAGTCTGAAGCAAATGTGTGATGGACTTTAAATGTCAGACAGAGAAGTCTTATTTAATCATAAGTAAAATCTTACCTTCTACAGGAAGACTTCCATAACCTCTCTGAATTCCAGGGCTTTCTTGCTTTTAATTATTTCCTATTTATCATGTATATAGCTCACTTTGTACATGTTTGTTTGATATCTCCCTCATTAGATTGGAAATGCCTTGAGGGCAGGGATAGTCTTTTGCTTCTTTTTAATCCCCAGCACTTAGCCTGGTGCCTGACATAAAGTGGGCATTTAATAAAGGTTTCTTGAATGAATTAATAAATCATAGTGGAAATAGGGGACTAAGATTATAGAAAAGCATCCCATTGATGGATCTTGGTTATAAACTAACTGGTCTATACATAGTAGTGAGAAAAGGGTATGGTAAGGTTGAATGCAGAAGAAGAGTCAGCTGAAGATGTGAAGTATATCACAGGTATTGCAATCATTGTTTTTTCCTAGGCTCCTTTTGCTATTGTTGTCATCCTCCTGGGGCACTGGAATTGTTCACAGGTATTTGTCCCAGCCTGGAGGTCATAGCTCATGTTGCTTCAAATAGAACATGAGCCAGAATTAAGACAATAAACAGTGATCAAGCCTTTAGATCTAACCAATTGCACCTTTCTGGATTATACCAACTAACATATGATTTTTTGTCCCTAGAGACAGAGCTAAGAGGCAAGGTCTATGCCATACTTGAATCATTAGTTTTATGTTGGATATGACACAAACACATGTAAGTAAGAGACATGGAATAGGGGGCAGCTAGGTGGTGCAGTGAATAGAGTACCGGCCCAGGAGTCAGGAGGACCTGAGTTCAAATCCAGCCTCAGACACTTAACACAAAAACTAGCCATGGACCTTGGGTGAGTCACTTAACCCCAATTGCCCTCCAAAAAGCAAAACAACAACAACAACAAAAAGAGACACGGGATACCAGCAGCAACACTGACCCAAATGTATTGAGAGTAAGGCCTGGATCTCTAATATACTACCTAAGCAGAAGCAGAGTTAGTCTCAAGGTATGGGTGGATCACAATTTATAGGAGAAAGGTAGCAGACATGGGAGGAGTGGAGTTAGTGAGGTAGTGGGGATCAAGGCATTTTCTGTAAGTAGCTTACTTCTTTGGACTAAGCAGCTGACTTTCAATTTACATCCATATATCCTCGTGTAAGTGATGAGTAAGGGCAAAATTAACTATTAATAATTAATCACACTAATAATGTTTTGGTTAATATCTAAGTTAGGAATGTCTGTGTTATACTTGAAAGTAGGTATTTCCAAAGCTTTGTAGCTCCTATCATGTTCTGAACACAACTTTTTAGCAGTAAATACTTTATAGTAAAAGGTAGCAAGGGAAATAGCTTATGCATAGAATTTTAATAATATTATAGTTATTGTTTGCATAGGACAAGCAGTCAATGATCAGTGAATTGTGTCCCTACATTTTCACAAGAACACTCATTAATTTGCTGTTTAATATGCCATATTTCAACCAACATTCAGTAAGTGCTTTCTGTGTACTAAGTGCTGTGCTAGGCATGAGGGAAATAGCTCAGATAAGACATGGACCCCACCCTCAAGCTTATAGTCTAGTAGGGACTTATAGTCTAGTAAGGGACTTCTAGTCACAAAGCTGTCCCAATGACCATATTTCTGTTCAGAATAACATTTGCAACTCTAAAATATTTAATAATTCCTAATATTCTAACACTTCATTCATAGGGCAACCTTCTGTACTGCAGCCACAAATGTACAATTTTATGGGAAAAACACCTCAAATTTAAGATAGCCTTCTCTTGAGCCTTATTAACTCTTACTTAGCTAGAATAATTAATCTGTTGTCTGTCTAGTTTCCTGGCCTCCTTCATACCCGGCACAGGGAAATTTAAAGGGAAAGATAAGGTAGGAGAGTGAAAAGGGGAAAGGTGGAGGGAGGGGCTGATGGCTATTAGAGAAAGACCCACTCACATAACAGGAAGAAGTTAAAACTGGAATCCTGAGAACAAAGAAGGAGTCTGAGAAACTCAAAGGGAAAGATAGAATTGTTTTGTGTATTACAGCATTATATAAGAATACACCTTCATAATGATAACCCTGATTTATCAATCTAAAGCTTAAATTATGTTATATATCTTCATCTAGGATGTTTGTAATATAGTTCACATTATTTCTATCATAATGGTTACATGAAGCATCCTTGGGAGTTTGAAGAATAAACTTTAGGTATTTGGAAAGTTGACATATGTATAATTCTACCATCCTTGATGATGCTGGATAAAAGAAGCATACATAAATATAAACCAAAGCTGCAACATTTGCAAAAAGATAACAGAATACATTATGTAAAACAATATAACCTGTTGGAATTTGGCAGATGCAATATTCTGGCTGCTTTCATATTGTTTTATAAAAAATTATTAGGCTATGCTTACCCAGGAAAATTCATATTTCTCTGTCTAAAGAGTTCACCATCTCTTTCACTTTGCTCCTAAATACATATATGCTGCAAAGACAGTATAGTGGATAAAGTATGGATTTTGAGTCAGAGGACTTGGATTTGAAGACCAGCTCTGTCAGTTTCTACCCTTGAGCACTTGGGCAAGTGATTTAAACTCTCTCTGTGCTTTACTAGCCTTGTCTGTAAAAAAAAAGACTCTATTAAGTTCTTTTCCAGCTCTAAATATGGTCCTCTGAAGAACTACATTTAATAATAAAAAGAAAATCAATAGGATGTAAATTTCTTGAGGGCAGGGACAGTTTCAGTTTTGATCATCATACTGCCATATCCTAACCCAATACCTGGCATAGTATTCATTTAACAAATGCTTGGTGGGTGAGTGAATAAATGATAACTATATTTCATATCTTTTAATATATTAAAGGAGTGAAATAAGATATTTCCTATAACATAAATGTGCCAGATGAATAGGACATTGTATTTGGCTCTGTCCATTAATGTATTATTAGTCATGATTAAAAGTATTTCAGAGTGATTGAACAAATAGATTTAATCAAGTATGTAATATTATTTCAGATAATTGGTCAATCTCTCCATGGTCCCTAAAGTATATTTAATAGATTTTGTCTAGGGCAATATACCAGAAAGTAGGTAATACAGGTAATAGAACTAAAAACTTCCATTACCATCCCAAATTGACAGAGTTTCTATATAGCCCTGAGTTCAATTTCCTGACTTGTAGGTATAGCTCCAAAACTCCAAATTACTTACTAGAGACCAGGCAGTTGTTTTTAGATATTATTAATAGTACATTTCATCTGATAAACTGACTTCTGAAACCAAAAAGATTTTCCTTTCAGAAACCTATTATTCACTGACATGACAGAGTGCCTCTATAGTGACTAGGATGAAAACACTAGTCTGTTCCCTTAATGGTACTTTTCAGCAATGTCTGGTAAGAAAGGAATAATGACATTCAATAAGTACCACAGATTTAGGTCTATAAGGATCTGCAGGGGCCAGAAAGTTCACTACATTCTTTCTACAGATGAGGAAACTGAGTCCAAAGGAGGCGAAGTAATTTGTCCAAGTAACCCAGTTAGTAATTAACAAATCTGTAATTCAAAACACCTTGGTTCTCTGACTTTGAATCAAACACTTCCCATTATACCATACAATCAGTTCAATTTTTTTTTACTAAAATGTATTAGTGAAAATATGATTTCTGCATTCTCCATGATCATGGTCTTATTTTTTAAAATAAAAACAAATGCTTTAAATACCAGAATTTTTGCATGAGACCTAGTGATATAACAACAGAAAAAGCCTACTTCATATCATCCATTCACATAGCTCTACATGTATATCATTATAGCAATTTTTAAAAATTGAAAATAATTTTTCATGAAGCATCTAGGTGGCACAGAGTAGAGAACACTGGACCTGAGTCAGGGAACCCTGAATTCAAATGCAGTATTAGGTACTTAGGTACTTAAGTGACCCTGAGAATGTCACATAATCTCTGAGTCATTTCTACTACATTTAAAATGGGGATGATAATAGCAGCTATCTCCCTGAGTTGTTGTAAGGATAAAATGAGGTAATATTGATAAAGTACTTTGTAAACAAAGTGCTATATAAATGCTTTTGTTATTATGCTACTGCTACTGTAGTAACACCATAGAGCAAAACAGTATTGATTTTTAAAATCCTGATATACCTATTAAAAAAACAGAGTAACAGAGTTAATTTCAAAATATTATATCTTGTGAAAACAATTTTAAAAGCCCAATACTTTTTTCAGTGATAGCTTGGGTTGAAGTGAGATGTCTTATCTTATAAATCATTATGTTTGCCATTGAAATAATGTAGTATATTGCAAAGAATGTTGGATTTGGATTCAGGACAAATGTACCTTCAATTTCCATTGTTTAATAATGATGATATTGATGGTGGTGGTGGTGATAAAAGGCACAGAGTGCTGGTCCTGGAGTCAGGACGACTAGCATTCAAATTGAGTCTCAGATACTCACTAGCTGGATGACTCTGGGCAAGTCACTTAACCTCAGTTTGTCTCAGTTTTCTCATCGTAAAACAGGAATAATAATAGCTCCTACCTCCAAGGGTAATTGTGTGGATCAAATAAGAAAATAATTGTAAAGTACTTAGCACAATGCCTAGTACATAGTATTATATAAATGTTAGCTATAATTATCATTAATCACAATATAATTATATATGATAAAATACTATTTATAGTATAATACATTTTAATGTATATTATATTTACATATTCATAATTAGTTATCATAATTATAGCTAAAATTTATATAGTGTTTTAATGTTTTCAAAGTACTCTTCATATGTTATCTCCTTTGATTCTCATAACAACTCTAGTGTATATATATATATATATATATATATATATATATACACACATACATACTATTATTATCTCCATTTTACACTTAGGGAAACTGAGGCAGACAGAGATTAAGTGACTTGCCCGGGGTCACACAACTAGAAAGTGTCTGAAGCTGGCTTTAAAATTCACATCTTTCTGACTCAAAAGACAGCACCTGCTCCACTTCACCAGTTTACTTCCTCTGCCAAAGTGACTGCTGCAAACTCTAGCTTTGTCAAAGCATTGAACCTAAGTCTGTCTCCTTAACTATGAAGGAGGGTAATAATTAATACCTGCAGTAAATGCCCCATGTCTATAAAATATTTTTCAAATGCAGTTTGTCAAGCACTTTGTGATATCTGGGACACAGTAAGCATTTGATTGATTAAAACTCTATGGAAATATCAGTTATCATCATAATCATCATCATCATTTTTTATACATCTTAATTTTACAAATAAGAAAACTTAACCCCAAAGAAGATACATGCCCAAACCAGGTTATAGTCCAAGCTAATAAAACAGAGATTACAATCAACATCTCCTGTCTCCTCAGCCTAGGAATCTTTCTCTTCTATCATATTCTTAGACACTTTGCATCACTAATAAAATATATGTGGTCTTTACCCTCCAGGAAAATATCATCCATTAGGAAACAATGAAGGCAACAGAAATACAGTATAAACAGTACATAGATAAACTGGGTTCTGAAACACAAACACACACACATGTACACAGAGCTTAAGTAAATGAGACAATAATTTGTTGGGATGTTGAAGAGACAATCTTTAAGACATGCTACAAGTGGACAGAAATCATAATATGTGTAAGGAAATTATTTTATATAACTTTAAAAGCAGTTATAATGTAGTCAGATGAATGATAAATCTGGATAAATCTGGCCAGAGTTCAGATTCAGACTCTGCCATTTACTGGCTAATTGATCTTTGGCATTACCCACATAGAATCACAATTTTTTAATCCATGAAACTACCTACTTCAGAGTTGTGAAGAAAGAACTTTGTATAACTTATAAGTACAAGTTTTTACCATTCATGATGATTATAACTGACATTCATTTATGCAGTCCTTCAAGGTTGACAGAATGCTTTGTATTCATTATCCTTTGTTCTTCACAATAACCTTGTGAGGCATTTCCTACAGGAATGTTATTCCCATTTTACAGATGAGGAAATTCAATCTTGCTTAGGTTAATTGGCTTTTCTAGTCAAACAGCTATTAAGTTTCAGAGCCAGAATTTAACTCATGTTATTAGGATCTAAATTCAGTGTTTTTTGTTTTTCCTTATTAAATAAGTGATTCTCTAGAGAGTGAATGATGCCACTTGTCTTAATATTCACAGGGTAATTAGAGTTGCATTTATGCTCACCAGTGAAAATCTAATGAACTTGTGGCTACACACACACACACACACGCACACACTGCAGCTGCAAGCACACTAGCATACCCAGGATGGCTGCTAGCACAGGTTCTCAGATCTGATTTGCTAGGAAAGATAGCTGTTTAAGGGGTCAACAGTCCTTTTTAATTATATTCCCTAGTTCAGGGGTTAAGTCAGCACCCTGAACTTCAGAGGAAATGCAAGCAAAGAAATAAACACCAACAGACAGGGCTCTGACTACTTGAAATCAATTATGCACTTTACAAAAATCCATGGATTGAGAGAGCTTTACATCTGAGCAGTCAGGGTGTTCTGAACATATGATCACTTAGAATCTTGACCAGGAAGTCACAAGATCCTTTTCATAAGTGAGTCCCCAAAGCAAAATACCACCTCAGAGTATATATACACTCTTAGAGCTAGAAGGCATCACAACCCCCCTGACTCAGTGTCTAATTAGAAATTAGCAAAAGGTGTGAAAGCCTTCCTACAAGCAAGTGTCCCCTAAGCAAGCTTCACTTAATGGGCTACATGTGAGGCCTATTAATGGACAGGGAAGATCTTATATCCCATTAACATTCTACATATATATGTATATATACACATACACAACATACATGTATGCACATGTGTGTATACGCACACGCACATATCTATGCATATATGCACACACATACATACACACATATTAATTCAATTCATAACACACACATCACACTTTCTTCTGATATGCAATAGTTTCCTAATTTGATATTTTTTTAAGTGCAAATGATTTTAAAGTTTCATAGAGAAACAAAAACCTTGATCTTTTGAACAAAATTTCTAAAGAAAATCATAATAAAGTTCTAGTTTACATGAACCAGAGATCCAGAAGTGTTATATTATACAATTTAAGTATTCAGGAAAAAAAACAACAGTACTAAAAATTCAATTGCTCTTCAGTTAAAAGGGAAACATGGAATGGTGGGAGAGTGGGTTCACTGACTACTGATGCTTTACAGACAGATGGGACAGAACTCACCAGGGCCTAGTTTGAATCTTGAATATGATGCTGTAACCTGTGAGACGTATGTTTTTGGACATGGTTAGTGTGGAAATTTCTTTTGCTTTTCCAAGTCAAAATCAAATTCATTATCTTCCCCCTACCCCACCCTTCATATCTTTCCTTTTCCTATTCCTGAGGGCAAAACCATCCTCCTAGTCCCTCAGACTCACAAGCTAGGTGTCATCCTCAACTCCTTACTATCTCTTGCCCTCCATATCCAAGCTGATGCCAAGGCCTGTCAATTTCACCTTTGACCCTTTTCTTCTCTGACACTGCCACCACTGGTGCAGGTTCTCACACCCAGGCGATTACAATGGCCTGCAGATCTGTTGGCCTGTCTCAAGTTTATAATACTCCAATCCATACTCATTCAACCACTAAAGCACAGGGCAGACCAAGTGAACCTCCACCCCACCCCTTACTAAATGAACTCTACTGCCTCTTTTTTGCCTTCAGGATCAAATACAAAATCTTGTTTGGTGTTCAAAGCTTCCATGACCTAGCTCTACCCTACCCCTCACCTTTCTGCTCTTCTTGTACCTTTCTCCCTGCCAGGCATTATTCAATCCAGTGACACTGGCCTCCTTGTTGTTCTATGAACAAAACAATCTATCCCTCTGCTCCAGGTGTTTTTTTCTTATGACTGTCACCCTGGAATTCTCTGGAATATTCTATCTTCCTCCTCTCTATCTACTGGATTCCCTGTGTCCTTTTAAGTTATAAATAAAATTCCATCTGCCACAGGAAACCATTCCAGCCTTTTTTAATCCCAGTGCCTTTCTCTCTTTTATATTGTTTCCTATTATATACCCACACATACACACATATATATGTCTTGTTTGTAGTTTTTGGTTTACTTATTATTTCTCTCTCATTATATTGTCAACTCCTTCAGGGAAAGGACTATCTTTTGCTTCTTTTTGCAGCCCCAGTACTTAATGAAGTGCCTGGAACATAGTGTGTACTTAGTAAATGTTTATTGAAAACTGATTTTACATATTTGTCAAGAGGAATTTTTTGGTTTTTTCTTCTTTTCTTTTTTTTTAGATTTTTCTTTTTTTCCTTTTTTTCTTTTGGAGGGGAGGAAGGTAGGGCAATTGGGGTTAAGTGACTTGCCCAAGGTCACACGGCTAGTTTTGTGTTAAGTGTCTGAGGTCGGATTTGAACTCAGGTCCTCCTGACTCCAGGGCCACTGCTCTATTCACTGTACCACCTAGCCACTCGTTTTCTTCTTTTGAATAAAAAGAGATAAAATTACTTTTTCTTTATTAAAAAAACAAGTACCTTAAAAAATTTAAAAGAAGAATCTCGAAAACTTGAGGATAGAGTTACATTAAACTATTAAAATAGTATTTAGTGGGGCCAAAGTCAAGATTTTCAGGCTCTGCTTAATACAGTTTAATGAGAAACAATGAAAATTTTTGACGCTGAGATATTTTGAATAAATTTAAAATTTACCTGTGAGAGATTATCTAAATTGTAAATGCCAACAACTTGATTTTAGGAAGTATCCTGTAGAAATGGAATATTTGTATCTCTTTCAAATATTACTTCTATTTTATCCATTCAATAATTATTTAAGTGCCAACTATGTGAAAGATATTATGTCAAATACTATACAGGGTAGACCTATGAAGAGGACCTTTGAGGAAGTACAAATTCAGGAGGGAAAAGTGCATATACCTAAAAAAACATAACATCTGGGGTTTTATATTCAAGAGGAGTGGTATAACCAAAGGGAAGAGACAAGGAACATTTTGATGGGGGAATGTGGGAAAGTTTCATAAAGGTGGTAGTCATTTTTCTGGGCATTGAAAGGTGGATGGTATATCAACAGAGGAGAGTAATATGACATTAACTTAAAAAGCATTGTATTCGTAATAAGAAAACCACAGATTCAAATTCCAACCTCTCATACTAGCTGTATAATCCTAAGAAAATCATTGAACATATTTTGGTTTCAGTTTCCCCATTTGTAAAATGATATAAATATCACCAAGGTTATTTTAAGGATCAAGTGATATAATATATGTCAAGAGCTTGGCAAATATAAAACATTAAATAATAGCTATAACAAAATTGTTATAAATTAGATAATCTAAGTACGTTAAGGATCTTAAAGCCTATTCACACACACACACATATGTATATTTGAGTTTTAAAATTAAATTTAAAAAAGCAAATATTTGTGGGGGACAACAAGAGTGCACAACAACAACTACAACAACAAACCCATGAGTGCAATACAAAAAACAGCAAGTAGATCTGTTTGGCTGAAGCATAGAGTAGAGGAGGAGAGAAAGATAAAATTGAAAATATAGTTTGCAGGGCTTTGAATGTCAGACTAAGGAGCTATGATTTTATGTAATCTTCAACAAGACATTAGTCAGGGTTCTTCACTATGAAATGACACAATCATGGACATATCAGAGGAATATTAATCTGGTAGAGGTGATACAAATGCAGAAAGACTTTGGGTGGAAAGAGAATGGAGGTATGGAGACTAATTATGGGACTATTATAATAGTACAAGAAAGAAACAAGAGAACCTGAAATGGAATGTTGCCCTTAGCAAGAAAAAGAAAGGGATATATGCTGGAGTTATGAATAAGACTTGGTGGCTCATTGGGGTTTAGAGGAAGAGATACATTAAGGGTGACTGGAATTTCTAGCCTGGAAGACTAAGAGAAATGGCAATACTAAGAGGAATGATTATTAGTAACCAATGATTTGGGGGATTCATCACCCCCTCTCAATCTTCCCCCCCTCACCCGCTTTTTTTTTCTATCCTCATTTCAAGATCTCAGTCTCTGAAGATTGACTTAATATTCTCCTCTATCTGGACTCCACCCAGGTGGGCAGCCATTGTGTTCCACTAACTTTTGAATAGGGATAAATTCTTTGAATAGATTGCCCAAGGCTGGGGCTAACTAAGAAGTTAATGTCATAATCAAAGTTCAGGTCTAGCCCCTCATTATAATATTCATTCTCTCTTTAATTGTTAACCAAAGTTGATTGCCACCCTCGGTAACACTTCTCTTCCAAAAGGGCATTTAAGTAGTGAGCCTGCCACTAAGACAGTCTTTGGTCTAAGAGAGAGATAGTCAAATGACCATCCTTTTATTAAAATGCTAGCATTATCAACAAAATGATTAAATTACCCAGAAATTGTACCTTTTTTTAAATGCCACAATGCCAGAAAAGATGAAGTTAGGAGGAGGAATTAACTATTACTTGGTTTTTTTTTTTTTTTTTTAGTGGGGAAGGGGTAAATGAGTGGGGTTGGGGAGGGGTAAAAGGACCATGATGTTCATTTTAGATTTGTTAAAGTGGAGGTACTTGCAGGGCATTATAGCCTAACAGAATGCTGGAATGGTGTAGTATCTAGAGATCACATAACCCAGTAATATAACTGAAGAACAAGGAAGTTAAGTGGTATGCTGAGTCAGATGTCAGTGGTGTGGCTGGGACTTAACCTCTATTCTGATTAATTGAGAAAGTCACTGGGGGCATGGAGGAGTACCTAGGGTTATATAAATGACTGAAAGAAAGGATTTTGATCAACCAGGAACAGAATGAAGCCTGAAGTTCACTCAGAGGTCTCAGTGAAATAGAATGAGATGCACAATGCACAAGCAAAATTGTACCTTGGATAAAAGTGTTTCTCTGAAAGCAAAACATTTTGAAGTATTTGATTAGAGCTAGTGGTGATGATTCAGTTCTGAGTGCGCTGAGAGATATTTCAAAAGTATATTATGTATAGCCATAAATCATCCCAGAATCCACAGCTACTTGCAGAATTGAACTGAATGCATTGAAATACATCCTGAAGAAGCATATAAGTTACTTATTGCATTCCTGTTATCTCAAAAAAAATTAAACAACTGAAAATAATTGGACTCTAATTTTAGTTAGCTGATAATATGATTCAAGGGTGGCCTGAAGGAGCTGTAAAGTTTATATTTTATTTTGTAACTGGATGAGAGTGTCTCAATAGCAATAGTTTGAATAAAAAGATCCTTTCCCTCTAGCCACAATGGAATGTTTCCATTTTTTAATCACACAGCACATCTGAGAGTATTTTCCCTAATATAGACTATAAACTCTATAGGGGAAGGAATTATTTAATTGTTTTTTTCTTTGTATTACTAGAGCTCAGCACTTCCTAGCAATAAATTCTTTTTTTTTTCTTTGGGGGTGGGGGGAGGAAGACAATTGGGGTTAAGAGACTTGCCCAAGGTCACACAGCTAGTAAGGGTCAAGTGTCTGAGGCTGGATTTGAACTAAGGTCCTCCTGACTCCAGGGCTGGTACTCTATTCACTGCACCATTTAGCTGCTCCAATATGTTCTTAATACATTTTTTAATTCATTAATTTCCTTCTTTCATTCACCGCATGACATAGATTTATGTGTTCTGAAATTAAAAAAAATAATTTATGTTGATATTTCAAGGACCTTGGTTCAATTTCTACCTCTTCTATTCTTGGGCAAGTCATTTAAAGTTCTTGGACTTCAGTTTCCTCATTTGTCAAATGAAGGGTTTAGAGTAGATGGCTTCACTTCTGAGGTTCCTTTAAGACTAAGATCTAAAATACTGTGAAAATCAAAGCTCAGGTCCAGACCCTCCTTATACACTTTATTCTCTCATTAATTGCTAACCAGTCTCCCAGATTGCCACCCAGAGTAACACTTCTCTTCCAAAAGGGCATTTAAGTAGTGAGCCTACCACCATGATTGTCTTTGGTCTAAGAGTGAGATAGTCAAATGACCACCTTTTTATTAAAATGCTAGCATTTTGTACCTGTGAAAGGTGAATGACCTAGTCCCTGCTTCCTAAGTAGATGATACAATTACATGGAGATAAGCCATATTATCTTCTGCAACACCTGAATTCCCCTTGTCCACTATTGTACCTAGACACCTCACTGAGAGGCAGTGAGTCTTCTATTGCCTAGAACTATACTAAATTTATTGCAGTACTTTTGCTGAATGGCATTAAGAGAAAGGCAGCTGCTTGCTTCTGAGTTTTCTTGCTTAAGAAGTCACCTTGGATGGCACGGTGAATAGAGCATCAGTCCTGGAGTCAGCAGGACCTGAGTTCAAATCCAGACTCAGACATTTGACACATTTACTAGCTGTGTGACCTTGGGCAAGTCACTTAGTCCCTAACACCCTGCCTACCCCCCTGCAAAACAAAGAAGTCAAGAGATTGTATTAAGCCATCCTTTGCTCTCTAAAATGTGGATTATTTTAACAGACAATATAAAACATCATATTTACTTGTGGAAATTCATCCTGCTGCCTTTACCATAAAAATAGAGACAGGGATAGGGAAATGATGGCAAAGTACTCCTCACCTACCACTTATAGTAGTTTACCTTGTACCCTAAGAGGTAGCATGACATTGAGGAAATATCAGACTTAGATTCAGAATAGTTGTGTGTCCTTGAAAAAACCTCTGTTGACTTTTCTGAGCATTGGTCTCCTCATCGACAAAATGGGTTAATATTTCTGTCTCATACTATGTCACAGTGTTGTTCTCAGGAAAAAATCAGATTATGCATATAAAATGCTTTGCCATATTAAAGTGCTAGAAAAATAGGATTTTGTTTAAAATCCTTATTTAAAAATCTTATGGTAGGTTTTTAGTTGTGGAATTAACAATGGTTCCTAGTATGCCTGCAATAAGATGAATGATTTTTTTCACATTTTTTCCTCAAAATGGATAGAGGAGGAAATAGACAAGTGAATAAAATGCCTGACCCCTCTGTATCTCCCAAAGAGGTACTTTATATAGCAAGTCAGACCAGTTGGTACTGACACATCCCCAAGAGACATAACCACAATAGCAAGGCAGCCAAGCAGCCAAAGCAAATGTAAATTTTGTGTGTTTGCTAGCCTCTAGCTGCAGACTAGACTGCAAGTCACAATCGGGACTGTTATATTTTTGCCATTCTATCAAAAGTTATGGCACTTCATAATGCAGCCCAAGTGCAAAATTGGGCAGGTACGACACATTAGATGGCTGTGTAGAATGTGAGATTGCAAATGTCATGAGAATGCAATGATAAATGGGGATAAGATATTTATATGTGCTATAGAGATATGTTGGCAAAACTGCTTGAAGGAAAACTATGAGAGTGATTATTTCACTTACAGCCTTGGACTGAAAAGGATTTCTTGATGACAAGCTTACTGGATTCTAAGGTCTCCTTATTCCTTTTTGCAGTATTTCAATGCACCTGCTTTGGGGGAGGGGATGTGGGAATGCAGAAGTAGGGCTGTGTCTCTTCTCTTTCTTAGCTGTTTTCCCTAGTAATCATTCCCTGGAATCTCTATATTTGCTATGTTTCCTAGCAAGAGCTGCACTCACATAAAAGCTTCCTTTGGATGATCATTGGAATTTTCTGTCCCTAAGGTCAGATCCTAATCACACACTAGGTCTAAAGTGTTACTAGGTCACACTCCTATTACCTGTCCTTAATCATATTCATAGTTCTAAAAACTGGTCCATGAAGCAAAATCAAATTAGATGGAGTCACAGACTCATAGGTTTCAAACTGGATTGAATCATAACATCATAAATCATAAGCCAGAAGGTACTTCACAGGACATATGGTCTAACATTCTTATTTTACAAATAAGGAAACTGAGACCTATGAAGTTTAAGTGTCTTGATAGAGGTCATACAGGTAGTAAGTAGCAGAGCTGGGGTGTGAATGTAGGTAGATCCTTTGTCTCCAACCAAATCCAATATTCTTTTCTCTATAGTACTCTCTCATGGAGAATGTTAAAACTAGAGATCTTTGAGATTATTTTAACATGAAGTTTTTGAAATTTAAAAACCATATAATTGATTTCCTTTGCAATCCTATATAATTTATTTTGTCCAATATATAAAACCAAACAAACATTTTGACAAGGGCTACACAGGCCTAATCAGACATTCAATGGGGGCTACGAGTTCAGAATGGCTGGTCTAGTCCAGTCTAGTCCCCTACCTTTTACCATTTACTTTAAATAATCCTTGTGAAGAAATAAACCTGTTACATAGTTGAATTTTCTTATTCAAACAAAAAGCAGAATCTAGAAGAGACAGCATCATTGCTCCCTCTAACTATTTTAAATTGGGAATCAACATCCACATAGGAAAAGCAACTGACTAAGAAGACTGAGCATACCAGTATAAGGTTTAGTTTCTAATGAAATAAAACAACAAAGTTAATCTGACTCAAATTTAATAACATGAATAATCATTATTGTGCTGCATGATAATTAGGCATAAATGGTAAGCTGTTCACATAAATGACTGTAATTAGCATTGCATTAATTAGCATAGCCAAACCATTAAAATTTTTTTTCCTCTCATTTTGTTAGTTCTCCAGGGTCTAAAAGCATCACCCGTGGCAAGAGTCCCCCTAATAGCCTGTGCTACTTAAATAAAACAGGTTCAAAGAATTTACAACTGAAAGGTGCCTTCAGTATCATTCAACTCAGGTATTCCTAATTTTTTTTTTGCATGTCAAAGACCCCACTGCTAGTCTGGTAAACCTACTGACCTCTTCTTAGAATGATGTTTTTAAAGGCTTAATTGGTACCTCCCTCTTGCTTTGAGAAAATTAGGCAGAGTTACAAAAGAGTCCTACTGTCATCTGAAGTCATCTGATAATTAGTTAACACAATGTGGAAGTCAGAACAACACACAACAACTTTTCTGATTCAATTAAAGAGCAAAGTATTCCTAATACACTCCCTGTCTCATGTCATGTGTGAATTCCACGTAGGGGTTTAAATATCTGTATTCACTTGTGTAACCTCAGTCTAAAGAGATATTCCTCATGCTAACACTGTAACTTTAAAAGAGAGGGAGGAGAATCTTATATGGCAACATTTCACTGCCTCCTTGGAAAGAGTTTGTGGTAGGTACTAATGGGGGAAAAGAGCTTCATTCTCTTCCCTCTTTGATTTAATAAGACAGTCTGAGACTCTGGGGCAGGGGAGGGTAGTGGAGCCAAGATGGTGGCATAGAGAAAGCATTCACCTTGAGCTCTTAACATTTCTCTTTGAACAAATGTAAAATAATGACTCAAATCAAATTCTGGAGTGGCAAAGTCAACAGGTGGTCAGAGTGAGACATTTTTCCAGCCCAAGACAATATAGGAGGTCATAAAGAGAGAGTTAAGACATGTGGGAGAAGTCTGGCCTAGAGTTCAAGTGGATGAAACACTAGTAGTGGGACTAGGTGGTGCTGACCAAAGCAGCAACAACTTTGGGAGCTCTTAAACCAGAGACTGTACGGGGACCTGGCAACTTGGCAGAAAGAGAATACAGGGAACCCCTTTGCTAGCATTGAACACAGGACCAGTGGAGCAACTCCATTGTTTATCCAAACCCACTTCAAGGGCAGAAAGGAACACTTCTGGTCAAGAGGTACTGGAAGCCATGAGAAGCAGTATTATTTCTGGTCTCAAGAGGTCAGAGACTTGAGGAACAGTATAATTTCCTGTCCTAAGGGAAGAGGGGTCCTGAAGAGCAATATTTATTTCAATCCCAAAGAATCAGGGCTTTTCCTGGGTTAAGAGCCAGACTACAGAACAAGAGAGTAGTGATCACACCTCTACCCAGATCATACCACTTTGGAAGCACTGAAAACTTCAAAACCACCAAAACTAGCTCTGAAAATAGAGGTGCAAAAAAGACTGAGGCTTTAAACAGTGCCCCTTCCAGCCCTGGGGGTTGCAAATCAAGAAATAGGGTGGAAAAATGAATAACAAGAAAATAATTTGACCATAAAAAAAGTACTTTGGTGACAGGGAAGATAAAGACACAAACTCAGAAGACAATTAAGTCAAAAGAATGACAAGCAAAACATCAAAGAAAAAAAATGTAAATTGGACACAAGTCTAATAAGAATTCCTGGGAGATATTAAAACTTATTTTCAAAAACAAATAAGAGCAGTAGAGGGAAAGTTAGATAAATAAATAAAAGCAAAGGAAGAAAATTATGAGAAGATAATAAAAAGCTTAGTAAAAGAAGCAGGCACACACTCACATACACATACTTACATAATACAATACTGAAGAAAAACAACATTAAAAAAAATTAACCAAAGGAAAAAAGACAAAAATTCAATGATGAAAACAACTCCTTATAAGAGGAAAAGGCCAAGTGGAAAAAGAGGTAAAAAATGGCTCACTAAAGAAAATAAAACCTTGAAATTTAGAATTGGGAAAGTGGAAGCTGATGACTTCATGAGACATGAAGAAGTAGTTAAACAAAGATAAAAATAACGAAAAAATGGAAGAAAATGTGAAATAACTCATTGGAAGAACAATTGACCTGGAAAATATATTGAGGAGAGATAATCTGATAATTCTTGGACTATCTGAAAGTCATGATAAAAAAAAATGTCCTGGATATCTTATTTCAAGAATTTATCAAGGAAAACTGCCCTGATATCCTAGAAGTAGAGAGTGAAAGAGCAACTGAAAGAATCCACTGATCACCTCATGAAAGAGATCCCAAAGTGAAATTTTGCAGGAATAATGTAGCCAAATTTTAGAGTTCCCAAGTGAAAGAGAAACTATTTCAGGCAGCCAGAAAGAAAACAAAAATCAACTATTATAGAGCCACAGTCAGGATTAAAGAAGAATTAGCCACTAGCAAATCAAAGGAACAGAGGGCTTAGATTATGATATTCTGGATGGCAAAAGAGCTGGGATTACAACCAAGAATAACTTGCTGGGAAACACTGAGTATAATCCTTCAATGGAATAGATTTTAAATAAAATAGAGGATTTTCAAGCATTTCTGATGAAAAAAAATAGAGCTGAATAGAAAATTTGGCTTTCAAATACAAGACTCAAAAGAAGAAAAGGTAAGCATGAAAAAGAAAGCATAAGGAACTATAAAAGGTTAAACTGCTTAGCTTTTTATCTGGAAAAATATCACCTGTATCTTCTAAGACATTTATCATTATTAGTGCAGTTAGAAGCAATCTACATAGAAGGAGGGTCTGGAAGTGAATTGATTATCTTGAGAAAATGTTAGAAATGGATAGGTGAGAAAGAGGGGTAACCTAGGAAAAGGGGGGGAAGAGGAAGAAAGGGGAAATTATCATAGAGAAAAGAAGTAAACAAGGAAGAGCTTTTATAGTGGAGGGGGAAATGGAAAGGGGACTGGGCAATACTTGAACCTCAGATATCTAAATTGGTTTAAAAAGGGAATGCATACACACACATTTTCAATTGATAACAGAAATCAATTTTCTTTAACATGGAAATAGGAGGGTAAAGGGATAAAAGAAAGGGAAAAGTGATAAAAGAAAGAGCAGATAAAAGAAGACAATGGTCAGAAGCAAAACAGATGTTAGAGGAAAGACAGTATAAAGAGCAAGGAGGATAAACAGAAGGAAACAGGATGGAGAGGAATGCATAGTTTATAATCATAACTGTGAATGTGAATGGGATGAAGTCATCCATAAAATGGAAATAGATAACAGAATGGATTAGAAACCAAAATCTAAAAATATATTGTTTATAAAAAACACACATGAAACAGAGACATGCATAGAGTTAAAATGAGGTGCTTGAGCACAATCTATTATACTTCTGTTGAAGAAAAAAGGCAGGGATAGCAATCATGATCTCAGACAAAGCAAAAGCCAAAACAGACCTAATGAAAAGAGATAAGCAGGGAAATTCCATCTTGCTAAAAGGCACCATAGACAATGAAGTAGTATCAATACTAAACATATAGGCATCAAATGGAATAGCATCTAAATTCTTAAAGGAAAAGTTAAATGAATTATAGGAGGAAATAGACATTAAAACTATAATAACAGGGAACCTCAACTTTCCCTTCACAGCACTGGATAAATCTAACCATAAAATAAATAACAAAGAAGTCACAGAGATGATTTGTGTCTTAGAAAGGTTAGATATGGCAGACCTCTGGAGAAAACGGAATAAGAATAGAATGGAATAAACCTTTTGCTCAGCTAAACATGGCACTTTCACAAAAACTGACCATATATTAGGGCATAAAAACCTCAAAAAGAAATGTAGAAAAGCAGAAATATTAAATATATCCTTTACAAACCATAATACAATGAAATTTACATTTAACAAAAGTCTATAGAAACAAAGATAAAAAATTAAATGGAAACTAAATAGTTTGATCCTAAAGAATGAGTTTGTCACAGAATAAATTATAGAAATAATAATTTCATTAAAGAGAATGACAAAATGACATTCCAAAATCTGTGGGATGCAGAAAATACATTGGGGAAATTTTTACCTCTAAATATGTATCAATAAATAACAGAAATATTAAATAAATGAATCAGATGTGCAGCTAAAAAAAAAAAACTAGAAAGAGCAAATTAAAAATGCCCAATTAAACACCAAAATGGAAACCCTGAAAATCAAAAGAGAGATTAATAAAATTGAAAGCAAAAAAAAAATTTGAACTAACAAATGAAACTAGGAGCTGTTTTATTGGGAAAAAACAAAAACAAAAAAGAGAAACCATTGGTTAATGTGATTAAAAAAAACAAAGAAGAAAAGCAGATTACTAATATCAAAAAGTGGGGGGGAATAACACACTACTCAAGATTAAAGTAAAACAATTATTGTTTTTTTGCCCAATTATATGCCAACAAAACTGACAATCTAAGCGAAAATATATACATATTTACAAAAATGTAAACTTCTTGGATTAATAGAAGAAATAGAATACTTAAGTAACACTATCTTAGAAAAAGAAATTGAACAAGCCATCAGCAATCTCCCCAAGAAAACATTCTCAGAATCAAATGGATTTACAAATGAATTCTACCAAAAATTCAATCAATCCCAATATTATATAATCTATTTGAACTAATAATTAAAGAAGTACTTCTAACCAATTCCTTTTATGACACGAATATGGTTTTGATACTTAAATTAGGGAGAGGAAAAATAGAGAGAAAATTATAGACCGATTTCCTTAATGAATACCAATGTAAACAATTTTTAAAGAAAATAGTAGCAAGGAGAATACAGCAATATATCACCAAGATCAGTGTTTTGACCAGGTGAGATTTATGCCAGGAATGCAGTGCTAGTTCAATACTAGAACAACTTTCAGCATAATTGACCATATCAATAATAAGAACAACAAAAGTCACATGGTTATAATAACAGATGTAGGAAAAAACTTTGACAAAATAAAACACCTATTCCTATTAAAAGCACTAGAAAACATGGGAATCAATGGAGCCTTTCTAAAAATGATAAGGCATATCTCTCTAAAACAAAGAGCAAGCATAATTTGTAATGGGAATAAATATAAAGTCTTCCCAATAGCTTCAGGAATGAACAAAGGATAGCAGTTCTTTTTTAATTTTTTTGGTGGCAAAGAATTGGAAATGAGAGAATATCCATTAACTGGGGAATGGCTAAACAAATTGTGATATATGATTGTGATGGAATATGATTCTGCTATAAGAACTGATAAGCAGGATGTTTTGATAAATATGTGGGAAGACTTATAGGAACTCATGAAAGTGAAATAAACAGAATTAGGAGAACATTGTATGCAGTAATAGCAATACTGTAAGAGACTTAACTACTCTGATTAAGACAGTCTTCCAAAAATAATTCTGAAGGATCCATGATAAAAAAAGCTATCAATCGCCAGAGAGAGAACAGACAAACTCTGAACATAGAGTGAAGCAAGTTTTTTTACTATATTTTTATTGTTTTATTTTGTTTGTGTTTCCTTTTGCAAATTGGTTAATGTGGAAATATGTTTTGCTTGAATTTACATGTATCTTCTCAAGGAATGGGGGGAAGGGAGGAAAAGAATTTGGAACTCAAAATAAAAAAAAGATTGTTAGATTTTTACATGTTATTTGGAAATATTTAATGAAATGAATAAAAATAATTTTAAAAAATTCTTCAAAAACATAAAAACAGTGAATTATTTAAGCAGTTACACAAGTAACTAATGAAGATTAAACTCAAACCTCTTTGTTAAGATCATAAGTCTTTAGTTTTTCAATGGAAGTTCTGTCCTGTAACATAACTATAACTACTGTATTTCTAAGGTGATAAACTACTAACTACTACTAAACAACTAACAGAAGTAAGAAAGAGCATTTATATAAAAGAAGGCTTCTTGTGTTCATTTCCACAAAAGTATAAAATGCTAAAAGCTCTTAATTTTGTTCAGGGGGAGGGTATATAAATAATATGTCAATGGTTCACTCAAATACAGCAAATTAAGGATATAGGCCATTAGATCACAGAGGGACCTTCATAGACTCCAAGAAAAAAAAATAAACATATTCAATATTAGTGTTGCTGATTACCCCCATCATTTCCACATGAATGCCCCTATACTGGGGCTTCTCATCACCTATTAGAAATCTGGCCTATACTGGGATTCTTAAAGCCATTGAGAGGCTGGTTAACCACCAACTCAAAAAAGGAATCTTTTTGGTTCACAAACAATTTTTTAATTGGACTAAGTCAGAAGAGGAAATTGATATGAAAGTCAAACTTCAATCAGTTGCTGAAGGAAATTATCTCCTGCTTTTTGGAAATGTTCATTTCTTTTTGTGTACATTGAATATCAATTCAAAACTCTTGTTCACAGGAATTTATACTTTGTTGGTTTTTACTTCAAAGCGGTGGTTGTCCTACCACTCTCACCCCCTACCCACCGTATTCCAGGTTCTGTCTTTAATTAATTTTATGACTTTGGTCAAGCCAAGTTAACATGACTACATCTCAATTTCCTCATGTATAAAATGGAGAGAATTTGGATACATTATCCTTAAAGTCATTTCTAGTTCTAACCTTTTCTCTAATGCTCTGATTCACTAGGTAGAAAGTCATGTCACAGTTTGGCACGCAGTTAGATGAGTTGTTACTCATAATTCCCTTGCATCTGTCAGATGTTGATCTGTCCTACTCAGGGGTCAAAACATCTGAATTTAGAAAAAAATGTGCATGGAGAAATGAGTATCTTCATATTTACCATGGTCATTTATGAGGTATTGAAGAAAGGAACACTTAATCCAAAAGACCTTGAAGGTTGTTCACATTTATATTAATACCTAATTTCATAAGGTCACTAAGACAAAATACTCTTGGTTTGTTTGCCTTCGTGAATCTCATTCCTAGTATATTTGCTGTGCTCAATGAAAGTGCATGTTCACATTTTATTGAAATACAAATTATTAGGTCCTATCATAGAAACTGAATATCACATCCCAACAGGAAACTGAAGTTAATATTCTTTTAGGGTGGCACGTATTGGTCATATCTTGATGTACTCTTAAATAGGCAGAACTATAAGAAGGCAGAATCTTTATCTTGAAATTGGTGACCTTGTTCACATTTGTCTTTCCTTAAGTCCTTAAGTTGATGATATTATTTAATTAACTTAGAGTTTCACTAGAGTCTATGACAGGATTACGTTTGGACTATAGGATTTCATATTTGAGTGAGAATTAATTTAAAGACAAGTTTTTATAGAGTCCAAGACCCTTATTTTATAGAGAAGGAAATATGGGGATATGTCATTGGTTTTACCCAGAATCTCCCTATGAAGGACATTAACCTTTGCTTGGCTATAGCCTCTTGTCAGGATGTGACATTTAGAATTCACCCTCAATAGGTCACAACATAATCAAACTGAATAGAGAATGAGGAAACACAATTCTGTGCATGAAGCAACTTTCATTTTTCCAATAATTTTCAACTAGATACTAAGTTTACTAACCAGAGGGAATAATCATTAGTGCTTCCTTGCATAATGGCTAGGCTATTTTTAGAAGGTGGAGTTCAGCCGACAAATCAAAGGTGGCCAAACTCCTCTCATAAAGGAATCCTTCTGACCAGTGGAAAATTAAACCACATCCTTCTCCTCTATTTGCTTTCAGTTAAGTTAATGTAGTCTCCTTTAGAATAGGTTTTATTTTTACTTTTCTGGCTTCATTTCCATGACCTTGATTGTGATAGAGGATATGTTTTTGCATGAAAAACTGGCAATGGTGCAAAAATAGTTTTGCTATTCCACTGTCCTTGTGTAGGTCTCCAATGACCCTCCATCCTCCACATTACCTTCTTACCAATAAAAATAGGGTTGAGTATGTTTGTCATTGAAATTCCCATTTTTCCCCTTTGAATTAGTAATAGTACAGTTATCTTGTGAGCTCTGCTCTTAATGCAGTAAGACAGGGAATAGCAGAGAAAGAAAGATCATGAGAGAGGTGGGGAAGAGAGTAGGATGTTCACAGGATGAGGTGGCCAGGGAACATGGTTGATGAGGTGATAGAGGGAGAGAGTTAGGGGGAAAGAGGGTTGAAGAGATGAGGGAAGGAGAAAAGAAAATGAGAGGATGAAGGGAAGGAGAAGTAGAGGGAGGGGGGTAGGGAAGAGAGACAGAGAGAGAGAGAGACAGAGAGACAGAGACAGAGACAGAAAGGGAGAGAGAGGGAAGGAGGGAGGGAGGGAGGGAGGGAGGGAGAGAGAGAGAGAGAGAAAGAGAGAGAGAGAGAGAGAGAGAGAGAGAGAGAGAGAGAGAGAGAGAGAGATGGTTGAGAAAGAATGTTGATAATATGATCCCTGTTTTTTGGGGGTTGAGTAGTCTGTATTTGACATTTGACATTTTCACTCTCTGCACTCATTAGATGCTACAACTTGGAACCTGAGTTGTATTCTTGCTAAATGAAACATGTTAAGGATAACCTATTTTTAGATAATTTTGATTATATAAATTTCAAAGTTTTTACACAATGCAATGCAACCAAAATTGTAAGGAAAGCAGAAAACTGAGAAAGAATTTTGCAACAAGTATCTCTGATAAAGGCCTCGTTTCTCAAATGTATAGTGAACTGAGTAAAATTTATAAAAGGACGAGTCATTCCACAATTAATAAATGATCAAAGGATATGAAAATGTAGTTTTTAGACATAGAAGTCAAATCTATCTCTAGTCATATGAAAAAATGATATAAATCACTAGTGATTGGAGAAATGAAAATTAAAACAACTCTGAGGTACCACCTCACATTTATCAAATTGGAAAATGTTGGATGCTGGAAGAGATGTAGGAAAACTGGGACACATGTACTGTTGGTGGAGTTGTGAACTGATCCAACCATTCTGGAGAACAGTTTGTAACTATTCCTGAAGGAGTATAAAACCATGCATATCCTTTGATTCAGCAATAGCTCTGCTAGGTCTCTATCCCAAAGATACCCCCCAAAAGGAAAAGTTCCTAATTTTACAAAAAAAAACATTTATAGCAGTTCTTTTTCTGGTAGCTAAGAATTGGAAATCGAAGGAATGCCCATCAGTTGGGGAATGGCTAAACAAGCTGTGGTACATAATTGTCATGGCATTTCATCATGCTATAAGAAATGAAAAACACGATGATTTCAGAAAAACTTGGAAAGACAAACTGATGCATATTAAAATGAACAGATCCAAGAGAACATTGTACATAGTAACAGCAATATTGTTCAGTTAAGAACTGTGAATAACTTAGCTATTCTCAGCAATGCAATGATCTTAGACCCTCCCAAAAGACTAATGATGAAGCATACTATTTGCCTCCAGAGAAAGAACTGTTGTGTTTAAATACAGCATGCTATTTTTCATTTTCTTTCCTTTTTCCTTTTATTTAAGTCTTGTTGTACCAAATGACTAATAGAGAAATGTTTTACATAATTGCACAAGTATAACCTTTATCTGATTGCTTACTATCTCAGGGAGTGGGGAGGGGAAGAAAAGAGGGAAGGATAGGATTCAGAACTGAAAACTTTAACTAAAAATGCTAAAGACCTAAAAAAAAGGAGTAACCTGTCTCTAAAAATTCTTTTAAACAGTGTGTTCCAGTGGAAAAGTACTAGATTCAAAGCAGAGAATTTAGGTTCAAATCCTGCCTTAGCTATTTATGACTTGGGTGAATTTGGTAAGTCAATAATAACCCATATGAAAGAACACACTAGTCAATACGCTGTTGATGAAAAATTCTTCCAATGTGCAAAACACAGTGACAGGCTCTGGAGTTAATGAGAGACAAAGTAAAAGTCTCTTTTCTCAAGGAAGTGTATCATGAGCAGACATGATACAAAGTCAGACTGTGATTAGGAACATAGTATCATAGATTTTGAGTTGGATACCTTAGGGAATCTTGTCAAACTCATTTTTACCTATGAGGCAACTGAGATCGAGAAAGATTTAGCGTCTTGCAAAAAGTGAAAGAGGCAGGGATTAAATAAAAGTACACTTAATTGGAAGCCAGTGATCTTTCTATTGTATTAGACAAAGAAGGGGTTGAGATGAAGAAAATTGGCAGAAAGAGTCATATTTACACAGGTAATGACTAATGCATGTTTGTCAATTGTGAAGGGAAAAATGGTTATAATTCAAATGATGAATGAATTAAATAATATTTGCATAACATCATGAATATATAGAATTTATTTCCCCGGAATTTTTCTTCCTTTATCACTCTATAATCATTGTCTTCGACCAAATTGGAACCATTTTGAATTATAACTAGAGTGAGACATTGAGAAAACCAAAAAGAAAGACAATCACTTTAGTGTTACATCCACTTAAGTTAAATCCACTTAATATGGATTTAAAAAAAAATTCTACAAATACTCCTACCTACATTTAATTAATTGTTATTTTTTAAACAACCATTTAGAGAACAAAGAACTGTGTCATACAAGTTAGGAAAGCTTGTTTTTCTGGTGTTTGGGGGAAATGAGAACTGGGAATCTTTATTTTCTACTAGCTCACATTTCAGCAAATATTCAATTTCTCTCCTGCCAGTAGTTAACTTATAAGAAACTCCTAAAGATGCAAATTTTAAATTCTCTGCTACGTGGGCTTTCTTTTTACTGGCAAGTATTTAGATGGACCAATGTATGGGTCTCATGGGATCCCATGATTCCAGATATATGATCATTGTGTAGTGAGAAAATTATTCTTAGCTCCACCTTCTGTAGTATAGTATTTGATACTTCAAGGCTCCATGATCTCCTTTGTATTGGTACTCTCTTAACTGGTTCACATTGCAAATGAAATACAACTTTCTTGTCCATGTCCTTCCATAAGTCTTTTATAGACATTCCTTACATAGACATTGGAGAAGCTGCCCTCACAACATTTCTGTTTAGTAGGCAAAATTGTACACAGGCTCAAATACTTACAGAAGGAGGTAAGATATGTTATGAATGGTAGAAACAAAGAACTAAGGGTGTTCAGTGTCCAGAGAAGTCACTTTTATATGAGTGAATCATAGAAGCTTTTATGGAAAAGGTGGTTCTTAAACATTACAGAAGTTCTTAACATGATATCTATGGATGTTTTTTGATTACTGTATTTCGATATAATTGCTTTATCTATAATCCTCTATATTTTGTTTTATGCAATTTAAAACACTACTCTAAGAGTTCACTAGACTTCCAAAAGTATGTATAACAGAAAAAAAAATTAAAAACATATGCACTAAAATATGGGCAAAATTTCAATAGGTGGTAAAGGGCCTCTGTTTTGCCTGAGGCAATAAATGTGGAGATGAAAAGATATAAGATATGTTTGAGGAATGGTAAGTAGTTCAATTTGTCTGGTGTGCACCATCCAATTAGGAGAGTAGTAGGAGATGAGAGTAAAAAAAAAAAAAGGTTAGACCCAAACTGTAAGGAAATTTGAAGTCTAGCCTGAGAGGTCTCATAGATCACTGGAGTCCTTTCAAAAGGGTCCATAAGTTCAAAACTATTTTTCTAATAATACTAAGCTGTTATTTGCCTATTTAGGCAACTCCTTAATTTTTTTCAGCTACATGTGTGTTTAAGACGATTTTCTTCCTATTATTCAACCAAAAACTATATGATCAACTGTTAAATGCATGAGTAGATAGGAGCATACAGCTGGTTTTGTATAAAGCTAGACACTAAAAAGATTTGGGAAAGTATGTTAAAAAATTCCATTCTCATTAATTTTTTTGGAAAGTACAGTTATTTTCATAAAATCTTATTTATTTTTACATGCAATGAGCTTATTTTCTTTTAAAATGAATCACTAAATTAATATTTTAGATCCATCAATTTTAAATACTAACATGGTAAGTATTGATAACCATAACCCACATAATAAGAAGTTTTTCAGGGTTTTCATTAATTTTAAGAGTGTAAAGAGGTCTTCAGACCCAAAAGTTTAACAAAAAGTTTAAACTCTATCAGATGGTAGCAATGGAGATAACGCTGAATTTTTCTGAATAATGGTGATATATAATCAAAGTATGTTAAAGGAAGATCACTCTGACAGGTATAGAAGAGGATTGGAACAGGGCAAAACTACAGTCAAGGGGTCCAGTTAAAAGGTAACCACAGACATGAGGTCTCCTTGTGGCCTGAATTTGGATGGTATCAGTGAGAATGGAAAGGAAGAGACAGATGTGAAACCCTTTAGCACCCTAGTCTGAACAGCTGAGCTGTCATTGAATAAATTAAACTGCTAACATTTTGCCCATTACTAAGTTAAAGAAAAGTATTCAACTGTTCTCTAGGGAACCAAACTTAACCAAGAACATAGAAAACATAATATGATTGAGTTATATTTTTAGTACAGTAGGCTAACTATTGCATATGTGCAATATGAATGTGGGCTTCCTGCTTCCAGCTGTTCTAAAACTGGTTTGTTTTTAAGC
Source organism: Gymnobelideus leadbeateri (assembly GCA_011680675.1). NCBI lineage: Eukaryota > Metazoa > Chordata > Mammalia > Diprotodontia > Petauridae > Gymnobelideus > Gymnobelideus leadbeateri. Next base: position 379,324 of record WOXC01006774.1, read on the forward strand.
TGTTCACTGAATAAATTTAAGGATAATTGTTTTGTAATGTTGAAAACTTTAGAGTAATTTTTGTCTTTGTAATTGAATAATCAAATCTTGTTAATGTCATTGGTATCTAAAATATTACCATAAAACATAATTCAGACATCCTGAATACCTCCAGATTAGTTCTTTGGCTTGCGTGTATTATATGGTTTTATCACATAGGCAACCAAGTACTTGGCTTTGACTTTATTTTAACTATTTATAATTCAAGGTTTTTAGTAACGCACAAAATCTCAATTTATTCTGTAAGAAAAATCCATAATTCAGCACTTTATGCTATGCGGCTCCTACATTGAGGAAGTCTAGTTTTACCCAAATTCTTTTGTAGCTGATAACCATTCTTATTTCCCTATTTGTCCCTCAATATGCAATGCAAAACTTCTTTTTGTTTTGTTTTGTTTTTTTTTTAGTTACTTGTTTTTAAGTCAATTTCTTTTCTAGGGTTTTCTCTTTAGGGAACAAAAGAGTATCACAATTTGTGGCTCAAATTTTCATAAATAGACCTAATCTGCATTCATAGTATCTTTCGATAATGACTCATCACACACAAAACCCTATACAGTACTCTCTATTTAGAGTCTTGTGTAGTCCATCTTCATAAGAAATCTATAAGGTAGGTTTCTCTTATGCCCCATTTATAGATTAGGAAAATGAGGTTTATGGAGTTGAGTTGATTGATACCTAAAGTCACATTGGTTGCAAATGGAAGAGGTTGAAATTTAATCTAGGATCCCTGACTCTCTGGGAATCCCTTTTCTGTAACAAATTGCCTCTCCTTTGAAATTCTATTTAGATATCTTGCATAAAGAATTTGCCTTACTTACTCATTAAGAAAGGAAAATTTCAATTTTTTTTAGACTTCAGTAGTAGTCAGTTAGAATGAAAGAATCATCTATATGGAAGGGACCTTGACATGATATCCAGCTCATTCCCTGCCCCAAGGAGAACTGTATTTAGTCTATTGATGGCCAGTTATGCCTGAAGATTTCCTTTTGAGCCATCTTGGAAATTAAAGTTATTTTCTGACCTAGAATTTTCTGTCTCTAAAAATTTCTGGTCTACAGTTCCTATTGAAAAAGGGATTCTACAGCTTCCTCTTGTTGTTTGTTGTTCAGTTGTGTCTGGCTCTTCATAACTTCATGGACCATAGCACTCCAGAGCCTTCTATCTTCTACTATCTCTCAAAATCCGTCCAAGTTCCTATTCATTGTTTCCAGGATACTATCCATCTTATCCTCTTCTGGCCCTCTTTACTCTTGCCTTCAATCTTTCCCAACATTAGGGTCTTTTCCAGTGAGTTTCATCTTCACATTGTGTGGTCAATTTAAGCTTTAGCTTCAGTATTTGACCTTTCGGTGAACAGCTTGAATTAATTTCATCAAGTATTAACTGATTTGATCTCCTTGCTGTCCAAGGGACTCTCAAAAATCTCTAGAACCACAACTTGAAAAAGTAGAATTCAACATAACATTAGAAAATTTTTGTGAAATTCTTCAGATATCCTTCATATTTTAGAGAAAGCTGAATGCTATGAATAAGAGCAAATTAAAAGCAAAGACCAACACCAAAACAATTCTCAAAGGTTAATTTTAAAATTGGTTTTTAAAGAATTTTGGCCTTTTAGGATATTTTTCCTTTGGATAGGACATACACATAAAAAATCTTTCAATAAATCAATCACCAATCATTTGTTAATCACTGACTATATGGCAAGTACTGCACTAGGTGCTGGGAGTATAAAGAAAAAAGAGGAAACCGACTCCACTCTGAAGTTTACATCTTAATGTGGGAAACCATTATGAACATTACGAGATTCATACAAAATAGATACAAAGTCACTTTGGTGGGGAAGGTGTTCACAGTCAGGAGAACTTGGATAGGACTCTCACAGAAGGCAGAATTTGAATTGAGGCTTCACAGACAGGGAATTAAAGAAATAGATGTGTGAAGGAAAAGAATTCTAGGCAGAGGAGACAGTCAATGTAAAGGCATAGAAATGGGAGATGGGACTGCTGTGTGTGAAGAACAAAAAATAGTTTAGTAAGGCTGCAAATCAGAGTGTGGAGAATGGAGTTATATGCAAGAACACATGAAAAATTAGGAATGGGTCAGGTTGTGAAAGTCTTTGATTGACAATGAAAATGGCTTATATTTGATTCTAGAAGTAACAGGGAGACTCATATTTGTTAAGTAGGCTGAGTGACATTGTCAGACTTGTGTTTAGAAAAATCACTTTTCCAGGGACTCTCCCCTCCCTTCCCCTCCCTTCCTTTCCCCTCCCCTCTTCTCCTCTCCTCTCCTCTGCCTGTTTCTTTCTCTCCTCCTTCCCACCTTCATCTCTACTGTCTGTTTCCCTATTCCTCTACCATATCAAGCTTAACACAGTTATCTTTATTCTCTCAATGAGGATAAATAATTAGTTCTTTCACTCTCTATACTCCAAAACAGGCTATTGGCATTGCTTTTGATACTTTTTTCCCACTTGATCCTCCCATCAAATCTGAAAATTAGCCTATTCTATTAATTTTAGATGGGATGAAATTTTAATCATCCTTCTATCCAACTGGTAATGTGTGTCTCATTTGTCAAAATCTCCTATTCTAGAAGATTCACAATCTCTCATCCTATGGGATTGTTGTCTAATTATTTTTTCATCTAGAAAATTCTTTTCTCCTTTTATTATATGTGATGCTTCTGTCATTGAAACTATACTTCTCTATTCTCCACTAAAATTAAGAACCTCTCTTGGGAGTCAATGAACACCAAACATGGAATAGAAGGAATTGTATTATTATTTGTTCATTCATGTCATTAGTATTTACAATTTTCTGTCTTTGAACTCCTCTACGAATGTGTTATCCCTGACTGTAAACTGCAGTCTTTTTGCACAAAGCCTATAACTGTGTCATGTGAAACTGGATAATTAGATACTTAGAATTTTTATTATGTTAGAACTCGAAAAGTCAGTGCAGACTATTTCCTTCAATTCACATTTTATAGATGAATAAACTAACACCCAGAAAGATTAAGAAATCTTACATCTTCATTTGTGTTAATGCTGATTTCCATTGTGTCCATTATGTTGTCTTCCGTGACAATAATGATAACCTTAGTCCATGTTGTCTCCCCCCCCATACTTCAGAATCCTTAAATATTCATTCTTCAGCATTTTCTCCTTTGTACAACATATAGAATGTAGCTTAAAAAAAGGAAAAATGAAAAAATCAGAGAATGAATATTCAATTTTCTTGAGGTTTGTAGTATTAGCAAGACACTGCCTCTTTTAGGGAAAATGTGTTATTAGCCTTGGTCACTCTGGGTCAGCAAAGAGCTATAATTGGCAAATTCTCATGGCAAGTTCTTTCACAGGGTGGAGCTAGGGTTAAAGGTTGTTTTAAAGTACAGTTATTCCTTCCATATCACAGGGGTTAGGGATGTGGTGATCCCATGATCTGGAAAATCCATGTAAAATTTCTTGACCCTCCCTTTTTACTAGAGAAGTCTGAATTATTATGGTATTAAAATGTTTATATCATATAATACTATGAATATATTTTATGCATTTCTGAGTTTCTAAACCTTTCAAGTCGTATCATCTGCTGGTCTTTCCATATCATCTTTGGTTTCTGCAAAACTTCCAAAATATTCCTATTTAATTTCTTGTGCTGACCTGGGATAAATCAAAACTATGATGGGGAGTGGTTATCATACAGTGTCATGCATCTAGGTATGTGGAAACAACTGAGTCAAACCATTCTAGGAAACAGGAAGTTGATATATAGGAAAGGAGAGAGAATATGAATCCATTAGAACAGATTCAAGAGAAGATGTCTGAGATTGTAATTCAGTCTCTAGCATGGAACAGATGGGAATGATGAATCTGGATTAGGATATAGTTAGAGGCTACTGGAATTGCTAAAGCATAGGTGGACCAGACACCTATTGATGGTCTCAGATGTCACAGAGAACATCTACTTCCTATTCCTGATATGTTGTGAGAATGTGACAAGGCAATGGAGTTTTTAATAAATAAATAAATGTATAAGCACACACACATATGTGTGTATAAGCATAAAATATATGTGCATATATACATTTATGTACACGTATATATCAATCATTACATGTAAGATTAGATTAAACTGAAGAAAAGACAATGTATCAATAATCTTGTAGAAGTTGCTGTGATATTATGTAATTTGCTACTACTACATTGTCACTAACAATGAATCAAATTTATACATTTCCTAAGAGAACACAACCTTGAATCAAATCTCATGGCAAAATTCATAGAACTGCTTTTATGTCATTCTATTCAGTATTTGTGTGGCTGGTAAATGAAAGTTTATTCTGCCAATCATATTATCAGCATTTAGTCCCTTGCACATAAACACCTATATTAGTATCACTGATCTGAGCTGTTATTGTATATCTGTGCATAGACACCTTCAAATGTGGCATATGGTGGAAATCTGATATGATAGTAATATATAACATAGAGGGATGATACTCAATCCTCATTATAATTTGGAGCATAAATATAGTCTAAGAAGGGAAGGATAAAGAGGCTGAGATTAGGTTTTATATACCCAATAATGAAAGGAAAGAAAACTTGCATCATAAGTTTGGGCAAGTTTTCAGTTTTAATAACCAAAAGAAGTCCATATTAATTTATCTTTAGTCAAATTACAATCAATTAAGATAATATGACATTAAAAAAAACGAAACCACTTGATTCTCTATTAAAGTCTTTCTCTGATGACTCAGAGCATGGGGTTACTAAAAAATAAAACAAAACTGCTGATGGCTTGATGAGTGATGTCAAGCTGTACTGACTTCAAACATAGAAGTATAAGAAACCTCTACATTACACCCACACTTGGCATTCCATTCCCTGCCCCTTTTTTTTTTCACAAATTTGTCCACCCACCTTGGGTCATCTCCTACAAAAAAGCCTTTCCTGATGCCCCCAAGATGCTAAATGCTTTCCCTTAAATTGATATATTTTCATATGTGTTGTGCCTCCTTATCATAAAGTTACCTCTTTGGATGAATGAAGAGAAAAAAATATCAATTCATGCTTACTATGTGCCAAACACTTTGGTAAGTTCTGGTGATACAAACTGAAAAATGAGACAGTCCCTTCCATTAAGTGGCACAAATTCTAAAAGGAATATCCAATACATATTTTAAAAAGTTCATCTGCCAACTGCTCCCTCTGAACACCTGAATTTTTTTTGTTCCTTTGTATCTTCCATTCCTAGTCCATAATAGGGTCTTTATGGGAACTTGTTGATTGAAAAAGCTGACTTGCTAGTTAGAGATGGTTGAAGCAGTTACTTGGTATTTTGGATGAGTGCTGGAACTGAAATGAAGAAGATCTAAATTCAAATTCAGTCTCAGACAATTTAGTAGCTATGTGTCTTTGAGCCAGGCATTTAACCTCTCTCTAATTTAGTTTCCTACTAGGTATAATGGGGAATATAAAACACTTACTTCTCAGGATTGTTGTTAGTTTAAAAGGAGACACTGTTTGCAAAGAGTTTTGCAAACGTTAAGGCCCTACTCAAATGCTATTTATTGTTTCTGTTTTTGCTGTGTTTGTCTACAAGTATTTGAAGAGTTGCTTCTTGGAAGAGTGGTCAGATTTGTTATGTTTGAATTTCTAAAACAACCACAAGGTGATGAGGGATGATTGACTTAATTCTATAACAGGAATAGAGCTCAAGCTTTCTCTAAAAGGTATTTTCATCAAGAATGAACAGAATATGGATTTCTTGTTATGCCAAGGTTTAACAATAATCTCTAGGCAGATTATTCCCAGGTTTATATATCTGGTCCAAGTCTGTTCCCTGAGCTTCAGTCTCACATTACCATTTGCCTATTTCTTGGTCACTCCAAATCAAACATCCTTGTACAAACTTAAACTGAAGTTTTCTTTCTTTAAACCAAGCCTTTCTGTATTGAAGTCACTGCTCTTTTCATTCTCTTAGGCTCATAATTCTAGCATTATCCTTGACTCTTCAATCTTAATCACTTTACATGTCAAACATTTCAAATCCAACATTTCACAGGACAAAATCTTATAATTTCTACTTTATAACATCTCTTGCACCTGACTCCTTTCCTCTAGTTATACACTTACCACTTCATCAACTCCTACCTAGATCATTACATCAACTTTCTGATTGGTCTCCAGGCCTCAAGTTTCTCTCCACTCTATCCTACGTACTACTCTCAAAGCAATTTTCCTTAAACAAAGAAATGGCCATGTGACTTTCCTACTCAGTCAACTCTAGTATCATCCTATTATTTCTATGAACAAATATAAAATCCTTTATTAGCCCAACACAAACTGATCCCAATCTCTCTTTGCAGCCTCATTGGATATTATACCTACTGTACTCTGATAACTAATGAAATTGGCCTTCCTTCTGTTCCTTACACAGGACACTCTGCCTCTGCTTTTTGTGGCTTTTCACTGTCCTAATTTCTGTAGTGTTCCCTCTCCTTACATCTCCCTCATAAGGTCCCAAATTACATACTCAAGCACCATCTTCTGCGTAAAGACTTTCCTAATCTCACCTATCACTTATGCTTTTCTTCCCAAATTTTACCTTTATCTAATTTCTATTATGTATTTGTACTTATTAACTCTATATTTGTGATGTGTATATTCTATAAGTCCCTGCCCCAGTATCACACAATGGCTATTTTTTGGGTTCCTATGGCTCAGAGTGATTGTAAATAGTAACTGTTTCTCTTTTGACCAGCAGCCCCGAAGGGTCTTCTCCTCTCAGTTTTTTTAAGGGCTTATTCCCTGAATCATTTTTTAAAGAGGCTTATTCACTGAATGTGTGTTACCTCACTCAAAGTGAGAACCTGAAAAGAACTTAGTCTAAAAGCCAGGGTTTCCTACTGCATCTTGGGCCATCCCCAATCATCCTGATGAATATGTTGCCCCTGGACCCAGATGGCTCTAGAGGTGAAAGTGAGGCTGGTGATCTTGCACAGTCCCCACACTCAAATCATCAAGTCAACTGCAAATCATGTCATCTCTCTGAAGTCATGGTCCACTTCAAGAATGAAGGAAAAACACAACACAATACAACAATTTTATAGGTACTTACTATTTTTTCTATTAGGATGTGAACTCTTCCCAAGTAGGGATTAATTTATTCTTTATGCCACCATTCTAAGTGATTATTAATGCCTGGCACCTAGTATGAACTTTAAAAGGCTCACTGACTGATGCATTACTAAGAACTACAACAAGGTACAGACATATGGTAGAAGTACACATAAGTCTACAGACTTTCTGGGCTTCTTCCCTGAAGTTTGAACACTTAGGAAGAGACACAGACATATGTGCATCACAGAAACTTCTTAGAAAACCAAGCTTCTGTAGAACCACATTTCTCACATCTTAGAAGCTCATCTGGGTCTTACTCATGGTCTTATGAAGGATCCAGACAATTGCATTAACAATTGCAAAAGTAGTTCTAGGTAATCACATATAATAGCCCCTATTATACTTCTTTAAAAAAAAATCATGTATTTCCATTAACACCCTTTTCATCTCAATTATTCCCCTCTACTCCACATACTACCAAAACACAAGTGAAATAATATTATTTACCTGTGAATAACTGGGAAGGGTCCATTACTTTGTTACCTTGCCAGACAGTGGATCTTTAAAAAAATGTTGGCCATGGTACTAAGCTATTCTGCTCAAAACATTGCCAACGTTTTTTTCTGCTTGCTTCTATGATGCAGAACTCAGAACAATTGTTGGAAGCAGCAGGGATTCTCATTTTAAACTTCAGAGATTCTCAACATATGTAGGGAGAAAAAAACTTCCTAAAAATTAAATAGATCTCAAAGTGAATCATGTGTCTCAGGGGAGAGACATTACATCCCCATTACAGAAGGACTTCAAGTAGAGGTCAGAGTCTTTCCTATCATCAGATGACTCAAACAGAAGCAGAGGATGTTGTAGTAGAAATTCCAACTGGTACATGTTAAATTTCATCACCTTTGAATTACATTCAAACTCTTAAAATCCAGGTAAAATAAACCATTAGTAAAACTTAAAAATGTAAGATTTGATTATGTAGGCCATTAAAATAAAATAAAAATTATGCATATAAAAACTATCAATCTGTAGCTTACCATACATTTGAAAATATTATTTAACTGTCAAAAAGATTATTTGTAATATTGTGTATATAAAATTGTTGCACTTTTCCAAGGAAAATGAAATGCAAATTTTGATTGAGATGAAAAACATCAACCAAATTTCTTATTTCTTCAAATACTTGGTGTGCATTGTGTATAATATTAAAAGCTTATTAAAGTTGCAAATGGAAAAAAAAACCTAGTTAAAAGAAATATTCTTTTGACTTCACAGTGGTGTTTTGATTATTTTTATTATTATTTAACATTTACTGAGCACCCATGCTGATCTAGGCACTAATTTAATGTTTATGAAGTGCCATGAAGTACTGAGATGAAGGGGGCCAATCTAGCATTATCATATTTATGAATTCAAAATATCTATTAATCATGTTTTATTAGTGCTATGTTCTTTACTGTTTCTTTTAAGTATTACTGATTATCATCCTTTTATTCTTATTAGATGTTAAAATATTTTATAAGTATCAGATTCTTACAACAGAGAATTATTTTTAGTTTGAATGATAAAACAAGTTTAGAATTTTAGTAATAATTTCATGTTCTTGGTGGATGTGAGGTCATCATCAACAAAGGTGAAAAAAAAAACCCACCAAAGGTGAAGTAGAAATGTTTTAGGACCATGATAGATTCTAAGGAGTCATTTTATCTATTCTTTTTTTAGATAATGTAATTTATATTGTATCTCCAATAGATAGCATTTTTCTATTTGCTGACTACACTCAAGATGGATACTCCATAATCTCCTTCTTTATACATTCAAAATTTTTAACCCTGCTGATTAACAGGGGAAAACTTACTCTGCCTGGTCCTTCTCCATTCATCTATAACATCCTTATTCTCTTTTCTTTCCTAGTAGCTAGTTCCCTTACCAGGTCACTTCCATTGAACTCCTGTATCTATAATCTTTAAGAGCTGACTGAAGAGAACCATATCTCTCCTTATGAAAACATGAATTTTATTGGGCCTCAAAGATATCCTGAAGAATGTAGTGAAGATACATCCATGTGTCTCGCCCAAAGAACTGGTAGGAGTTTTATGTAAAGATGCTGCAAGATTACTCTGCACCATGGACTCCCTGTCATTTTCTGAAAACTGCATAATCAGCTCTCTGATTATGTACTTGTTATTACACATTTCTTGACCTTGCCATCCTGCTTTAGAAGTATTTGACTTATCCCCAGGACGGTGTATTGCTGGGATAGTGTAGTATGAAATTGTCAGCTGCTAAACCAGTCTGAGGTTTTATGTGATACCTTATGGTCTCCTTCAGTGATCTATTAGGTTTATCTAGTTAAATTATGAGACCTTGAAACATAACAAATAAAAGGTCCTATTACTTCCAGCACCAATCTGCTCATCTGTTTTATCTATAAGTCTCAGAAATTGATCCCAACAAACCCTCTTTCACAATGCAGTATTTTTTTTTATTTCACCAAAATCATTTGTACTAGTTTTTTTCCTATTCAATCCCTTACATGCTGACTTATTCTGAAATGTAAAACATATTAGACATAAAATCATAGCCTTTTAAATTACTATTTTGTAGAAGAAATAACATGGGCTCCTCCAGCTGAAAACTATTATTTCCTCATATGATGTTCAATTTTTATCCGAACTTCAGATTTTGTCAAATCAATGTTTCTATAAGAATATATACACCTTGCTTATAGATAGTGTAATATATATTCAATCTCCCCTGGTGCATAGCGCAGTGAATTGAACTGTAAATAGTAAGCACTAATGGAGGTTTGTTGAAAGAATGGATGAAATAATTAAGTAAAAAGAGACATTAATTTTGAATAAGATTTAATTAAGTGCTTTATTTACCAAATGGGTCTGCTCAAAATAAGATTAAGCCATAGAAAACCATCTCATTCTTTATTTCACTTTACATGTATTAAAAAAAATTCTATCACATTGTTCACTGAGCTCACTGTAAGTCTTTAAAATCTCCATTAATTATTCTGCTCATTTCTAACATACTAAATGAAATGCTACATTTTTTCCTTGATAGATGAATTTAAAGACACCTAGATACTCTGTCCACCTTTGGGTTAAAAATCATAAAAAAAGCAAAGCAACGATCTCATGAAGCAGTCAGTATTTATTACAAGCTCAAGGAAACCATCAAAAGCCAATGCTATGTTGCTTGTCAAGAGAATTCATCAATAGACCAGTCACATGGTAGTTCCATCCAGATGTAACTTGAAAGATGCTAACACAAGTGTCTGATGGAAGTCTCTAAGGAGACAGATGCCAGTGTTGGAAAAATAGCCTACCCAACTTCACACTGGGGTCTCAGCAATTTATATCACAGATGGGGCTGCCAGAAAATATTGGTGGGTGTTTGAAAAACATGACCTAATCTTTCTGTAATTGGGGAGGTTTTCTAATTGTGTAATAATTGGTTTCACAGTTGAATTTCACAACACTAACTGCCTTTTACAAGTTAAAATATTAGCCAGGCAAATGTTTTAATTCTTCCCAAATGCATGTTCTTAGTAGATTTCTCACATTTGAGTTAAAACAAAACATTACATATTGTACCTTTGGGGAGGTATTTAAGGACTTTTTCAGAAAATATTTTTGATCTCCATTTGTAGAAGAGAGGGAGTCTAATTTAGCATAGAAAGTACTATATTCAAACCACAGGAAACCTAGGTTTAAATTTTGTCTGACACTTGCAATATGCATACATGTAAATTACACAAACATTTCTATCTTCAGTTTCATCACCTTACAATGGAGATAGTAATAGTCATACTATCTCTTTCTTGGAATTGTTGAGAGAAAAGAACTTTGTAAGTATTTAAGCACTACAAATATGTTATTATTATTTCATTCTCATATTAGTTTGAGGACACTATCTTACTATTCTTTTTATGTTCAATAATCTGAAGAATATTATTCAGGTAGATAACATGGCTGCCTTTTATAATTCATTAATTTTTTTTTATTGGTTATAAACTTACATTCTACAGGCTCACTGAAAAAAATTTTCAGGACAGCTCTAGTGGTAGGCAGAGTGATAGAGAATGATGTCTATTCCAACCTGTTTCATATGGTTTTGGTTTCCCTCATCAGGTTCTTATATTTTGAAACCTTTTCATTGAACATCACTTTGATACTATAATTATACAAGTATTACAAGTACAAATTGAAGAGAGCCCTGGTTTTTGGTGAAAGTTAAAATATGTTTTCTGTGTTAATGAGAGAAACCTTATGGATTGTTATCTGCTTCAGAAAAAAAAGAATATAGATTTAATAGAAATGGACTGATTATTAGTATATAATGGGAAAATATAGGAAAATTTGTAAATTTATAGTGTTTTGTTCCATAGGACAATACAAAAGAAATAATGGAATTATACAATCAACAGATGCTTAAGTCTCTGGGTATTAACTGGCTAATTTGCTATTTTATATTTTAATTTCTGATATATGCATCAAAATGGGGGGCTTTGCTACGTTTTTGAAAAAGTTGGCTTGTCAGAACATGTTTGACTGGAGTTTAATTCACAAAACTTCTAAGTGCTTGCATGAATTGCTTAAATTGTTTTTCTCTAGCACCCCACTATATCCTGCTATGCTTTCTGACTACATATTTAATTTACTTAGAAATCAAAAGGAAAATGCACATCCTTTCAGCTGCAGAAGATATTATGCATATTTAATGTATAAAAAATTTAAACCCTTGCTGTTTAAATAGCATTCTAAGGCTGATAGGAATATGACTTAAAAATTAAATATTGTTTCTATTTTTCTCCTTTAAAAAAACTATTAACAGTAGTTATTTAAAAAGTTGAATAAATTAGATGAACTTAAAGTTTTCCTTGTTGAATTTTAACAAATTCAATGTATTATTTTTAAAAGCAACTAGATTTTCCATGAAATACTAGGTAAAGTGTGTCCTGCTGCTATTCTACTCTCCAACCAGACCACCAGGGACCCTGATCGGGAGAAGCCAAGCCACTCAACTCTGAATTCCATGAAAGCATCCACCCTCATCTTCACCTAGGCCTTTTTCTACCATACTACAATACACATTTCTCACTCTACTCAGCCTTTCCACCTTGCTGAGCAGTATCATTAAATCGATACTGATATTGCTTCTAGAAATTATATGCCATCTGACTGTCTTTTCATTCCACTCACTACCCTTTGATTTCCTAGACCAAATAATATCCTTTTCTGACCACCAACCTTCTTCTTTTTTTTTTTTTGCTTTTTGGAGGGCAACTGGGATTAAGTAACTTTCCCAAGGTCACACGGCTAGGTTTTTGTTTGTGTGGGTTAAGTGTCTGAGGCCGGATCTGAACTCAGGTCCTTCTGACTCCAGGGCCAGTGCTCTACTCACTGTGCCACCTAGCCGCCCCAGACCACCAACCTTCTATATGTGTTGTCTTCCTCATTAGGAAATAATTTCTGGGGGCCATATTATGTTTTATTTGTTGCCCTAGAGCTTAGCACACTGTTTGTCACATAGTAAGCATTCAAAATGCTTTGAAAATTAGTTCATTTATGCTTATTGACTAATTCTTATAACTATAAATTAGAGGATATCAAAAGAAGGACCAGAGTTAGGGGATAGGATGATGTATTGGAAATAGCTCTGGACTATGAATCAGAGGCTCCAGGGTTCTGTTCCTGGCTCTGTCCCTATTAACTGTGGAATATTATAAATAATTGAACATCTCAGGGACAAATTTTTTTTTTTTTAGTGTAAAATGAGTGCGTTGAATTAGGTGATTGTAAAGGAATCTTCTAATTCTACCATATTATGATTGTAAGAATAAGAGATTACTGGCAGGTAAAATATAATTTGTTTTGCATGTATGTATGTATGTATGATGTATTTAGGATCATAGGACAATGGAATGTCAGAGATAGGAGAGATCTTAGAAAACCAGCTCATTAATTTTTAGGTAACTAGTGGAAAGGAATATGGATCGCAATAATAGGTACTTTTCATTCTTTTGGTTTTTTCTTTATTGTTATTCTGAGATCTTTTGTCCTCAGTACCTTACACATAGTTGTTTTTGTTCCTTCGTTTTCAAAGAAGATCAATAACATCATTGGGTGATGTTTAAGTGAGTCAGAGTTGCATAAGTTATCAGCCTCACTCTCCCTTCCAGAGTCATCAGAGTCCAGTGGCAAGGCAAAAATCAAGATGACTGGAGACTGGGATTCAGGACTTCCTGACTAAAGGTCCAATGTTCTATCTAGCTGCCTAAATCTGGAACCTGAGTCTGTGTAAATGTCATGACTTTGTGACAATGTAAGAAGACTTCATATATCTGCCCTCACTGAGGAATCATAGAAGCATATTACATAGTAGTTATCTAATAAACATCCTTAGAGTGATATAAATGTGAATGATTAATCATTATTGTTATTGTTCAGAATACTTCCCCTTATTTATACTTTCTACCTAGCTATTTTCTTCTACTCACTTCTCAACCCCTTGCATATTGGCTTCTGAATATATAATTCCACTTAGACTGCTCTCTTCAAGGTCACCTACAATATTTTAATTGGTAAATGTCGCCATCCTCATCCTTTCTTATTTCTCTGAAGCACTTGACACTATCAAGTCTCCTCTTCTGTTGAATACTCTCTTCCCTGGGCTTTTGTGGCTTTCTTTTATCAATGACTTTGTTCATTCCTTTTTTAGGTCCTTTTATAGACATTAACCATATCCTTCTTCCCTCTCCATATGGGTTACCCTAAGGTTATGTTTAAGTCCCTTTTCTCTTCTTTCTCTATTCTCTTTTCATAATCTCATCAGCTCCCAATTTATTCAGTTTTCATCCTTATGCAGATACATCATAAATGCATATTTAATTTTCCTCTTTCTGTTGAGCTCCACGACTGAAACTCCAACAGCCATTTCCAACTGGATGCCCCATAGGCTGTTCAAATTCAACATGGCCATAATAGATTTCATGATTTTCTCCCCAAATCACCTCTTTACTTAACTTCACCGTATCTATTGGGTGAAATGCCATTCTTCTAATTCTTATTCTCAACATTTTCCTCCTCCTCACAGCTCGTATCTTATTAGTTGCCAAGTTTTTTTCTACCTTATCTCTGTGACGTTTTTCTAATTTTTTTCTTCTCCATTTGAAAGGCCACCATCCTAGTTCAGGACCCCATAATCTTTCACATGGACTATTGAAATAGTCTCCAAATTAATCTCCAATTTTCCATCCTTTTCTGTTTCCAATACATCCTCTATCACTGATATTACTGAAACATAGTTCCGATGACACTACTTCCTTTTTCAAAAAGGTCCAGTCCTTCCCTATTGTTTATAATACAAAACATGAACTGCTCTTTTAGCATTTAAAAATCTTCACAGTCTTCAACCCATCTTTTCATACTGATTTCACATTACTCTTCCTAATGTACTCTATTTTCCAGTTAAACTGGAAAGACAATATTCTACTTCTCATTCACAATTCCATTTCCAATCCCCATACCTTTGTACATGTGCTCTCCCATAAATAGAATATTATTTATTCTCATCTCTTTCAGAATCCACAGCTCCATACATTGATGAGTATAACTATCACCTCCTATAAGACACTTTTTCTATTTTAATACAATGCAATAAACGTTTATTAAATACCTTCTATGCACCAGGTACTATGCTAAATGCAGTAATAAGAAAAGAAATACAGCCCCTGTCCTCAAGGAGCTTACAATCTAATGGGGGAAGAAAATACACAAAAGGAGAGCTGAAGTGGGGTGGGGCACCAGAGGGTATCAATCATAAGGGCATGATGTCCCATGAAGTTCAAACCAATTGCTTCTGAAGGAAAGTGGAGAGTTACCTGGAAAGTTCAAATCCAAGCTCTCTACAAAGAAAAGCTTTTGGAGGGGTTTAGTGTCCCATTTTCTAGGCCTCTAACCATAAGGGAGAGGAATCTCAGGAAATTGAGGTTTGAATGTCCAAAACTGAGTTAATCAGCACAATGATGAGATTTCAGGTGATCATTTTATCTTTGGGGTTCAAAACAAGCAGAGCTGCTGTTGAAAAGTGGAGAGATATCTCCCTGGAATTGATGCTTCTGAAAATGACTTGAAATTTATTTTTTATGTATCTTGTACTTATATATCTGTATAATATATATTATAATATATATAATATATAACATAATATATAATATAATATAATCTCCCTAAAGGTACCAAGTTTTTATGGACCTGCATGGTTATGCTAGGACTATATCTTCTACAAACTAATATTTTCTATTCCTAATAGGAATTTAATAATTGTTGAATGAAGGAATGAATGAATACTCCATACATACACAGCCTTGGATGTGGAAATATATTTGAATTTCATAATAATGCAACATAAATTCATAAATATCTAGGAAATAATAAAATGCACCATAAATGGCACATATGACAGAACTAAGTTATCAGTTTGAGATATATGTTTTCATTTACCGCATTGGATGTAAATAATTATAATACTATAAATGAATCAATTAGTAATTTTTAAAATGAAGTTGTTATTATAATTAACAAATGGCAAGTTGAAATTATAATTGATATTCTGGATAGATACTTCATAATTTATAGGATCACAGATGTAGATAGAATTAAAAAATGCCTGAAAAGTTTTAAAGTCCAAACTCTTTATTCTGAAGAGACCCTGAAAGACTAAATGACTTGCTAAGATATGTGAAGTCATTAAAGGAGTTGTGCCCTTCACTGATTCAAATTGCTACCCATCTATACCATTTTATCCTATGTCATTCTTGTCCATGACCTTATAGAAATTCTCTACCCAACATTATGGAATCATTCTTCTAGGTCTCTGGACATTATATCGACCACCATAAAACCTGTGGACTATCATTTATTACTAATTATTGCAATATGATTGATTCACATCCTTTTTTTGGTCCACATTTCTAATGACATCCTTAAATCTGCTTCTCCTATGTAAACTATCATTGGTAATATATAGCAGCCTATGCATAATTGCAATGTATCTCTTCAATTTTCATTCTTTGGTGAATGGTATAATATGACACTGGGAAGCTTGTGCAGTGCACAGAACACCAGGTCTGGGGTCAGGAAGACTCATTTTCCTGAGTTCAAATCCAGCCTCAGACACCTATTATACCTGTGTTGACACTGGGCAAGTAACAATCCTGTTTGTATCAGTTTCCTCATTTATAAAATGAGCTGAAGAAGAAAATTTAGAAACAAAGAAAAGAAACGGATGAGGTACAGGCTCTGGGAATCCCCTGGAGCTCTCCTCGAATCTTTGAGGTACAAGCTCTGGGAATCCCCCTTGAACTCTGATTAAATTGTCCCATTTGATAAGGCATTTGCACAAGGCCATAAGCCTTACGTTGTGGCTGGGCCCAAACCTCTGTTACTAGCCTAGTCCTCCATTATCCATCCACTTCCCACCCTTGAGCGTATCAAAATATCAATCTACCCCTGAACTGGCCTAGCCCACCATTGTCTGTCTCCAGAAACTTCCCACCCTTAATCACTCATTGACCTCATCTGACTTCTCCTAAAGACCCTCCCCAAACTCCTCCTCTAGAACACCCCTAGATTCCTCTCACAACTTTCTGTATATAAAATCCCATCTTCCCTCCCTATGTGTGTGAGGGCACCATAGAATGACCTAGCACAGACTTATTCTGTGCCTAATACAAGTGAACTTTTAATAAACTTTTCTTTTCTTTGGCTGAGAAGACTTGAGTCTAATTCATTCAGCGGGACCTGACATGTTGGTATTTTGGGGTCTCCAGAGCAACCCTAACCCTCTTTGTGGGTAACCTCTTCAACACAGCTAGTGTCTGAGGTCAAATTTGAACTCAGGTTTTCCTGAATCCAAGCACAGTGCTGTGTGTACTGTGTCACCCATTTGACCCTATTAATGAATTCCCTATATACCAATGAAGTTTAAATGCCATGGTCTTCATATTAATTGTGGATTGGTGATATATTACTGGGTGATATAATTTGTACCCCCCCAAAATGGATGGACATTTGGCCAAGACTTCTCAAGGTTCTGGCAAGTAAAAAGGGATAGGCTGGCAGTTAAGGGATAAAGGAGACTTGGGAGATATGTAGAGAAAGGCAGAGGCTGTTGAAAGGGCTCCAGAATGACCATGCTTCCTTTGCAAAGGCCAATGTTATCCTCCATGTTAGGCAATCCAGTTGGAATCTGGGTGGTAGTATATCATTCCATTCAGCTGCTGAACCTAGGTAGCTGAGGGGCTGTCCTTTTTCTCCTGACCTCTCCTGCATCTTCATCTGGATGGAGTACAAAGAAAATCCATATTCTAGTCTATATTCCCCAGTTTGTAACTTTTTTTTTTGTTCCCATCATAAAAGCAGGTGATGGTATACTCAATAAAGTGCTAGAGTCAGGAAGGTATCAGTTCAAATCTGACCTCAGCCACCTGCTAGCTGTGTCACCATGGGGAAGTTACTTAAACCTCTGTTTGCCTCAGTTTCCTCAACTGTAAAAGGGGATAATAATAGCACCTATCTCAGAGGGTCATTATGAGGATCACATGAAATAATATTTGTAAAAAATGCTTAGCACAGTGTCCAGCAGATAGGAAACAATATATACATGCTTTTTACATTCCCCAGACCCTTCCTGACTTGAGGGATACTTGTAATCATTGTGGGTGTATGTGGAGTAGCCCTTATACTGTACAGAGTCTATAATGTACAACAGAGGCCAATAAGGACTGAACAACATTCTAGTTTTATGAATAATTACATAATTTTCAGAACAAGTATACTTTTCAAAATGCAAGTTTGGATTCTATATTCATAGGTGGAATCTAAACCCAGGTGTTCCTGGCTCCAAGACCAGCACTCTGTTCATTATACCAGGATGCCTCTAGTAAGCAGACCTCAGGGTCATCTACATTTATGTACAAAACATTGAGCCACCATGAAGAACAAAAAAGCAGCCTAAATGTCCATTATCAGGCCAAAGCTATTCCTCTTTGCCTTTCCCTGAAGCTGCAGGTGGAATAAAGCTATAAGTTGTTGCAATGGATAGAGAGAACAGTCCCAGAGGAGTACAGTGGTTGGAGCAAGGTGTGTTCTTTGAAGATCTCATCCCAGAGGAGAGCACGGATCCCTTGTTCTCCATAACAGGGCAATGTTATATACATAAATATAGATGACAGTGAGGTATGCTTACCAGGCATCCTTGTAGAGTGGACAGAATATTGGAGTGGGAGGCAGCAAAGTCTGGGTTTGATTTTTACCTCTGAAAATTTATAACTTTGTGACCATAATCAAGTTTCTAGGTCCCATCAAGCCTAAGGTAGGCATTACAGAGACTGTTAGCCACTTGAGAAGTGAGGATCAAATGGGGCAGTATATATGGAGTGCTTTGTAAACCTTAAAGTACTATATAACATACAGTTACTCTTTATTGGCAGCTCCGATATGTTTGAACTGTGAACTTTAGGGATACAGTCAATAAAGCCAATGTCTTGCTTAATGGAGAAAAAAATGGTGGCAGAATACAAGGGCAAGGAGTAAATTTTAGGGGGTAGTAGTTGCTGCATTGGAGTCAGAAGAGAATAGCAAAAAAAAAGTAAAGGCCAGGTTGTTTAATGATGAAAGATAATGAATATCAGCTGTGGGACCAGTTAATCATAGAACCAGGAGAGTTGGCTGAAAACAATACGTATGTGATATAAATGGCATCAAAGGTGTCAGTAGCTAATCCTCAGTAACTGTAGTTCTTACATTGAAGTTATTTCATTAAGAATTCTTCTGCAGAGATGTGCATTTAACTGGAAGAAGAACACATTGACTAGTTAACATCTTGATACATATTAGTTTCTATGACTAAATCCACCTTAACTACTGCAATAATGGGGGGGAAAGTACGTATTAAGGGAATGGGAAACAGAATGGATAAATTTTGCTGGCCCATGAAAATAAATGTTTATATTATGAGGTTACTGCCCATTCTGTCTCACTATAGTAGAGACAGGGAAGGAATAACCTATGTAGGAACTTTTTACTTATAGAACTCCCCCAAATAAAATCATAGGATCTCAGAATCAAAAGTAGTAACCACTGAGATAATCTTTACCTGGACCTGCCACTTTTATGAAACTTTCATGATAGGTGGTCTTTAGTCTTGAATGTTAAGATCATTTTTAAAATTTACACAGCAGCCTTTTTCATTCCTGGGTAGCCCTGATCATTAAGAAATTACTCTGGATTGAGCCAAAATTTGCCTTTTCAACTTTTTCACCCCTTAGTTTTACTTTTGGCTTTGAGGGACTAGAAGAAAAAAATCTAATCCCTTGTTCACACGGTAATTAATGTACAGACTTTATTTCAAATCCCAATAATATGTATGATCTGGGATAAATCATTCAACATTTCTCTGCCAGTTTCCACTTCAGCAAAATAAGTAAATAAATGGAATGTTCCTCATAAGATAATTATAAGAATCACATATAATGTATTAAATAATTTGGCAATTTATTAAATATTAGCTATTGTTGTTATCGTTGGTCTAATCATTGTCCTTATTATCTTCTTTTCCTTTCTATACAATACCTTCCCAGTTTTGAAATGATCTTTCTATGTCATGTTTTCAAGTTTCCCCAACAGTTTATTGCTTTACATATTGTCAATGTCTTTCTTAAAATTGTGATTATGTCTTAGTTAAGAATGATGATCTTGTTCTAGATACATACATTCAATTTTTTGGCAGTCATATCACACCATTGATTTGTACTGACCTTGTTTTCTCCTAAAGTCCCCCAATATTTTTTCCACATGAATTGCTATCTAGAGCAACTCGTTTATTGTGTACCTATTCAATCAACCATTTGGAAGTGCAGGATTTTCTATTGATCTCTAGTAAATTTCTTGTTAATAGATTTAGCCTGAGGTTTCTGTTTTGTAATGCTTCCAGCCAGACAACTGAATGATAATGTTTAATATTCATTCTCATTAATTACCTCAAAACAGCAAGAAATGAGTAAATGAAGTAAATGAACAATTATAAATACAGGAAAGGAAAATAATCCTTATAAGAAAAATGAGACTTGGCCTAAAAGGGAAACAGAAAGGCCAAAGGAATAAAGAAACAATTTATACAAACATACATAAGAAACTTTTACAAAATTGTATGTAGTAAAAGTATTCCAGGAAAAATCTCTAAAAGAAGATAATAATTCTTCAATAACTACAACTAGTCCACTCTCCCACCCCAACAAATGAATAGAGTGGCCACAAGAGACCTAATTGTAAATAGAACCTGATGAAAATATAACCTTTTAAGAGACAAGCTCAAAAGGAAAATCCTTTAGTGAAGATGGGAAAATTTTGTTAAAGTAGGGGATACCACAGAAAAAAAGAGAATGGACAATACAAAAAAGGAACATACTTTAACCAGAAATAGCAGAAAAAAATCTAAGGAAAGTAGAATTGAAGGGACATATGAAATCATTACAAATTATAGCAAGTGCCTTGAAGATAGGTTCACTAAGAAAACTTATGAATCATTAACCTTCTAGGAAAATATTATTTAAAAAAATTCGGGATACTATATTTCATAAAATCAGGCAAGAAAATTGCCCAGGAGTGTTGGCACTAAAGAATAGAGTACAAATTGAGAGAAGAGACCTGGGTTTAGTTCACATCAAAATATCGTCATCAAGCCCCATGGTTTCAGGCTTGCAAATAAAATCTTATAAGTGGTCATGAAGAGACAACTCAAATATCAAGAAATTCTTGTAGAATTCGCCCAAGATTACTTATCAAAAAAGAAAAGAAAAGAAATATAAAGGAAGGAATAGGATATACTTGAAAGGCTCAAACCAAAAAAATTTATTTCTTTAGAAGTGAGCATAATCCTACAGCAGCAAAAAAAGTTCTCACATAATTAGTGACTTCTAAGCATTCCTTTTGAGAAAAAAGAATTGATTAGTCTTTGACAAGTAAATTCAGTGAACAATAGAAATAAGAAAACCAAACAAGTCAAAATAGCTTAACTTTCAAAGTGCAAGAGCATAGTCCCTAGGGAATCTTTCCTTCTTTATGAATCATGAGGGGAAAAGAAAGACAATTATAAATAAAAT
This sequence comes from Gymnobelideus leadbeateri, assembly GCA_011680675.1. Taxonomy (NCBI): domain Eukaryota; kingdom Metazoa; phylum Chordata; class Mammalia; order Diprotodontia; family Petauridae; genus Gymnobelideus; species Gymnobelideus leadbeateri. The sequence goes on from WOXC01006774.1 coordinate 400,674, forward strand.
AATAAGGCATTAACAAAAGAAAATTACTTGACCCTAATAGATTTTGTGAAATCAAGCAAGAAAATTACCCAGAAATTTTGATACTAGAGGGTAAAGCACAGATTGATATTCTCCACAAGGAACCTATAGAGAGAACACTTAGGTTTAACTCATCTCAAAAGGTAGTCAAGTTCCACAGTTTCAGGGTTAAAAATTTAAATCTAAGTACATAAAAGAAAAGATTACAGAATAAATGAACAAAAAGGAAGAACCTTAAAACTGAAATATTACAGATGAAAGTCATTCAAAAATGACTTTCAAATAAGACAAACAAACGAGAGATGGGCATGAGGAAAATATGAAAAAAAATGACCATAGTAAAAGTGGAATAAATTAATCAGGGTATTAGGCTGTGTTTGGGAGGGATATTCTACCCTTAGTTAGAAAATGGAGTTGGGGAGGGAATTTCTCCATAAAAAAGAAACTATATCCATCAGGACTGATAACAGAAAACAAAGTGGAAAGATCCTGTGATTTGGGTCAGGGTCAGAAGGGAAGGAGATGCCAGAAGACCTAATCCACTCATTTGTTTTTCTTTCCTTCCATACTAAAAAAAAAAACAAAAACAAAAACAATATACTGCAATTTGTTGTGCTAAAGGGAAACACTCAACCATTATAATACTGAGTATTAATGGATGAACAGATCCATTAAACAGGAGAAAGATGCAGTATACATCGGAAAATTAAAGTGAACATTTTGCTGTTTACAAGAAACATTCAGAACATAAAGATTCCCACAGAATTATTATTTGGAGTTGGCATAGATTATTATGCTTCTTATGAATCCAAACCATGAATGGACATCATAATATCAGAGAAGGAAAAAGTAAGTTTTAGATCTTTTGGAGAGAGACAAAGAAGGAAATTACATTATTCTCAGAGTTCATTGAAAAATATAAAAGTTAAATATGTCCACATAGCTATCATATATCTATATCTTCTACGTATCTGTTGACTGAGTGACATAACAGCTAAGTACTTAAGGCAAAAATTAATTAAATTACTAAAATACGTAGTTTGCAAAACAAAGACTTGGGGACTTCAACTTGCCCCAATACTCACAACAGAAGAATAAAAAAATAAAAAGCTATTATGAACACAGAGAGATTTTAAAGAAAAACACATACATATGTGAGAACTTTGCTGATTATTAAATCAGAATTGTAAGCAATATCTTTCTGCTTCAATATAACATAATCCCTTTAATATTGTTCATGTCCTATGGCATATAGAGAAAAAATGCTAAAAGTCAGAATTATTGATTATAATTTTTATAAACCATGATGTGATAAAATTGTATCAATATGGCAACTATGAATAAATGGAGATTAAACAATGTTGTCCTAAATATTCAGGGTGTCAAAGAACAAGTTAGAAAAATGTTAAAAATTACAGTGAAACAACAATTTTATAATGTACCAAAATTTATTGAAACTAAAGAAATAAAGAAAAATGTATATCTGTTGATATATAGGAGTTAAAGATCAATGATTTGTGAATTTATATATAAAGCAAATTAATAGTCTCCAAATAAATGCAATTATTGAAATTTTGAAAATAAAAGAAGAGAAAAAAGTTGATAACCAAATGCACTGTGCTGATAGACAAGACATTAATTTGCTTTTAAAAAAGACAATGAAAAAAGTCATCAACTAATTGATTAAAAGAGAAGATAGAATACAAGTGATTTACTAATATAAAACTTAGAGCAAGAGATGAAAAAGGAAAAATGTCTAAAGCTTCCACACTCAGTTATATAGAATTGACACTGAAAATGTTAATGGAAGAGATACTTTCAAAAGTATAAGAGATGAAAATAAATAAAATAGGGAAAAGAAATTGTAAACATCCCTTATCTCAGAAATAGAAATTGATAATCCACAAATATGCACGCAAAGGAAATACACTACCCTAACACACACACACACACACACACACACACACACACACACACACACACACACACACACACACCCCAGGCATTTCAAAAAGCAAATACTCTACTATATAACCAATTAGCAAAAATATGGGGAAAGACACCTTACAAAATACATTTATAAGGAAAATGATTCTGAAAACTAAAATCAAATTAAGCAGAGAAAGAAAATGAAGACCAATGAATTTTGATACAAAATATATTGAATAAAACATTAGCAAAAATGAAAGCAGTATCTTTTTTCTCCCAAATCACAATTATGTAGTAATAGTTTCCAAAAATGCAAAGATGTTTAAACATTCAGAAAAAAATAATATCAACATCAATTTTATTAGTAATAGAAATAAGATATTTTGATCAATCAAGGAAGAAAAGACCTTGAAAACAGCACTCATAAACTGAAATGTTAAGAAAAATTGTAATAAAAGGACCTTTCCTCGATACAATTGAAAGCACATCTAAAAAGAAGAGTTAACATGATTTCTAATCCATGAATACTGGTAATTTTCTAAGTTAAATCCATGATGAAGAAACACCTCCACTACTTGAATTGTGCTAATATTTATGAGGAAAGAAAATTTAAATAAATGGTAGACAAAGAGAAGGTAAAGTAATTTCTATTTATAGATTACATGATAACTTAGGAAATTTAGAGGTTTGTGTTTTTTTGGTTTTATTTTTTTGCTTTTTGGAGGGGGGGAAGGCAGGACCAATTGGGGTTAAGTGACTTGCCCAAGGTCACAAGGCTAATAAGTGTTAAGTGTCTGAGGCTAGATTTGAACTTGGGTCCTCCTGACTCCAGGCCGGTGTTCTATTCACTGTGCCACCTAGCCACCCTGGAAATTTAGAGTACTAACAAAAATCGATTGAGACTATCTTCAGAAATATAGAAGGATATAAATTAGACGCACAAAAATAGTTTTTCAAGATATTACTAAAAAATTAAAAGGAAATCTAGATTGGAGGGATGAAAGGAGACATATCATTTATAATTGTAAGAAAATACATACATTGGGGTGGCTAGGTGGTACAGTGAGTAGAGTGCTAGCCCTGGAGTCAGAAGGACCTGAGTTCAAATCCAGCCTCAGACACTTAACAGACACAAACAAAAAAGTACCTAGTCCTGTGACCTTGGGCAAGTTACTTAATCCCAATTGCCCTCCAAAAAGCAAAGAAAGAAAGAAAGAAAGAAAGAAAGAAAGAAAGAAAGAAAGAAAGAAAGAAAGAAAGAAAGAAAGAAAGAAAGAAAGAGAAAGAAAGAGAGAAAGAGAGAGAAAGAAAGAAAGAAAGAAAGAAAGAAAATACATAAATAATTGGAATTAATTTAAAAGATACATAAAGTACTATATAATATAAACAAAAGCCAGTTTTTACAAAATTATAAGAATATAATTGGAGTAACAGTAGATGTTTAAATTTTGATCATTCTAAAAATGATTTGGGAGAAAGAAGATTTTTCTGTAACCTTTTGCTATTGTTTTACTCAATATATTTTATATCAAAATTCATTGGTCCATTATTTTTTTTTCTCTTATTTATTTGACCTTGGTTTTGGACTCTGAGCCATTTTCATCATAACAGCATTTTATAAAGTATCTTCCTCATATTTTTGTTATAGTTTATGTAGTACAGTATTTGTTCTTTAAATGTCTAGTATACATATTTGTATATGTATATTGTCCTGGCCATGTTTTTACTTTGCATGCATATTTTTGAATTATCAATTTCTTTGAGATCAAGGATATTTAGAATCTCTCTTCTCTGTTTTGTTTTAATTTCTTTTATTTTTGAAATTGTCTCTTCCATTTATATTTTCAATACTACATATATAGTTCTACACTAATCAAATTAGTGAAGGGGTACTTTCTTTAATTAGACAAAATATTAAAATTCAAATATAAAAATGATTAAAATTATAAAGGGGATATACCATGGGAAAAATAGGAGAAAAGCTTGGTGCTTCCAGATTTTAAATTATGTTATAAAGCAGCAATTGTTACATCTGGTATTGGATTAAAAAATTGACTAGTGGAATAAACTTGAGAAGCAAAGCCTAGCAAAAGTATGTGTGTGTGTGTGTGTGGGGGGGGGTGGAGATATACCATGGGAAAAAATAGGAGAAAAGCTTGGTGCTTCCAGATTTTAAATTATGTTATAAAGCAGCAATTGTTACATCTGGTATTGGATTCAAAAATTGACTAGTGGAATAAACTTGAAAAGCAAGGCCTAGCACAAGTGTGTGTGTGTGTGTGTGTGTGTGTGTATGTGCATATTTCTATATCTATCTTTTGCATATAAATCTATGATTTCATAAGCCCTCAAATATAGACTACTCCAGAAGGAATTCTTTATTTGAGAAGAAATGTTATACAAATAGTCTAGTTCTAAAATATTTTAGCAGCATTTTATAACATATACCATAACACATTTTTTTTTTTTGCTTTTTGGAGGGCAATTAGGGTTAAGTGACTTGCCCAAGGTCACATGGCTAGTTTGTGTGTTAAGTGTCTGAAGCCGGATTTGAAGTCAGGTCCTCCTGACTCCAGGGCTGGTGCTCTATTCACTGTGTCACCTAGCTGCCCTCTACCATAATAATTTTACATGGCTAATTATCTAAAGATAAGAAATCATATGATAAAAAGATAATAATTTATGTATTTAATAGTAAAGAATATGGGAGGGGAATTGTACATATAATAAATAAGACTATAAAAGACAAAACATATTCTCTCTATGATGATTACATCATTGTTATAGCTTTTCAAATTTTTATAGTATAATTATGAAAAATAAGGATTAGGAGAAATTCTCCACATTAAATTTCTCTGAGAATATCAGATATTTAAAATTTTAGAGAGAAATGATGAAACAAAACTACAAGATTATAAGTTATTCTCCAATTAAAAAGTTGTCAAAGAACAATGCATAGTTTGTTTTAAAAGAAGTATCAAGGGGACAGGTAGGTAACAAAGTGAATAGTGCACCAGTCTTGGAGTCAGGAGTACCTTGGTTCAAATCCAGCCTCAGACACGTAAAACTTACTAGCTGTGTGACTTTGGGGAAGTCACTTAACCCCAATTGTCCTGCCTTCCCCCCCTCCAAAAAAAAGACACACAAAAAAAGAAGTATCAAGAGCTATCTGCAAATGGTTCAATATCACCAATAATCAGAAAATGCAAATTAAATCAAATCTTATATATTACTTCACATTCTTTAAATTAGCAAAGATGGAAAAAAATCATCATGTGGCTCAATAGACATGCTAGTTCCCTATTAGAGGACTTATGAATTGGTACAGCCATTCAGGGAAATAGTTGGGAATTGTCCAAGAAAAGCCGCTAAATATTAATATTTGACCTAGAGATTCTACTACTGTGTTTATGCCCAAGAAGGTTACTCAAAGTCAGAAAAAGAAAATATCCATAGGTTCATTTGCTTGTGATAATGGAGAGCTGGAAGTAAAATGTATGACCAAGTCAGATTTTGGAATGGCTAAACAAATATATGAATATAGTAGAATATTATTGCAACATAAGGAATGACAAAAATGAAGAATTCAGAGAAACTAGAGAAGATTTGTATGAAATGGTAAGGGGAGGATCAAACCAGAACAATAATATATAAAGTATTACAACAACATAAATAAAATCAACATGGAAAGAGAACAAAAATAAGATTACATACAATGGTAAAGGTTGCTACCATACTAGTAAACTGAAAAGATTCATTTTTCATTACTGTTAGCAATCAATAAACTACACAAGTTGAACTTGGCTGTGCTATGTGCAATGAGACACAATCATGCTATTAAGTGGTTTTGCTGAGTTGTTTTCAAAGGATATATATATATATATATATATATATATATATATATATATATATATATATATATATATATTTTTTTTTTTTTTTAGCAATTGGGGTTAAGTAACTTGCTCAAGGTTACACGGCTAGTCATTATTTATGCGTGGGTGCTCATTTTCTGAGGCCAGATTTGATCTCGGGTCATCCCAACTCCGAGGCTGGCACTCTTACTCACTGCACCACCTAGACTCCCCTTTTAGGGCAATTGGGGTTAAGTAACTTGCCCAAGGTCACACGGCTAGGTTTTTGTTTGTGTGGGTTAAGTGTCTGAGGCCAGATCCGAACTCCGGTCCTTCTGACTCCAGGGCTGGCGCTCTACTCACTGCGCCACCTAGCCGCCCTTGAAGATAACGTTCTTTTTTTTTTTTTTTTTTGGAGGGCAATTGGGGTTAAGTAACTTGCCCAAGGTCACACGGCTAAGTTTTTGTTTGTGTGCGTTAAGTGTCTGAGGCCGGATCGGAACTCAGGTCCTTCTGACTCCAGAGCTCACACTCTACTCACTGCGCCACCTAGCCGCCCAAAGGATATATTTTGCTGGGGATGTTAGTGTCCGCTGTGTCAAAACCAAATGTATCAATTAATTTTTAAAGGGCATTGGATAGTCCAGAAACACGATAAACAAGAAAGAGAATAGAACATTGGTCACTTAGAGAGGAGTACTGAACAAAAATGTGTGAGCAGACCATTGTAAAAAAAGAATACTGACTGTACCCTTTGTTGAAATGTTAGGAGGTTCATAATATAATTTAACTGTCAGAGAGACTGAGCATAGAAAATATTCAGAAAATGTGCTAAAGATATATGAATTAATCTCTAAATGCTTAAGGTTCACTTTTTACTTGATTCTCATATTTCTACATTCGATAGGCATGCCTCAAGAGATTAAATGGTTTTATATGATTTTTTAAAAGCAATTTCCAGTTCAATAGCTTCATTCCACTTGGAAAGCCACAGTTTTGTCCTCTGTTACAAGACTCCATGGAAGGGTAGTCCCCAGCATCCTGACCTTTGACCTAACACAGCAAGCTGCCAACAGACAGTCGCATGGGTTGCTAGGCAGTAGTTCTTTTGATATCACAGAAATAAAATAATGATTCATTTCTCCCTTTAAGGTAGGGCTGTTGATTCCTGCCTAGGGGAAGCAATGAGGAAGAGTGAGAATTCACAGGTCTGTCTTCTTGCACCTGCTCCTGGTGGTTCTAACCTTCTAGACAAAAATAAAGGAAAGTTTCAGGCTGCTGTCACCGTAGCAGCTTGAGCTCCAGGCATCTTTCAGCAATAAAGTGAACTTTCATCAAAAACACACTTACATGGCAATTATTTCGGGTCACTGGTGTTATCATTGCGCTCGTCAGTGTAAACAGACAAATGGAAGAGACAGCAGGCCTCCTGGAGCTATTGGTTATAAAGCATGTAAGCAGTAGAAACCTAGTATTTCTTAAGGGCAGACTGTTAATGCATGCACTGTACTGCTAAATAGCTTTCTAATTAAAGCAATTTATTCATTTTATTTATGTATTCATTCCAATAAACAATTCTTAGAGTCAATGCTACCAGTGACAGTCAGTGAGATAATTGACTTTGCTAAATGCAGGTATTGTGACATTGTCAAATTGCAAGTAAAGGTAAAAACTATTTGAAAAGAAAATTCCAGAATTTACCACAACTTGAGCTGAGCAAATATTTCTTGCCTACTTTTAGATAATTGCAGAGCCGTGGACAGAATCCAGTAAGAGACTTTTTGAGGGTTAAAGGCAAAGATGGTGAATTTGTTTCAGGATGTGTTGCATTTGAGGACATTCAAATAGCCAGTAAGTAGTCTGACATCTGAGATTAGAATCAATATACAGTTTTAAGCACCAAAATAAAAATTATTAAGTAGATATTTTCATAGTATATTTTACTTATCAAAAACAGTTTAGAGTTTACAAACCATTGAGAGGTAGATAAAAGGGACCCCATTTTAGTAATAGAATGACTTGATCTGTAATAAGGTAACAGTAGGGACTAGTGAGGGTAATAGACTAGATACCTGGAAATGGAGCAAGGTGCCCTCAGTTAGTAAGAAAGCAAACCAGGTTAGTGATAGTGGAAATGAAAAGAAAAAAAATTACAAAAAAGAGGTATTTCAGAAGTACAACAGATAAAACCTAGGTACTAAATTGGAGCCAATAAGAGGAGAAATAGGAATAACCAAAGACAATGTTGAGTTTTAGAATAAATTATTTTTAAGTGACAAGAAAAAGGGTGCTAACAATTAACTGTAAGAGGAAAGTCAGGAAATAAAGGAAAAGATGATTAATTCAATTTGGGGAAAATTGAATGAGAAATGCAGGTATGGAACTCAGGCAACCAGGGCAGAAAATAAAGATTTGTGAATTATTCTCATAGAAGAGATACATGAGACCATGGAAATGGAGGAGATTACTAAAATAGAGAAAGAAAAAGAAGGAAGGTCGAGGGCTAACCACTGGGCAACAGAGTTGTCAAAGAAGCAGAACAGCATGGTCATAGAATTAGGGGGAGAAATGAGACAGTGCAGTGTCACAGAAGCCCAGGTTGAAGACAGTGTCAAGGGGGTGGGGGAATGGTCAACATAGTATAATGATTCAGAGAAGCATAGAGAAAGCCAGATTACAAAAACTTGAATAATCTTGTTACAAAGAAATTAAGGCCATGAATGCAGGCTATTCTTTTTAGAAGTTTTATAGTCAAAGTTCCAGAAAGTTTATAACAAGGTGGTAAGAAGTATATTTTCCACATAGGAAAAAATCAAAGTTGTCAAAGGAAGGTAAAGAACTAAAGGAAATGGAGGTGTTGGAGGAGAAATGAAGAAGAAATGAAGGAAACTTTTAGAGGGAATAACTTTAGAAAAGAGGAAAATTAGCTACTGATACCTGTCACATACTAAGTCAAGGATTTGTGAAGGTAGAAAGTTGAGTAAACTAAGGTCAGATGGTGAACATTTTCTCTGGAAAATAGAAATCATAGTTCTCTACCTTAGGTGAGTGTGCAAGGATTGTTGCTGGAGACTTGAACAGAATAGAAAAGGTATTGGACAACTGTTAAGGAAATTAACACATGCAACTTGGATGAGTTGGATAAAAGAGTTGCCAAAAAGCAGTAAATATCCAGTTGAAGCTTGATATTAACTTGTAGTGGACCCAATCAATGTGGTTTAATGATTTTCTCTAGCTTTATTGGAAGCCTACGAATAGAAGCTGAAAAAGCAGTGACTGTTGAATATTTAGAATTGGGTATTGTCGTAATAGATGCTGCAGAAGTCATGGGATCTAAATATGGAAGAAGGCAGTATACTGTAGTGGAAAAAGTGTTACATTTCAGTCAGAATGTTTGGGTTCAAATGTCAGCCCTTCCACCTCTTACTTGTTTGATTGTCAGAAAATTAACTGAATTTAAAATTTAAATTTAAAATTAACTGAAAATTAAATTTAAAATTAACTGGAAATAAACTGAATTTCAGTTTCCTTATAGATCTGTAAAATGAAGGGATTGGGCTCAATGTCAATTAAAACTCTATCCCACTCTAAAATGGTAAGAATTCCTATTAATCTCACATACTGATAAAATATGATAGAGATGGTTGAATATGGGATAATGAGGTGAATGAGATCAGAAGAAAAATAGGGACAGCTAAGTGGCACAGTGAGTAGAGCGTTGGCCCTGGAGTCAGAAGGACCTGAGTTCAGATCCGGCCTCAGACACTTAACACAAAACAAAAAACTTAGCCGTGTGACCTTGGGCAAGTTACTTAACCCTAATTGCCCTCCAAAAAAAAAACAAAAAGAGAAAAAAGAAGAAAATTGATGAACAGGTACAAAACTTATTGGTTGCAATGAAGGAAAGATGCCACATTCAGTATGAGTGGGAGTGAGGTGAAGATGGATAGGAAGGTTTTTTTTCCAGTTGTTTTTTTTGGGGGGGGGGTGGGACAGAAAGAGGAAATCCAGCATTCAAGATCTTGGTATCATGACATCCTAATTGTAGCAATGAGAAAGTCCAAGGTGGGAGCTTGTTGTGGGATAGGCAGAGTAGGGTAAGATATTGTCAATAGGGAAGTTGAAGAACTGTGGTGTTAGGGTATTGAAAAGGATATTAGTGGGAATATTGAGTCATCGAGAATGATGGCAGGAGACAGGGTGGAAAGGTGGGCTGTAAATATGGAAGTTACATGGAGGTTGGTAAATAAGAGAAGCAAGGCCTGTTGAAACAATATTACTTCTGATAAAATTATATTATCATAAAATATAAACACTTTCTTGACATTTAAATTAGTTCAGAAAGCATATCCTTGTGGTTAATTTCTTAGAAGATGAAGATAAAGTACCCTGTGTGTTGTCTAGCACTTCAAATTCAGACAAGGTCTATCTCTATTTCAAGACAAACATTTCTATCTAAAGGACTTTTATCATTTACAGTAATTCTTAATTGCTTACTTAAAAAAAACAACAGTCCTTGTAGGCTCTATTTATGTTTGTTGGTAAGTGCCTTCTTTATGAGCAACAGCTTTTTTTTTTTTTTGTGCACAGTGGGATAGCAAGAGCAGTTAAAGGGACCATTTCCATAATTTAGTATTTCTATAAGTAAGGATATTTAAATAGTGGGTTACCTCCAAAGGGTACACCTGTATTATTAATCTCCCTAAAATTATTGTTTTATATCTACTTGCTATCAAGTTTCACTTTATTGTGATGATTTTAGTAGAGAAAATTTCCATACAAAAGGAATTGATTGTATTTTTTGTATGTGGTAACCATTTATTGTAATTATTACTTCCTAGGAGTTTCTCTTTACCAAAGGATTAAATGATTCAATGACAGTCAATTATACTTAAGAAGATGCCTTTGGGTAGCATATAATTAACACATTTGAGCAGGGTGTCAATTTGAGCTGAGTGACCCATTGGGAATGTTTCACTGAAAAGGCAAAATACTCAGTAGCAATATTTGACCCTTGGTTTAATAAAAATAGAAAATGTTTTCATCTTTAGACATCAGTCTCTACAGGCAAATGGATAATAATAGAAAAACTGGCATAATATTGAAAACTTTTAGAAATGCCTTATGGCAAGTACTTCCCTTACAGGAAACACTGAGTGGGAGCCTTATTGGATTGTTTATAGGCAGAATGCGTTCAGATTCAACTGGTTTTAGCCCCACACTCACCCACCCATGGACCCTATAAGAAGTTAAAACGTGGAAGACAAATGTAATTTCATGAATTAATGAAATTCCTACAGCAACATTTATCATTTACAGAAGGTCGTAGAGGAAGCCCATGTCCCTGAAGGCATAGTGAATGACCCTTCAGCATGACCTATTTCAGAGCAGCTATATTCAGCAGTGAGCAAAAAAAAGGGTGCTAGCTGCCTATGAAATGGCGGGTGTTGGGGGGACATTGAATGGCAATGAGAAAATTACTTTTTGTTGTTTTATTTTTCCTTGGCATTCTTAAAGGTCATGTGGTATTTGGGGCCCCAGTGAACACAAAAGTATATATAGCTCAAGTATATAAAGTCAACTCTAAACAGCCACTGTGAACTGTCTTCATTCTGCATGGTACCATATTGACTATGCATCCAGCTATTTTGTAAATACAAGAACGTGTATTGATTTGCCTGTTTGTACTAATTACATTAAAGTGCAGGATAGAGAATAGGTAGCTCCAGGTAGAGTATCCATTTCCTGGTTTCTAAAGAACTGTATTACTATGCTATTGATTTCTAGGTTTTTAAGTAATGCTGTAACTTAACTCAACTTTTAAATCAGGCTAAAATAATTTCCAAAGTAATTAGATTACTGGTAAGGTCCTAATTCAGAAAGGGCATTATATGAATGTTGGGTATCCACCTTATAAAATTCTCTGCTTCTCATTTACGCTTGCAGTTGGTGAGCTATGGAATGTATACTACTTGAGGGCATGCTACTTCTTAGTATTCTCCACGTCCAACTCAGGCTTTTTACATCCTAGGAATTCAACATCTACTGAATTTTCTTTTAATCTATTGCTGTCAGGATTCTTCCAGACTCCATTATACTGATATTTTTGATTGCTCTATTATTCTTTTCTCTTCACAATTAAGATGACACCAAATCCTATTACTTTTCTTCTGAAATTTCACTCTGACTTGCTTCTTTCTTTCTATTTCCATTGTTATCACTTTAATTCATACCCATAGAACCTACTATACACTTGGCTAGGTACAAAATTACACATGGAAATTGATCAATGTAGATACTATGAACAGTATCTTTTAGTGATGGAAAACAGAAGAGTAGAGTTGAGATACTCAGTAATTCACAGGAGAGACAATTGAAGAAAGGAGCCAGTAAAGTTATAGTCTAAGGTAATTATACAAAAATGTCCAAACTCTAGATCCTAAGCTTAGGAGTAAGTATCAGACTGTGAAAAAAGCATGCCTCTGAAGTCACTGGACCTGGTTTTAAATCCTACCTTTGATATTTACTACCTGCATGATCTTGATCAAATTATTTAATTTTCTCAGACCTATAAAGGGAGAAAGTTGAACTAGATGGCTTTTGGGATTCCTGCCAGCTCTAAATCTATGCTTCTATGAACACAAAGTGAGCTTGACCTTATGAGGATCACTTTGGCTTATTGGCATGATCTTCATAGCTGGATATGTTTTAGGAAAGATACATCTTTTGAAAGGAGTAGGATATTTAAGAGTGCAAAGGGAAAGAAACAACATGTAGTAGTAGTAGTAGTAGTAGTAGTAGTAGTAGTAGTAGTAGTAGTAGTAGTAGTAGTAGTAGCAGCAGCAGCAGCAGCAGTAATAACAGCTAATATTTATATGATGCTTATGTGCCAGGTACTATGCTAAGTACTTTAAAATGATCTTGTTTGATCCTCACAACAACCTGGGATGGTTAATGTTATTATTATGCCCATTTTACAGATGAAGAAACTGAAGGAAAGAAAGTTTAAGTGACTTGCCTAGGGTAACACAGTTTGCCAATGTCTCAAGTCACATTTGAACTCAGTTCTTCTTGACTTCAGACATGATACTCTATCCAGTGTACCAAACATCTGCCCAGTTTTCCTCAGGTAAGAAAATCCAGGAGAAAGCATTGTAGAAAGCCTTTTGGTGAAAATCAACAGAAGAAAAATAGAAATGAAATTGCTGTCTCTATCTAGACAGAGAGAGGAAATAGATGAAGAGTTAGGGAAACAAATCACAACCCCAGTAAAGTTTCATGATGGACCCTCAGATTATCTGGACATTTCTTGGAATTCTGTCTCTTGAGATAAAAGCAAACAACAATTTCTTGTCTTGCTTTTCTGACCTTTAAAAAGGTATTAGAACAAGTGAATGGGACTTTTGTTCTGGATCTGAGTCTTATCAATAATAAAGAACTAATGATTTTAGTGGAACTGATGGGAACTATTGGTGTGCAGAGTGGTATGTGACTGATTCAACCCAGAATATGTTATAAATAAAAGTCACGTATAGTTTCCTCACATACCCAATATTTTAGGAAAGCAGATTTCAGACATTTAAGGAAAGAATGGGTAGCATTCCATGGACTAAAATTTGAGAGGGGAACTCAGACCAGGAGGCATGGAAAGGTTTAAAGAATATGATTCTTGTTTTTTTTTTTTGTTTTTTTTTTTTTGGTGGGCAATTGGGGTTAAGTAACTTGCCCAAGGCCACACGGCTAGGTTTTTATTTGTGTATGCGTTAAGTGTCTGAGGTCGGATCCGAACTCAGGTCCTTCTGACTCCAGGGCCGACGCTCTACTCACTGCACCACCTAGCCGCCCCAAGAATATGATTCTTGAAACAACAAAATGAAACAATTCCAATGAAAAGGAAAAAGGTGATAGAAAGTCTCCATGCATGAGAAACTCATCAACCAGACATGGTCATTTCAGACCAAGGTTCAAAAAGCCAGTTTCAGAACATTTTTTCCTATCAAAAACTATTCTTCTTTGACCCTGTCTTAATCTATTTTAATCTATATATGTAACCTCTTTCAAAACCTGGACCAAAATTCACATCTCTAGGAAGTCCGATTCATCTCATCCTACTAACAACTCTGGCCATCTCTGCTAATGTGTGATTTCAACAGTGTTGAGTCTTTTCATTTTTATTTTATCTTCCTCTCTAGGTTGCAAATTCCTTGAGAACAAGAATTAAGTCCTTTAAATGAAGGGTTTCTTAAACTGGGGTCTACAAATTAATAATGCCATGGTGTCTTTCCATCATCACCAAGGCAGACTAGTCTTTTTCTGACTGACAATCATTTTTATTGTGTGATATCAATTTCCAGACCAACTCTATGGATAACTTTTAGAAGGATCATGAACTTCGATGGGGAAATAGACATCTTTACTCTCACTAACTTAAAACTGAATTTTAGAATTTCCTAGAATTCTCTTCAATTCTTTAAATGTCCTCTTCTGAGAAGCGGCCCATTGACTTTACTAGACTCACAAAAAGGTGAAGAGTTCTAGCTTAAAAGTTTTAGCATCACCTAAGCAGCACTTTGGATGCTTTTGTGACCAAGAGGAACCATACATTTTTGTTGACTTCCTTCTAAGGCATGTTTCTCTCTATATTCCACCTCATAGGATCAAGACACTAGATTTGCAACTATAATAGAACTTTTAGGTAATCATCTAGTCTAATCCCCCTTTACTTTATAGGTGATTAAAATAAAGACCAAAAGAAGTTAAATGACTTGACTAAGGTCACAGAGTCAGGAAATGGTGAGTCTGGTATATGTGCCCTGAATGTGAAACCCTATACCTCTTAATTAATATTTCCATAATACCATATTGATTTCTATTTATTTTGCTTCTTTATTTACTAATAAAAGGAGGTAATGAGGGATTCTAATTAGTATGCTACTATGAGCTTTTCACATATACTTTCATTTATATTTTGGGGGGAGTTAATGATTATAAAAATAATGAATATTGCAAAAGAAGCTTTCTTGGTCTTCTAAATTATTTCAGGACACAAATAATTTTAATGGTATGAGATAGTTAATTGAACATGTTCACAGATACCTTACTTGATTAGATTCAGAGACTAGGATGCCTCATGGTGATTGACTGACTTAAATGTTGAAGGATATATTTTTTTCAAGTGTCATTTTACTCTGTGTTATATAAAAATGAAGCATGAACTAGATCCACCATTACCAAGTGCTAGATCTCCTTTAGGGGCTGAAGTTCAGCATGGAGGATAAGACATTTCTTCCTCCCTCCATTTACTGAGTATATGGTAACTATGGTTCATAGGCAATCCTAAGAAGGAAGCTACAGGAACTTTTTTTTTTTTTTTTTGCTTTTTGGAGGGCTATTGGGGTTAAGTAACTTGCCCAAGGTCACACGGCTAGGTTTTTGTTTGTGTGTGCGTTAAGTGTCTGAGGCTGGATCCGAACTCAGGTTCTTCTGATTCCAGGGCCAGCGCTCTACTCACTGCGCCACCTAGCCGCCCCGAGCTACAGGAACTTTTGTTCTATTTTCTGGCTTTGGTTTTCTTTTCTAAGCACAGGCCACAGACTAGAGTTCCTGAAAATGGTCTTATCATATAGAAGATATAGCAATAGCCATGTTACTGAGGAGTGCATTCAGAAGCACATGGCAGAGTCAGACAGGCACATTTCCTGATAAGAGAGATCTAAGAGCAGACATTCCAAGCCTTAGGGAGTAGCTCTTTGAGTAATCCAAAATTAGAGAATCCGATGTTTTAGTGTTTCTGATTTTTGGTCTTGTAATTTACAACTTTTGGTTCTGATTCTTTCTCCTGTAGTCAAAGAAAACAAGTCTAACTCCTCTGCCATATGTATGATATTTTCAAATACTTAAATACAATTGTGTATCATGTATGACTCTTTGTGACCCCATTTGGGGTTTTCTTGGCAAAGATATTGGAATGGTTTGCCATTTTCTTCCCTAGTTCACTTTATATATGACAGCTAAATGACTTGCCTAGGGTCACACAGTTAATTAGTATCTGAGGCCAGATTTGAAATCAGGAAAATTAGTTTTCCTGATTTCAGACCTGGCCTTCTATCCACTGTGCCACCTAGTTACATGTCTACATGAATACATATATACAATTAGCATGAAGATATGTCGAGGAATTTCAAAGTTATCTGTAGTAGATGAAATTACACACATATTTAAATACACTTACAGAGAGAAATCCAGGGAAAAAGGAAAATGAACATTACTAAAACCTTGTGAAATCAAAAGTAATTTTGCAAGTGATATAATGACAAGAGAACTATACCAGGAATTAGAAAGACTAATTGATGGTCACAGCCTTACCACCAAATACCTATATGACAAGTCACTATATGTATGTATGTAGTATGTATGTATACATATGTGTGCATGTGTATATGGAGTGAGAGATCTAGAGACAAAGACAGACAGCAGAGAGAAAGACAGAGAGACAATACATTAAGTACTTATCATGCAGCAAACACTGTGCTAAGTCCTTGAATAACAAATGTAAAGAAACAAAAAATATCTTCAAGTAGAATATGTTCTAAGAAGGGTAGACAATACACAAAGGTTGTCTCGAAAGTGAAGAGGGGAAGGGAGAAATAAGGGAAGCCTGCTAGCAAGAAGGGAGAAAAGGTCAGAATGGGATGAGCGTGGCCAGGGCTCCTCCTGAAAATGTGGTTAAAATTAGGCATCTGATCATCAAGTGAGTGGGAAATCAGTAGGGAGGATACTCCAAGTTGGGAAGACTTTTTTGGTAACTTCTCCATGTCAATGTTTTATCCTTCATTAAATAATGACAAATATAGTTGTACTAACAAATTCACAGAATTATAGTGAGGATGAGAAAAAATATCTGAAGATACTCTGAAAAGGATAGATTACATCAGTGCAAGGTGGCTAAGTAGATAATGTTGAACCTGGAGTCTGAAAGACTTGTGTTCAAATCCTACCTTAACTAGCTGTGAGATTATAGGTAAAGGCTCTTAAACTCTCTGATCTCCAAAAAACTAGATTGTTGATTAAGTTTTGGGTCAGTTATTTACCTTTGTGGAAGGAGTTCCCATTCCAATGAAATAATAGATCTTTGCCATACAGGTTATTGTTATTTTAGCTAAAATGACAGAAAGGTCCTAGATAATGTTGGTACAACTTTTCTATTCAACAGTGGTATGCTAGTTCGCAATTTAAAGAGGAGACTCAGATCAGCAAAATTTGCAAAAAAACAAACAAACCAAAAAACACTTAATTATATCTTATGATCAATAAATAGAATTTACAACATTAGAAAAGGTCTATTCATCTTTGCAAATAAACAATATGTCATAACATGCAAACAATTTTTCAACCCATCATGCGAAATAAGTTATTTGCCAGCAGGGTAATTCCTAATTTATTTTTCTAATAATCCAGTCACTGAATAGCTATAATACCTATTGATCCTGGTTCCCCCAGGTCGATAGCACATTGTCAAAACAGTCTTTCAGTTATTCCACACAAAACATCTGATAAAGTGGTAACTGTTGGGTGGAAATAGTAGTAAGCCTTTCCTAATCAGTGATCATTAAGTGACATTAAAAACAAAGCCTGCCTTTCCCAGGTTACTAATGAGTGTATTGTTTTCTGGACTACTTGCTCACATGATAAAGAATTTCTCATTAAAGAGGTTGAGAGATTTAGTCAGGAACAATTTCATATTAATCCCCCCTTGACGACCTGTTACAGGGGCATTATATAGGGACTTTTCAAATGCAGTTAAGGAAGGAAAGTATATAGTGACAGCTGTCAGGTCTCAATCAGCTGTCATGGAGCATCAGAATGCCTTTAAATTCAGGAGGGGATTAGCTCATGAAGCCCAGGCAAGACTGTTAAAGGTACTTGCTATCCTTTGCCACTGCAGCACAGGAGAAAAAGGGTTAATGGCTGATTGCTGATTTCCTAGGGTCAAAATGTTAACTGCAGAGAGTTCAGAGACTATGGGTGGGAGATGGAATATCAAAACTGCAGGTAGAGATAAAACTAGACAGAGGCTGGTGAGCAGTTGTTCAAGGAATTGAGTGTTCAGGTGTGATGAAGCAGAGACCTGGAGAGAAACAGGGAAAGGAAACAGGTTGCTGTGGAATAGCTATATCTCTCCATGGAATCATGTGGACCAGAACTATTGTTTTGCCTTAAAAGGAACAGCTTTAAGAATTAAATCTAATAAGTATTTATTAAGTGCTTACTGTCTACAGGGTAATCCAGCAGGTGGTGGGGATGCCATAAGGTGTAGGTGGGTTGTCTGTGTCTTCCTGGAACACATGACCTATATGGTCTTAATTATAATAAAATAACTACAGACAGCTTAAATGATGTATGATCAAATAACTTGCACAAAAACATTTTCTAAAAATGTACACAAAATTAGATAGAAGCACAAAGGTTGGGAGAAGACTATCCTGACCTGGGGGATCAAGGTGGCTTTTTTGGAGGAAGGAGATTGGAATTAGGTTTTAAAATAGAGGCAAGGATTTAACAGGCAAAAAGTAGAAGAAAGGTCATTCCAGGCAATAGGAGTAGTGAGAAGAAAACCTAGAAAGTGAGAAATTGCTAAATGCATTTTTGGTGGGGGGCGGCAGAGACTATTTAGCTTGGCACATAGAATTAGAGGTATCTAGTGGCCCTGTAGTTATAGTCTGAAAACCTGGGTTCCAATCCCACTTCGAACATTGTCAGTGTGATGTTGGACAAACCATTTAATCTCTCTTTGCTTTTGTTTCCCTGATAAACTAGGAGGGAAGATTACACAGCCTCTATAGTCCTTTCATTTTTTATAATTGCAATCTTGTGAATATATGTCAGTGAACAACATTATAAGTTGGACCAGAGTATGGAGGACTGTAATAACCATGCTAGTAGACCAGAGGGAGCTACTTAAATCTTGGAGCAGAGGACTGATATGACTATATTATTCAGAAGAAAGATTAGTTTGGCATTAGTATAAAAGAAAGAATGGATGAATAGATGGCTAGATGAATAAATGAATGAATGAATGAATGGAAAATAATTTGTTAAGTATGTACAATGAACTAGGACCTATGCTAAGCACTGGGAATAAGCAAGAAAAATGGTCCCTGTTCTCAAGTTGCTTACTTTCTAACTGGGGAAGACAACACACAGAAGGAAGCTAGAACTGGAAAAAGCAGGGGTCAAAGGCAATTTCAATCTAGCCCAGAAGTGGCATTTGGGCTTCATTCTGAGCAAAATGAGGTATAAATTCATCTATCAAATCCCAGGACCCTAGGGGCAAAAGTTTAAATTCTCATATGAGAAGGAGGACCAGAGTGGGCAATAATGTGGTTTAGATATGACTAGAATAGATTGGAAAAGGGAAAGAGTTGAAGCAACAAGACCTGCTAAGAGGCAATAATGATAACCTAGACTGGGAATCATGAAGGTCTTATTAGAGGAGTGGCAATGGGAACAGAGTGGAAGGATTGTGGGAGATACTACAGATACAGGATAGATGAGGGGTCCATATGAATATGCTTTATGATTAATATTGGTGACTGAATGAATACGAGAGGGAAGGGAGAAGAAAGGATCAAAGGTAATACTAATGTATTGAACACAAGAGATAATTAGTAATACTTTCAGAAAGAATAAAGTCTGAAGGAGGAATAAACTTTGGGAGAAAAACAATGAACTCAGTTTTAGGCATGTGTTTTGCTGGGATTTAGGAACACTAGACATACTAATTACCTTGACTTTATACCCACTTAAGAAGCATGGATCGTAATAACATGCTGACAATTTACTAACACGGAAAATTTTGCAGGGCAGATAAAGCATCTTGATGTGGTCTGTCATGTGGTATGGAAGAAGAATCAAGGCTACTTTTTGAAAAGGAATATTAAGGTACTTAGAAAACCCTTAACCTGTCTGGTAGTAATCTCTGAAGAACAAAGAAATCATGTAAATTCACTATAAATCAGCAAGAATACATTAGGAATATAGTCTATTTCGGAATATAGTCTAATTAATACAGATGAATATATCAGTCTAAATTCTATAGCATCCCTTCCCTGCAGCATGCATCCTACAAATGAAAGGGAAGATACTTTTGGCATGTGGTTTGAGCATAGACTTCTCTAAAGACCCACAAATCCACACACAATGGAAAAGTCATGGATAATTGTGTGTTTTATGCCTTGCTTTGCTTCCATTTGTAATAGACAGCAAATAGAGTGAAACCACAGGTTTTTCTGTCACCAAAGCAGGTGACACTACAAGCTGACAAGAAAATCACAGCACCCAGCTGGAAGATAAACGCAGTGGCTAGATTCTGTTTACTGAAGCATTTTATGTGTATTCCCATGCAGTGGCTCGACCATAAGCCTCACTATTAAAATTTCTAACCCTGATATAATACCCACTACTCCACTCTGTTGTACATAATTCTCACCAAGCTCTTATATGAGAGGGAGGACCTTTATAATTAAAATGAATTGCAAGCCTTGGATAATGAAAAGCCTATATATGGTGAAGCAGCAACAATATTATTTTCTACTTTATTGTAATGCAATTTTACATTCATACAGACTTATTCCTACCCACGGAGAGCAAAGAACTTTGTAAACACTTCCACTTTCCTACTGTAATAGCTTCATGCACCAATCTCCGGGCTAGTCAATTATCATTTAATGGTTTAGAGCAGAAACACACCACGATTAAGGATGACAAATGAAAAAACCTCTTCTCTGCAACGGATACAAAGGAAACTGCTAAAAAGTGGGGTCTGAAAAGGTAGTTCTACTCTCTCTCATTGGTTCTACAATCCCACCCCCTCACACTTATATATAACCCCCCCCTAAAGAACCTGCATAAAGACCGAGCCTTGGGATGCAAGATTTTTCATTTTCATTTAGGGGGTTGAATAATATAAATTTCCTATCTAGTAGCTTGGGGAAAGAGGGTGAAAATCATTTCAGGATCAAAAGTTATCTAGTTGACTGTTAGCAGTGAGATATTTTGTATTTTTAAAGAAAATAATTAGGAACCTAGAAACACCATGACCCTTTACAATGACATTTTTCCTGGGGTGGTTTAAGGTTTGTGCCCATAATTAGCTAATTGTAGTTGAATATGTTAAGTGAACAATTATTTCTGAGCAAGAATAATGCACTGGTTGTCCTTTATTTTGAGGGTATAAGTAGGAAAGTATCCCATTACTTAATTGTGAGCTCAAGTAATGACTTGTTTGACTTTGAAAATTAAAGCTACTATAAGGAATAAAACTCAAACCATGAGACAGTGAGATTACCTTAACAGTAACCCAATATGGCATATTTTCTCCTGAATTTTATTAATATGGTAGAAGCAAGAAAAGTTTATCACAGCAACCTGGTTAATGTTATAATGTTAATGTTAAATAAGACACTTTTTTACTTAATGAAAGGCACATAACAACAGGTACACAAAATTGCCAAACATCCTGCTATGATTCTAGGTCCTTCAATATAATTTAACACTAAGGTATCTTTCCAGGTAAAATTATTTGTTTTTTTTTTCGGGTAGTTACTGCATATCTAATTCATTCAATCAATCAACAAGCATTTATTAAGTATTTATCATATCCTGGGTACAGTGCTGTGTGAATATTTGGATGAAGAGATAAGGCAGATGATTCAGCAAGAGTCTGAGAAGGAATGGCCAGACAAACAGGAAGAGAACCAAGAGAATACTGTCATGAAAACTAAGAAAGGTGAGAGTGTCTATGAGGAGAAGGTGTCAAATATTTTGGAGAGGTCATGCAGGATGACTGAGCATAGAACACTAAATATGACATCTAAGAAATTGCTGGTAATGTTGGAGATAATTATTTTGCTTGAATTTTGAGGTAGCAAGGCAGATTGCAAGGGGTTGAGAAGTGAAAGCAACAACTGTAGACCTTCCCCCCAGCCCCATAATACTTTAGCTGTGAATGAGAAGAGATATAGGATGATAGTTTGAAGTCAGCTGCCCTCCATTTGGAATTATAGAAATGAGGATTTTTCAAGCACATAGGAGATCCAACCCTATTTGTTGGCAGCAGAAAGATAGGAAAAGATTGAATATGAAATGGGATTGGGCAAGGTTCTATAGGCAATCTACTGGAGGAGAGAGATGGTTTATGTTCTAATTCTTCATCAGAAACTCAAGTAAAAGATGAGAAATCAGTGTGTGTGTGTGTGTGTGTGTGTGTGTGTGTGTGTGTGTGTGTATCACAATTCAGGATATTATTGGTAGAATTGGGTTTGATAATCAGGATATTAAAAACTTACCTTCATCTCTTCTTAGTAATATTAAGTCAACCAAAAATAACAGTTTGATTAGGTAAAGGGAATTAGCTCATTCCTAAGGCTGCATCATTTCTGGATTTTTCTGATTTAAAAAGTCATCCTTGATACTATTAGATATAAACAGACTCATTGACTGTTCAATATTTATTATATGTTTTCTTTCCTACTGCCATTTATACGATCATATATTTAAAAATTGGAAGGATTTTGGAGATCATCTAGTCAAACCCCTTCATTTTATAGGTGAGGAAACTGAGTCTCAGAGAATTTAAATGACTTGTTTATGGTCACTCAGTAGGATTGGAAATCCAAGGTTCTTTCTGCTACACTCATTTAAAAATAAATGGGCAATTTGTGCAAAGCCTTAGGCTAATGGTTTTGAATTTTTTAAGGCAATAGTTGCCAGTAGTAAGTATGAGACATGCTAATTCCAGATGGAGTATTGGGGTTTAATACTTTCCCTTTATGTAGGAGCTCCTTGGGTATACACAAAATTAAGTGAGGAGGGAGGAGGAGGATTCCACCTGCTAGAAGTGGTTTGGGAAACTTCCAGGATATAAAAAGCTGTGTTGTTCTAATAGTGTGTCATTCTATTTTTTAAACATTTTATTTGTTTTAGTAAGCCAAAATTTGCCTAATTAGACTTTTTCCTATGACACCTGATATGATAGGAATCAGAAGGGAAACATGTATAATCTTCCTATAGTTAGATGTATGCAGTTTATCCTTGTCTAGTCCTTTATCATCATTCATTCATATCTTCTTGTTTTTCAGTTGTTCAGTCATGTCTAACTCTTCACAAAACCAAATGAGGTTTTCTTGGCAAAGATACTGGAGTGATTTGCCATTTCCTTCTCTAGTGTGTCCCCAATTTACCGATGACGAACTGAGGCAAATAGGGCTTAAGTGACTTGCCCAGGGTCACTTGCCAGTGTCTGAGACTGCATTTGAACTCAGATCTTCCTGACTCCAGGCTGGGTGCTCTATCCACTGTACTACCTAGCTGTCCTCATTCATACTTAACTTTTTCTATTTCTCTTCATTCTTATGTTTGACCTTCGAAGCTTTTCTGCAGTTCTGACCTCTTCATTAGGGATACTTGAAAGGCATCTATTTCATTAAAGATCCATCTTCACCCCACTGCTTTCTGTCCCAGTAGCATTCAGTTTTGCCTGTAAGCCTGTATTCTCAGTTGTGGGGTCCTGATTGGAAAAAGCCATAAAATACAGTAATAAGTGAAAAGCCATAAAAATTTAAACTCTGTGAAAGGTGGAAGCCTGAACATGGTGACCTGTTTACAATAATAACTTAGGTACAGAATTATATTTTAAACATTGAGTCAAAATTTGAGATATTATGGCCTATGAAAGCCAAACAAGAATATCATGACTCCTTATGTGAACGGTACATGATCCATACACAGACTTATGTTTAGGCGTAACATTGGCTTAACTCCCAAGCAGAAAACAAAGAAACAAACAAATATATATATACATATATATGTATATATACACCAATCAGTAGTGATACACTCTCTAGCTCCTCCTACCTTTGTGTATTTTCTGTAATTAACACAGGAATTTTTGGAGTTCTGACCTGTCTGGCAGCTGCCCCAGATTGCCTATTGAAAATATTCATAATGATTGATTAAATTATTATCTGCAATCAATCTGAGATATTTGGCTTCTGTCTCTGGTATCAAAAGAAGACCCCATAGTTGTGGGGGATGGTAAAGGGTTCCACAGCCAGGAGAATTCTGGACCTTACATCAGTCATTGGGAATAGTGGGTTCCAAGTTCTCCATTCATTAAAGTAGTGTCTGCTCCATTTATGAGTGGTACTGACTGAGGCTTCTTGGTACTTTAATTCTTTCTGGTCATCTATAGTATTTTTCCTTTGACTTAGAAACCTTCCTTTAGCCTAGATTTGTGCTATTATGTTCCTGAAAGTTTTCATTTTATTTTCTCTTTTAGGAGGTGATCAGTGGATTCCTTTTATTTCCATTTTGACCTGTGTTTCTAAGAGATCTAGATAGTTTTATTTTAAGTTTTCTTGAAAGAGGATCTCTAGGCTCTTTGTTTGGTCATGACATTAAGATAGTCCAACAATTCTTATTTTTTCCCTTTCTCCACCTGTTTTTAAGATCAGTTATTTTTACTACGAGATCCCCTATATTTTCTTCTATCTTTTTTTTAGTCTTTAGGTTTCATTTAATATTTCTTATTGCCTCATGGAATTATTGGCTTATTTTGGTCAATTCAAAATTTCAAGGAATGTGTTGGGGTAAGGTTTTTAACCTAATTTCTGTTAATTCCCTTTCCATTTTTTTCTTCCATAGCTCATTTCTTTTTCTGAATTTTTCCTCAAGCACTCTCATTGCATTTATTGAAATAAAAGCTTCTTTAACCCTTTTTTTAAAAGGAAAAATAAAAACTCTTTCTTCATCTCTTCCAGGAATTCTAATTGATTTTTTTTGCCTTAGCTGTGATTTTCTATGAGGCTTTGTTTGTAGATTTTTGGAGTCATTCATTCTCTCTCTCTCTCTCTCTCTCTCTCTCTCTCTCTCTCTCTTTTGTTGGAGTTTAAATCAATGGTATTTTATTTCACCCCCAATTACATGTCAAGACAATTTTAGCATTCATTTTTATAAGACTTTTGAGTTACAAATTTTTTCCTTCCCTCCATCCTCTCCCCTCTTCTGAAAATAGTAGGCAGTTTGATATGGTTTATACATGTGCTATCACGTAAAAATATTTCCATATTAGTCACAGTTGTGAAGGAAGAAACAGATCAAGAGGAAAAAATGTAACCATGAGAAAGAATAAAGTAAGTGAAAAATATATGCTTCCATCTGCATTCAGAGGCTGTCCGTTCCTTATCTGGATATGGATAGCATTTTTCTCTGTTGGTCCTTTGTGCTTGTCTTGGTTCATTGTGTTGCTGAGAAGAGGTGAGTCATTCATAGTTGATTATTGCACAAAGTTGCTGATACTGTGAGCTCTAAGTCCAGAATAGATTTTGACATAAAGTGTCACACCCCCCTGTCCTCTGTACTACTCCCTCTTACTTCTGGTTTGCATATTTTAAGGAATGATTATCCTAGGTATTGTGTGGGTCCATATGCCTAAAACTATAGTTCATAAATCCTCATTGGTATTTACCTTTAAAATAGCCAGAGGAGGCAATCAACTCAAAGCAAAAGCATTTAATGAGATGGCATTGTAAAAACAGTAACTATAAAACATTCCCATTGTGAAGCTAAGGTACCTTCTCCATTAAATACACACAGGATCAATGTGAAGAGTGGGCATACACAGAGAGTTGACGCTAGGGAGGCATAGCCTTAGGGAACATCTAGGGCCAAGGCACCTCAAGTCTCTGACTTAGAAAGTCTCTACTCCTCTCTCTATTCATTGCATTTCTATTCAGCAGTTTACTCAATTTGGCTCTCTAGGCCTGTTCCTTTCTTTTTTTTCTTTCTTTTTACAAATGCTTTATTAAATTCTGTTTTACATCATTCATTTCCACCAGATTTTGAGCTACAATCATTCCCCCCCCCCCCGTTTTTCCCCTACCCACCCTCCCAGAATAGCAGTCCCGCAAGATATCGCTTCCTCCAATCTGCTCTCTCCCACACCTTCTCCCATACCCCCTTCGACTTTTCCATTACAGGAAGGTGAATCTTTGTGTCCCAATGCCTGCAATCTTATCTCCCAATTACAAGCAAAAGAGTATTAATAATAGTATTCATATATATTTGAAACATTTAATCTTAAGACCTTGAATTTCAGATCTATTTCCTTCCTTCCTTGTCACCCATTCCCTCTGGGGAGATAAGTAATTCAGTATATGTTGTACATGTCTAGCTATGCAAAACATTATCATAGTAGATATATTGTACAAGGCTGCTTAAAATTCCCTCCCACTCATCCCACCCCCCACCTGGTCCATTCCCTACTTGATCCTGTCCCTCTTCTATAGTGGGTACTTCTAAGCTCTCCTCCCCCCAAGGATGCCCTCCCATCCATCATCCCTCCTTTCACCCCCCTTCCCCCTATTCTGCAGTAGGTTGAGATATCCCATTTAGTATGTATGTCATTCTCTCCCTGAACCAAATTCAATGAGAATGTGGTTTTGCCTTTTTGCCTTCCTATTCTTCCCCTCCCTTGCAACCACTTCCCCTTGCTTCTTCTACATGAGACAGTTTACCCTACCCTGTCTCTCCCCATCTCCTCTTGCCACTTTCCTCTCTCACCTCATAATTTCACCCCTTGAGTATCCTCCCTTCCCAACAAATTCAACCCATGACCTCTATCCATATATAACTGTAAACGTATATATACATTCACATATGTATTCATGTGACCATATACCCTTCTTCCATTATTTTCATAGTGAGAAAGATTTCATCAGTCACAGTTATTGTTTTTCCATCTAGGAATGTAAATAGTTCAACTTTGATAAGTTCCTTTTGATTTCTTTTTTCCTGATTTCCTTCTCAGGCATCTCCTGCTTCTTGCATCTGGATGTCAAATTTTCTATTCAATTCTCGTTTTTTTCCTCAAGAATGCTTGAAAGTCCTCTATTTCACTGAATGACCATATTTTCCCCTGAAACAAAATACTCAGTTTTGCTGGGTAGGTGACCCTTGGGTTCATTCCCAGCTCTTTTGCCCTCTGGAATATTATATTCCATGCCCTTCGATCCCTCAGTGTAGAAGCTGCCAGGTCCTGGGCTATTCTGATTGTGTTTCCACAATATTGAAATTGTTTCTTCCTGGCTGCTTGTAGTATTTTCTCCTTGATCTGGGGATTCTAGGACCTGGATATAATATTCCTGGGAGTTTTCTTTTTGGGATCTTTTTCAGGAGGTGATCGGTGGATTCTTTCAACCTCTATTTTGCCCTCTGGATCTAAAACATCAGGGCAATTTTCCTTGAGAATTTCTTGAAGGGTGATTTATAGGTTCTTTCTTTGATCATGGCTTGCCCCAGTGTGGGCCCAAGGGTACCCCTGAATAAACCTGGGATGTCCTCTTCCTCTGTTGCTTCTCCATGGGCATTGAAATACTCACAATTGTGCTTCTGGCCCAACCACATCCCCAGGGTCCACAGACCATTCTATCTGCCACCCTATACTGAACTGGGCTAGACAAATGACTCAATGTGGCTTTTTCTGGATTTCCTTTTCTGGATTTGATGTCATTCCTTTTCCAGATCTGTTTGGAGGCGTTTGTGGAGGGAAGTTCTCTATATTGTTTTCTATCACTTTACCATCTTCATTCTACCCCACCTTTAAAAGCTTAGGAGTATTTCTACTTTATTTTATTCTTCTAGACATATTGTGCCCTCTATTGTCAAACTGGGTTAGAAGCAACCTTTCCCTTTACCCTTAGATCTCTCATCTCTTTCCTCTTTCTCCTTCTCCCTCCTCTAATCTCTCTCTCTCTCTTTTTCTCTCTCTTTTCCTCTTTTTCTCCCTCCCTCTCCATCTTTCTCTCTCCTTTTCCCTCTTATCCTTCTCCCTCCATCCCTGCCTTTCTCCCTTTTTATTCTGTCTTAGTTTCTTTGGTAGGAAACATTACTTCCTTAAATTAATATCTGGATAAAGATATGCCATTTCTCCCCATAAAATCAAAGTTTTGATGTTTCAAGTAACTTCCTTAATTGAAGTGCCAGTTTCTTCATTTGATTAATTTTGGAGATCTATTTCTTCAGAGACCTCTAAAGTCCTTTCTATATCTAAATTTGTGATTCCATGATCCTCACATTATGTAGATACTTTTCTCAATTATATAAAAACTTAAAAAAAGCCATTACAAGCACAAGTTTCAGTGATGGAATTTATTCTCTTTCCCACAGTTATTACTTTTCTTAATTCCATTCTGAAACCAACCAAATTAAATTACTTGTACTTGGATTTGGGCTTGTCTGATTCAGATCATAAAATCATAGCTTCAGAGCTGTAAAATAACCCAGTAAATGACAAGTTCAAACCCCTTATTTAACAGATGAGAAAACTGAGGCCCAGAGAAGTACAGTGATTTTCCCAGTATCACATGGAGGAGGGAATTAAAAAAAAAACAGGCTCAAATCTACTAACTTTAATCTGAATCTCCTGCAGAAAGGAAAGCTTAGTATTGATAGACCTCAGATCTAAGATTTTGACCCCTATTTTTATTTATATATTTATTTTGAACATATCCTATATCTACTTACATACACATGCAATGTCTCCATCAATATAATACAAGCTCTTTGAGGTCAAAGCTCGCTCCTTCCTTCCTTCCTTCCTTCCTTCCTTCCTTCCTTCTTTCCTTCCTTTTTTTCTTTGTCTAGCATAGTGACTGACACACAATAGTCTCTATCAACTGATTGACAAAAGAAATAATATTACACAGTTGATAGAATATCGTACTGGGAATAAAGAAAATCTGTGTTCAAATACCATTTCTGACACTTTACTAGTTGCATAGCCCAGGGAAACTCATTTAACTACTGTATGCCTCACATATCTGCTTATATATCCACTAAGTCATAGATAGATTGAGGTGTAAGTGGAGAGAACTTCCATACATGGAATTTCTCTACTCAGAAGAAATCATAATTATTTTGTGTATTAATAGTAACAAAGAATCTCAGAACTGAGACATCTAGGGATACCATTCTAAATGGTAAATGACCAAATATCCTCTCAATAATATCAATGACAAGTGTTCATGCAATCATTACCTGAAGAACTCTGGTAAAGGAGACTCCACCTCCTCCAGAGGCAGCCCTGGCTACTGTTTGATAGCTGCCATTTTTGAAGCCTTCTTTTAGACTCTTATGGGAGACCAAAAATTAATAAATAAACAAATAAATAGATAAATAATTGTATATGTATGCCACTTTCTTTGTGTGGTGTTGAGATGAGGCCTCTCGGACATAGTGAAAACAGATTAAACTTGGCCAAAAAGAACATAATTACTTTTTAAAATCCCCAAATTTACCTTGTGGGACAAAAAGTTCCATAGAACAACTCAAGAAACTGTATCCTGAAATACCTAAGAACTGGAAAAATGTAATAGTGGCTTGTAGTCATGTGATAATGTTAACTAATCCAAAGGATACTATTTCCAAATGCTGAGATTTTTTTTTCTTTCTGGATAAATCAATGCAATCAGGCCACTCAGTGGCAGAAAGAATCATCAATGCAGATGTGAGGTGATTGTGGGAAGGTTCTTAAATATGATTTTATTTCTTGCTTTATAGCATTTTTTTCTTTAAATAAGCATTGTACTGATTAATCCTCTAACCACCTGGGCTTCTACTAGGTATTCTATATGGCTCAGATAGTAAAATTACAAATGCGATCAACTTAATAAAACCTCTGTAAAAATAGTGAATTCTTCTGCCTTCTGACAGAGTAAGGTATCATTAATGTAATAATATCATAAAATAACCTGTTCCTAAAACAAATCTCAGGTTTTATGACACAATATAAATTTAATAATGGAGTAAAATCTGAAATGTGGCATTTCATATGGTAACCATTTAGAACTGAAAACAAATCTCATTATAGAGTCTGATTAAATTTGAATCTGCATTAATCTTTGTAAGTGTACTTTATCATGGGAAGGAGCATCACCAATGTTACAAAACTATTTAAATTAATTTGGAAACAAGAATTATTTATGAGTTTTGGGAAGTATAATTTTAAAAAGAAGACTGAAAAAGGGGGAACATAAATACCTGAATTTTCTCCACTCTTTAAAAATTTTAAGACAACTGAAACAGATAAGATGGCATTAGTAGTCATTAATTCTTATATCAATTTAAATTTGATTTACAAATTAGTCTCTGACTTTTTCCCCTCAAAAACAATAGTTGTTGCATTACCTATTAAAAGAGGGGGTTCCGATTAGATGCTCTCTGAAGCCCTTACGTCTCTAAAACTGAGATTTTGGACCTTTGTTCTTCTGAACATCAGCCTTACCTAGCAGTTCTTACTCACCGTCCCTTTGAGAAATGTATGGCAATTCTTGAGGGATATTGGTTGGAAGCTCTTGCCATTCTTCCTTGGCCTCCCTGAATACCAAGTCCTAAATACATGATCAAAGTTATCCTTCAGATTCCATTAGTGAATCTACATTTTTATGCATTAAGTTCAGCTCCCTTCATCTTTGTTTCAGGGTCCTTCATGAAGGCATTTTGTGTCCCTGAACCTCCTTCATGTTCTAATCTCTAGTGACCTATATTCATATAATCTATGGCAATTTATCTCTATTCCATTAAATTTTTCCCATTGATATATCTACAGTTACTTTCATTCCACTTGCCAGACCTAGAATAGCTTCTTCCTTTGTTGATTTAGAAAGTACTCCATGAATCTTGCCATGAATAAACAGTGCAACTGGATTTAAATCCTTGGTCTCACACTTCCCACAATGTAATATTTGTGCTGTTAATATGTTTGTTCATCATAAAATATGTTCCATTCCCTTCATGTTCTTTGTATATCACTGTGTTATTGAGTTTAACAAATTATTCATGGAGTGTCTATTACATAGGCACCGCTCCTCAATGTAATATACCTCTATTTCAGAAATAATGCATTGTGGGATTACTTCCAATTAAAGAAAGCATAACTATCTGTATCTCAAATGTTTTACATGCATATAACCAACTATCTAGTGGTATTGTGAAACAGTGGACAGAATGCTGGACAAGGGGTCTGAAGACCAGAGTTCAAAGGCCATCTAATATATTTACTAGCTATGTGAACCTAGGAAAATCACTTACATTGTCAGTTTCAGTTTCCTATCATGTAAAATGGAAATAATAGCACATATCTAACAAAATCATGGTGAGAATCAGATGAGATAGTATATATAAAATGCTTTGCAAGCTTTAATATGCTATGTAAATGTGAGCCTTATTCCAGTGATCACTTAAAATTTACATGCATCTTATATCTAGAAATAATTTTAAAACTCAACTAATTTTGGAAAATCTATTTCACATTGAGTTCAAAACACATTTAGAAAAGAGATTAAGAGCTGCTTATTTATTGTATGTTCAAAGCAACTTAAATATGCTTTGTCTGTTTCACCTTGCTAATTCCTTTGGTTTCCAAACAAATACTATTTTCCAAGTATTGAAGAAATTATTTAACTTTGAATAAAATTATTTGGAGACATGCATCTAAGTTCCAGATTATCTCTTTGAAAATTTAGAGGATAGCCTACATCTATCCAGTGCGAAATGATTTTGCTTGATAATCTTTAATGAGCAAAGGCAAAGAACATTTAGGGACACTTCACAAACACAGCAGAATTCTGTTGCAGGTGCCTAATTTGTAGTGATACAGGTCTCATTAGGACACACAGTAGCTTAACTTAAAAAAAATCTATAAATTTCAAAGAAGATAAATGTTCTTGGTGAGAAGAAAGTATAAATGGTAGAAGGACTACCAGTGACAATGCAAGGTTATCCTCATGAATTCTTTAAATACACAATGCTCCAAGGAAAACTAACTGAAGTAAATAACCCAAGGTAAAGAGAGCTAGATTGTTCAGTGGATAGGGCTCTGGGACTGGAATCAGAAAGACTTGATTTCCAATTTAGCCTCAGACACCTACTAGCAATGTGACCCTATGCAAGTCACTTAACCTCTCTTTGCCTTAAAACATTGTGGAAGGCAATGGCAAAACACTCCAATATCTTTGCCAAGAAAACCCCATATGGGGTCAAGAAGAGTTGGACATGACTAAACAACTGAACAAAAACAACAACAAAGATCAGACCATCATTCTACTGAGAAATCTACTAAAACCAAGCAGGAGAGTAGGGTAGCTGAGGATAGATTGAAATGAATGTTATCTAGGTTCGTAACTGTTTGAATTTTCATAATGCATTGTTCAAATGGGAATGTAGTATCACTGGTTAGTATTAGGAAAGGAATCAGGAAAGGTTTCATTGAAGCAATAAGGAAGAGTTTGAAAGAAGAAATAATCTTCATGGTTGGATAGGAGGAGTTTTATTGAGGAATGAAAACTAGAAAATGTTTGTAAGAAAAGAGCATTCAGAAGATGGGAAAATGGAGCTGGAATAATGAAGATAGGAAGATAATTCTATAAACATAAGGAAAAAGAGAAGAAAATCTTGAAGATAAAGAAAGGAATTTCAACTGGATGCTTTAAAGGTTTGTATATATTTATATATTCAAGTTGTTCTCTCCATAAAAAATAAGAACAATGTCTAATCTAATGCCATAAAACTATCTCTGCTACTTAGATACCTATAAAATCTGACTCTGAAAATATCATACTTTGTAGCAAAATCCAAAAAATGTTATATATATATATATATATACATATATATATATACATACATATATACATTTATATTTATTTTCCAAATGCTTTATTAAGTTCTGGTTTACATCAGTCATTTCCGTCAGATTTTGAGTTACAATTTTTCCCCATTTTTCCCCTACCCATCACCCCAGAACAGTAGTCTCACAGGATATCCCCTCATCCAATCTGCTCTCTCCCATCTTTTCTCCCATACCCCCTTCAACTTTTCCAGTAGGGCAAGGTGAATCCCCATGCCCCAATGCCTGCACATCTTATCTCCCAATTACATGCAAAAATAGTATTAATCATAGCATTTATATATTTTTAAAATACTTGATTTTAAAACTTCGAATTCCAGACCCAATCACCTCCTCCCCTGCCACTCACTCCCGCTGGGAAGACAAGCAACTCATTATATGCTGTACATGTATAGCTATGCAAAACATTACCGTAGTAGATATATTGTAAAAGACTGACTACATTTCCCTCTGTCCTATCCCACCTCCTACCTGGTCCACTCCCCACTTTGATCCTATCCCCTTTGAAAAGTGGATCCTTCCAACTTCCCTCTCCCCCAGCCTGCCCTCTTTTCCAATATCCCCCTCCCATAACCCTCCCCCCCACTCTCCTGTAGGGTGAGATATGTATGACATTTAGTATGTATGTCATTCTCTCCCTGAGCCAAATTCAATGAGAATAAGGTTTTGCCTATTCACCTTCCTGTTCTTCCCCTCCCCTGCAACCACTTTCCCTTGCCTCTTCTACATGAGATTGTTTACCCCACTCTGTCTCTCCCCATCTCCTCTCACTATATTCCTCTCTCACCTCTCAATTTCACTCCGTAGGTATCATCCCTTCCCATTAAATTTGACCTGTGCTCTCTATCTATGCATACCTGTAAACATATATACACACATTCACATATGTATTCATATGCCCATATACTCTTCTTCAACTATTTTCATATTGAGAAAGGTTTCATCAGTTACAGTTATCATTTTTCCATGAGGAATGTAAATAGTTCAACTTTGATAAGTTCCTTATGATTTATTTTCCCTGTTTACTTTCTCAAGCATCTCTTGCTTCTTGTAACTGAATGTTAAATTTTCTATTCAACTCTAGTTTTTTCCTCAAGAATGCTTGAAAGTCCTTTATTCTACTGAATGACAATATTTTCCCCAGAAACAAGATATTCAGTTTTGCTGGGTAGATTGATTCTTGACTTTAATCCCAGCTGCTTTGTCCTCTGGAATATCATATTACATGCCCTTCACTCCCTCAGTGTAGAAGCTGCCAGATCCTGCTCTATCCTGATTGTGTTTCCACAATATTGAAATTGTTTCTTCCTGGCTGCTTATAATATTTTCTTCTTGATATGGGAATTCTGGACCTGGCTACAATATGCCTAGGAGCTTTCTTTTGGGATCTTTTTCAGGAGGTGATGGGTGGATTTTTTCAACCTCTATTTTGCCCTCTGGTTCTAAAACATCAGAGCAATTTTCCTTGAAAATTTCTTGAAGGATGATTTCTAGGTTCTTTCTTTGATCATG
Organism: Gymnobelideus leadbeateri; assembly: GCA_011680675.1. Lineage (NCBI taxonomy): Eukaryota > Metazoa > Chordata > Mammalia > Diprotodontia > Petauridae > Gymnobelideus > Gymnobelideus leadbeateri. The sequence goes on from WOXC01006774.1 coordinate 434,727, forward strand.
GCTTTCAGGTAGTCCAATAATTTTTAATTTATCTCTACTGGATCTATTTTCCAGGTCAGTGGTTTTTCCCATGAGATATTTCACATTGCCTTCTATTCTTTCATTTGTTTGGATCTGCTTAACAGCATCTTGATTTCTCATAAAGTCACTATCTTCCATTTGCTCCAGTCTAATTCTGAAGGAATGATTCTCCTCAGTGAGCTTTTGAGATTCTTTTTCCATCTGGCAAATTTGGCTTTTTAAGGCATTCTTCTCCTCGTTGCCCCTTTGAGCCTCTTTTGCCATTTGAGTTAGTCTATTTTTTAAGGTGTTATTTTCCTCAGTCAGGTTGTTGACTCTAATTTCATACTTTTATTGCATCTTTCTCATTTCCCTTCCAAATTTTTCCCTCATTTCTCTTATCTGCTTCTTAAGGTCCTCTATGGCCTGTAACCAGCTCATATTTTCAGTTGGGGCTTTTAGTGCAGGAGTTCTGATCTCCCAGTCCTCCTCCTGTTCCATGCTTTGATTATCTTTGTCCCCAAAATAAGAGTCTAATGTTGAATTTTTCTGTTTATTTTGTTTCCTTTGCCTAGGCATGTTGCCACTCAATTACTTGACTTTTGGACTTATTGCTACAGTAGGACTCTGCCACCAACCAGGGGAGCTTCTGTCCCAAATGCTGGGATTTTCTCAGCTGCTGGAGGTATTAGTTGGGTGCCCTTTCTGAAGCCTCCATAAGCTCTGGCAAGCTGGTCACACACCCCAAGACCTCCATCCCAGACCGCAATCCAGATCCAAAAAGGTTTAAGCAAGAGTGATTACCCTCAAGACTGATTTCCGGATCCCCCTACAGTCAGCAGGTCAGGAACTGAACCTGCTGCATTTGTCCATGGCTACACTGAAGAGTCTCAGAGATTTCTTGCCCTCAGGGAAAGAGGCTGAAGTGGTCTCCCCACTAATGAGTCCCAAAGTCCATACTGCACTAACCTCTCACTTTTTCCATGGCATCTATGTGTTGGTAATTCTGGAAATGCCTCAGCTGCTGGTGTTCCAGGGTCCCTCCAGCTGGCTGATGGTCTGGCCCCCCTGGGGCTAAAACCACCGACTCAGGACACACTTGGGTCTGGGCTAGGCTCTGAGAGCTCTGTGTTGGCCACTCCCTGCCAGGTTGCTGGGTTGTCCTCAGTGGGAGGTTAGCTTCTCTGTGTCGTTTTGTGGGTTCTCGACCTCCAGAGCTTGTTCAGAGTCCCCTTTTACATGAATTTGGAAGTGCTGTGGGCTAGAGTGCTGCGGTAGTGCTGTTATTACTCTGCCATCTTGACTCTACCCCCAAGAAATGTGTAATTTAAGGATAAACTTGAAATAACTTCAAAATATACAATTCCTTTTCTTGACATTTGTCTGCTGAAAATGCTTATACTACCTTCTCTTAGCAGTTAACTGGGAGCTGGTAATCAATCAGTCTCTACTCAAATGCCATGTTCCACAAATTCTGCATGGAAGTTAAATGCCCCTACAGGTGTCCATTTAAACTTTCTAGGTGACAGGGATGCCTAGCTGTCTTTCAAAGTTGTTCTAAATCTAAGACCTTGGGACAAATACGTCCAAGGATTACTGGAAAGATTGTAGGTTGACTGAAACTTGGTCTACATAACCTAAGAAGGGGAAGTTTCAGGTCTGAATCTATCTCTGGATATTTTTTGATACTAAAAGAAGGTCCAAGAAAAATTCTAGTTTGGTTTGAAATACTCTTGACTTCATACTTCTTGGTTTGGAAATCTTGATGATTTTCTGAAGTTTACATTCAAATAGGACAGTATATGGAGGGGAGCAGGTGAAACAGGGAGAGGAGGTACCTGCACAGGCCAATAGGAGTGTCATGGGACATCTATTAAACAGAATAGTTCCATGATGCCACCCAGTCCCTAGCCAACATAACCATTTCTAGGCTATGCAAATGTAACACCTTTGGTGCATGGCCAGATTGCCTAAGATAGAAGCAATCATGTGGGAGATATCAGGAAATGCCTTCTGGTATAAGGCATTCTATATTAGCTTACCATATGTTGGGAGAACCCTTTTTAAATTGGATGTATAGAAAAAAAAACAGTTTTGGACCTCAAATGTATCTGAATGAAGCATAGTTGCGCTCTATTTTTGGAATATGGGTATGAATGATTCATGCATTTACAGCCAGGATACCATGAAGTAAGGTGCAGAAGGACATAAGGACAACCCTTCCCCCATCTCACACCCTGTGGCCCTGACAAAAGGGCTTGGGGTTTTGATCTTGTTTTAATTGTCCTTTCCAATTCTAGGTGCAGAGAATGGAGTCTCAGATATGGAAGTCTGAGCCAAGGGGTCAGAGTCTTAGATTCCGGGTTGGATATTGCAATCAGCCTAGTAAGGAAGCCAGGGACCCAGAGGTGGGAAAGAAATGTTTGGACTCAGAATTTGCTGGAACTAATGTTTTATAGGAACTGAGTTAAGCCATGAATCTAACTCCCCTCCCCGAAAATCAAGGTGGGGTAGAGAGGTTATGTTCTAAAATATTAAGGGAAATGTTAATATATTTACTCTTGTCAAATTTTTGAAGCAAGCATTCATTTATAAAAGATGATCTGTCTGTTAAATAGTTAAACGGAGCTGAGGCAATTGATTCTATAAAAGTGGAGGGGAAGATAATCAATAGGGATTTGAGTTAGCGGCAGAGGTGGGACACTCTCGCCCCCAAAGCCACTAAGGGTTTAAGCCATCAGAGAACCCTGGGGAAGAGGTTAAATGTACCACGTCTGACCTTTAGGCAGTAGAAGCCAGAGTAATATAGTGTGGGGTTGGTCTGCTCCCTCTCCCCCGACCATGCCCCTTTTGTCAGGCTGAGCCTGCAACCAGGTTACCTCCTGTTATATGTCCCTTAGAATACTGAGCCTGTGCTCTCAGTGACCACATCTGGTTAAAAGTGTGCTTTGGCCTCCTCTTGTCATACCAAATCTAATGCTTTTCCCCTCTCTTTTGGGATTGGTCCAGATTTATAAGTCTTGCTTGAAATGTCAGGAAGAGTTCAAATTTCATTTGGTGAGGAACAGGAATTCTCCATATCATGGTCATTATTACTGATTATAATAGAGAGACTGAGGTTGGGTCTCTCTTATTCTTGGGCTCAGTATTCTATCATCTGGGAGGGCTGAGGGATTTACTTTGCCCACCAGTCATTTTTAGGAACTGTGATTGCTTTAATCCTCTGGGGGGGCATTTCTTCATTGCCAGGAGAAGAGCTTCTACTGCAAAAGTGACTGTGTCACTGCATAGGGGCTTCTATCACTCAGGAGCAAATGAGGATTTAAAACCCTCTCCTTCCTGCTCCTCTTGAACTTCATACATGTTCTGGCTTTTGTTTGTTTATTTTGTAACAGCTTGTAATCACCAGGACCCTGGAGCCTTCATGTCACTCCCTCTCATGAACTCTAAGAAATCTTTTGAATGCCAAATGACTTGCATTGATGGGTGCAGGGACCTTCCAATCACTCCCGCTGTCTCCCTGTCCCCATATCTCCTAGGATGAGACACAGAACACATTTGCCTGCTGTGTACCAGGTGCTAGATGTTAAACAGTGCATTCAGGACTGTACCTCAGATGGATTCCCACTTAAAAGACTGTACCATATGTTGTGCAGGCCTGCATGTGCTCGTTTGTGTCCTGCACCTGTTACACAGTGGGAAAAGGGCTGGGTTTGGGTTTTTTTTTCTGCTGTTTATAGTCTTGGAGCTAGCTCCATTTTCTTCATGACCGCTTCCCTGTGACTCACTGCTGGCTCTCCTACAATTATGGCCACCTTTTTTTTTAAACTCTAAACAGCTTAACGAGCTAGCCTATTCAATAGCAATTTAGATGGAATATGCCACTCCCCCACCATTATTTCGCTCATTTTTGGATGAATGGAATCTACTTTATTAAATGACATCTACTCTTTCTTTATTCTTCAGAGCCATTCTCTACCAATGGAGAAAAACCCTAAAGAGAAACTGGTCTGGTGTGTGTCTATGCTATAAGAGAGACTGTCTTTGTGCTTGCTTGCAATGCTACTCCCTTTGACACTATGCTGTAATCATGCTTGGGGTGCTGCCAGTATACCCACTATAGCCTAGCACCCTCTCAGGAACAAAACAATAGACCATCTATACCTAATGTGACAAGTTTTGGAGTAGGTACATTAGCCAAAGGCAGAAAAGGCTGCCGGGTCCATCTGAACAGTTCTCTACCTGAATTGCACTTACTTCCAGGTCCCACAGAAAGCCTAACCCTGCAAGCAGAAGAATGCCTGGTTTGTTGCTGTTGCTATATTGCCTTCCACAGCTTTTTTGACATGTTTTTGCTACGTCCTCCAGAGGTAGAGAAGAGAATTAGATTCCATTTTGTGTCCAGTTTCGTACTTCACTGGGCCACAGATTTAGAGTTGGAAAAAGACTTAGAGATCATCTGTTCAACCCACTCCATTTTCAGATGAAGAAACAGGCTCTTCGAGGTCAAGTAATTTGTCCCAAATCACACTGGTGGTAAGGATCAGAGCCAGTTTTCAAGTTCGAATTCTCCCCATCCAATGCTCTGTCCTCAGCACTACACTGCCTTTCATTTCTATGTCCACTAAGCCACATGTTTTCCTATATCTATAAAATAATTTCCTGACCTTGTACACTGAGAAATATTAATCAGATCATGATGTCTAGAACTAGAGCTTGAAGAGATTTCCAGAGATCATCTGATACAAATGACTCATTTTGCAAATGAGAAAAGAGAAATCTTGGTAAATTCAGTAATTTACATACTATGGGAACTTAGGCAAAGCATTCAGCTTCTCTGAGGCTTAATTTCCTCACCTGTAAAGTGAAGATCATAACATCTACTTCTCAATGGTTTGGGGAGAGTCAAATGAAAAAGAATTTAGTCCTTTGTGAACCTTACAGTGCTACATAAAGGTGAGTTATTGCTGTTTTAATCTATGTAACCTTGGACAAACGTCTTCGTTTTTCTAGGCTTTAGTTTTTTGTGTGCACAGGACTGGTGATTTCAATGGCATAAAGAAATATCATTGAGGAACTTCCTCAATCCCTTCTATGTAATTTATCATCTTAGTTTTGAAGTGGCACTGAAAGTTTAAGAGACTTATCTTGGGCCACCTGTTTGAAGCCAGGTCTTCCTTATTCTGACACCAGCTCTATATTCGCTGTCCCACACTGCCTTTTGTCACTGGGTTTTGGTTTACTCATTGGTAAAAGGCAGGAGTTGCACTTTAAAAACCTATTATCTTTTTAGCCTATTAAAAAACAAACATCTGTGCAAGAGGTAAGGCCATAAGTATTTTCAGCTATTCACTTTCCTAAGAAGCCTTCAAAATGGTTTGAGGTGAAAGAGCATAAGGCCATGCAGAGTAGAGACGGGGGAGAATTAGGCATGGGAAAGAACCTCTCTTGGTGGGACAAAAAGAGGTAGACGGTGTCTGGAGGCACTGAAGGGAAGCAGGAAGGGAATAAACATCTATGTCATACATAATAAGTACCAGGCACTGTGCTAAGAACTTTACAAATATCCTTTCATTTAATAAAGACAAGCTACACTTTGCAGTTTGGCCTTGCACTGATTTTGAATGGGGCAATTTTGTTTTTGTGACTGGGATTTTGTGGTTTAAATGGTCTTTGAAAGAAGGCCTAGAATGGCTTTAAGAGTTAGCCTATATTTGAAGAACCCATTTTCTCCTTAGCCATCCATGCTAAATAAAATGTTTAGTAACATACAGGACTGTAATGGGATAAGACTATCATTTATATTTTTACCAGGCACTGTCTTTAGAAATAACAACAACAAAATTTTTTTCACCCCTTTTCTCTTGATTTGAGGAGCCCACAACCGGACTCTATTTTGCATCTCCTGATTTAGGAGCTATCTGAGTCTATATTTTTCACACTAATTACTGCTAGGTGTGATCCATCCCAGACTATGCAACCATAGGCATATGATTCTCTGTGTGCAGCACTTTAATTGGAGGTGGGGATAATAAGAAACAGTTATAAGTTTAGATGAGGATACTTTTTCACCAGGAAAGAAAATACATTTTGAAAGCAACTAAGTTCATTAACAAGTAGTTCTTGCAAAATTTTAATATCTCTTGAAGAGATAAGGTCTTAATTAAGTCTTATCAGCTATCTATACCTCCCTGTGAAAGAGTTTATCAGATCACTTTCTCCATTAAATTATTTTCCTCAGTATTCTCAATGACAAGAGTGGAGTAATCACTAAAATAATTGTTAGGGTGATTCAAATAGTTATTATGTTTAATTAGTTTAAAATGCATGTTTCATGTTAACCAGAGAGAAATAATTTTGAAGGATAGGGTAACTCATTAAAATATTCTATCCCTTCCCTAATTCACAACCTTTGAAATTCATAATCAGTTCACAAGTCACTGAAAGGAAAGAGGACCTAAATGTCCATGCATTATAAAATGTCAAGTTAAACGCCTAACTGTGAACCAGATTGCTTACTATACAGGCCTTTCAACTATAAATATCAAATGCATAAAGGACAGCATGAATCTTTTAACTTTATAAAGATGGCATGTGGACTGTAACATTTTCTGAAAATTAAGTCGCTTACTAACATTTCTAATGAAGTATGCATTTCAGTATTATGCTGAAACCCACATGATCAATTAAATGGAAGTCAAAATGTCATGCAGCAGACACCACCATGGTGCTAAAGGTCTCAGTTAAAAAGAAAGGACCAAAACACTATTTCTTCATCCAGCAAGAAATAAAACACAAAGAGAAAACTAGAAAATGAAAACATTTATAATTCTTTCAAGCTCAACATAAAAATCTTACTTTTAAGTAATAGTTGTACCAAGTATTAAGGCCACTGGCTTTCTAAAGGACCTTACCAAAGATTTAAAGATTCAGGTAATTATTTTGGTTAGACAATTTGTCCTCTTATCCATGGAACAAAGAAACAGAAATAAGGGCAAATGAATTGTTCAAGGTCATAGAGAATCTTCTTGGGAGAGCTTGCATTAGAATTAGAAATCCTTGAAATGGTTTAAAAATGCTTTTCTTTCTTTCTGAAAACCAAAATGAATAATGTTTCAAATTAAGCTAGTTTTGAGGTATATATGTGTGTGTGTGTGTAGGGAGAACACATAATGGTACTCATTCAATAAATAATCATTTATTAGGTAACACATAGTCTGGACACTTGGGTGAGGACTGGCCAATAGTACAGTACAATAACAATGGATGAAACATTCCACTGCCTAGGGACAGAAGGGAACTGAGACAGAACACAAGGGAAGAAAGTACTGGGGCAGAAAGAGATTCCATAGAATTGTTGAACCAGCATCAGGGGCAGGAACAGATTCAATCTGGCATCTCTGTTACCCATTACACAGCTCCAGGTCACAGTTCCAGAACAGAAAGGAGCAGTTATAACTAGTAGGCCCCAGATAGGTACTGAAGAAGGCCCCAGATACGTACTGAAGAAGGAAAAAGTTCCAAAAAATGTAGCTATATGACTGTGAGCCCAAGAACAGAGTGGTAGCTCAGTTTTGACCTTTAGCTCAGAATGTACTACAATAACCAGGGCTAGAGACTAAGAAAAAAGGGAACCAGCAATTTACTCACTCTAAACCTGCAGAACTTTCCAGTGGGCTAACAGTGAAAAGTCCTATAGCAATCTATTGAATTCACCACACAAAAGTCAGCACACCTAAACCTGGGTCAGGAACTTGCAGAGCTCAGTCAACAGACTTCTCTCCAGATCACACTGCTTTGGAAGCACCAACAACCTGCAGGCCACTAGAATGAACTGGGAAAATAGCAGCTGGAAATTAAAAAAAGGTAAAACAGTAGCTGAAGCTTGAAATCCCCCACCGCATCTTCGTCTCCCAACTGAGTAGACTCTAGCACTAGCATAAAGTTCATAATCAAGAAGTAGACTAGGAGAATGAGCAAACAAACAAGCAAAGCCAAAGAACTCAGTCATAAAGAGTTACAATGATGACAGGGAAGTTCAAGAAACAAACATGGAAGACAAAGACTTGAAAACTTCTACAAGTAGTCTCAAAGAATATTGCAGATAGTATACAAACCCAACAAGAATTCCTAAAATAACTGAAGAGATTTTAAAAAGAGCAAAATAAAATATTTTAAAACTAAATAAGAGGGTAAAGGAAAAGAAATGGGAAAAGAAATGAGAGTTAGGCAAGGAAGTTATGATGAGAATTAACAGCTTGGCAAAAGAAATATTGTCAGAAAGGAGAAAGAGTTTCACAAATGTATGGGGAAGCTGGTTCCTCAAAAGAGGTCTGATTTCCAGCTTCTTTACCCAGATATTTTGGGGAATTTCCCTTTGCATGAGGTTGGGACCTCTCTTAGTTGAGCAAAATCTCAACTTGCTTCCATCTAAAGATCTCATTTACTCTTACATATCTTCTGCTATATTCTACTTTGTAGAACTTGCAATTTGTTTGATATTTGAATAACCAGGTTGTTGCTATTCAATATTTATGATGATATTTTGTTTAATTAGAAATTTGTGGAAAGGAATCAAACCTGTGTACTTCCCTCTTCCTTTTAGGGATACTGAGCAAGAAAGCTATCACTTTTATTGCTTTTGAACCTAATAAAATTATTCCCCTGGAATAGCAGTACTTAGAAGGGATCAGACAAATATAATTCTAGCTTGGTCCCTCTTCTGAGAGAAGAACAGAGCATCCAAACTTGTGACTCCTTCCACTAATCTTTCCTTAAGGGAGGAATCAAAGTCTTTCTTTGGAGAGTGATAGGCAATATTTCAAAGGTGTCTATCAATGTCTCTCATGAACTGCCTTTAGAAAAGTCCCAAGTACATAAAAATGTTATGTGGGCAGCACATTCATCTTATATTTAAAATATCTGGTCATTCTGTTCAAGACTCTATAGGGGCACTCAGTGTTATCCATGTTCATCTCCTCATTGTGATTACTCCTAGTTCTAGGTTTCTTCAGTTCTTATGTGAATTTATGCCAGTTTAAATGACACACAGAGATCACTAATGTTTTTTAAAGTACTTTTTATGGATTTATTTTGTATATCCCAAATACATTGCAAATCCCATGAAGACAGGGCTTAGGAATTCTGTCCACCTGATTTTCTTTCTGCCTCAGTCCCCATTTCTTATGATAGTATCTTGTACAGGGACTGAGCCAAGATGGCAGAGTAGAAGCACAAACTTGGTGTGGGCTCCCCTCCAATCACTTCCAATACATGCAAAAAAATGACTCTAAACAAACTTTGGAGCTACAGAACTCACAAAGAAACAAAGACAAATGAAGCTCTTCCTCAAAGAAGCCAGGCAGGCCGACAGGAAGGATCTATCACACCAGGAAGGGAGCTGGCCTGAGGGCGGCCCCGAATGGTGGCAGCCTAGTGCAGCCTTTAGGAGAGAGAATCACCAGCAGCTATGGTAGTTTCCAGAATTATCAACACATAAATGCAAAAAAGAAAGTTTTTAAAAGGTCAGTGTGGAACTTTGTGGGAACAGGGGGACCTAGAGCACTGTCTGGCCTCTGTCCCTGGGGTGAGAAGCACAGCAGCTGTGCAGTCACCATTGCATGGCTATCTCAGGAGTTCCTTGCTTGCAGATTGCAGGGGGATGAAGCAACCATTTAGAGTAATCGCTCTTTCTTTAACCTGCTTAGATCTGGATCATGGTCTTGGGTGGTGGTCCTGGGGTGTGTAGCTAGTGAGCCAGAGCTTGTGGTATCTGTGGAGAGGGCACCCAAATAATAGCTCCATAACCTGTTAAAATCCAAGTGATTTGGGACATAGCTCCATTCTGGAAGCAGAGTTCTACTGTGGCAAAGTACTCAAAAGCCAAGTAATTAACTGTCAAGATGAGCAAGCCAAGGAAATGTAATCAAACCATAGATTCATTTTTGGGGGGATAAAAGGGATCAAGGCATGGAGGGGGAGGAAGACAGTGAAGTCAGAACTCCTGCATCAAAAGAACCCAATCAAAATATGAATTGGTTATAGGCCGTGGAAGAGCTCAAGAAGGATTTTGAAAATCAAGTAAGAGAAGTTGAGGAAAAATTGGGAAGATAAACGAGAATGATGCAAGAAAATCATGAATAGTGAGTCAATAGCTTGCTAAAGGAGACCCAAAAATACACTGAAGAAAATAACAGCTTAAAAAATAGACTAAATCTAATGACAAAAGAGGCTCAAAAAGCCAGTGAGAAGAATGCCTTAAAAAGCTGAATTTGCCAGATGGATAAGGAATTTCAAAAACTCACTGAAGAGAATAACTCCTTCAAAATTAGATTGGAGCAACTGGAAGCTAATAACTTTATGAGAAATCAAGATACTATAAAACAGATCCAAATAAATGAAAAAATAGAAGGCAATGTGAAATATCTCACTGGTAAAACCACCGACATGGAAAATAGATCCAGGAGAGAGAATTTAAAAATTATTGGACTACTGAAAGCCATGATCAAAAAACAGAGCCTAGACACCATCTTGCAAGAAATTATCAAGCAAAATTGCCCTGATATTCTAAAACCAGAGGGCAAAGTAGAAATTGAAAGAATTCACTGACTGCTTCTTGAAAAAGATCCCAAAAAGAAAACTCCTAGGAATATTATAGCCAAATTCCAGAGTTCCCAGGTCAAGGAGAAAATAGTGCAAGCAGTCAGGAAGAAACAATTTGAGTACTGTGGAAACACAATCAGGATAACACAAGACCTAGCAGCTTCTACATTAAGGTACTGAAGGGCCTGGAATATTATATTCCAGAGGTCAAAGGAGCTGGGACTAAAACCAAGAATCACCTACCAAGCAAAACTGAGTATAATGCTATAAGGGAAAATATGGTCATTTAATGAAATAGAGGATTTTCAAACATTCTTGATGAAAAAACCAGAGCTGAACAGAAAACTTTACTTTCAAATATAAGAAGCAAGGGAAGTATGAGAAGGTAAACAGGAAAAAGAAATCAGAAGGAGCTTATTAAAGTTGAACTATTTACATTCCTACATGGAAAAAATGATAATTTTAACTCATAAGACTGTTCTCAGTATTAGGATAGTTGAAGGGAATATATGTATGTATGTATATATATATATATATATATATATATATACATATATATGTGTGTATATATATATACATACATAGTATGTATAGGAGGGTGTATGTGTATATAAATATATATGCGAGTGTGGGCATATGTATGTTCGTGTATACATAGAGGACACAGGATGAGTTGAATATGAAGGGATGATATTTAAAAAAATAAAATTAATAGTTGAGAGAGGAATTTATTGGGAGAAGGAGAAAGGAGGAGATGGATTAGGGTAAATTATCTCATATAAAAGAGGCAAGATAAAACTGTTACAATGGAGGGGAAAAACAGGAAGGTAAAAGGGAATGGAACAACTTTTTCACTGAATTTGGCTTAAGGAGAGAATAACATATACACTCAAATGAGTATCTTACCTTACAGGAAAATAGTGGGGTAGGGGATAGGAGGGGGAAATGATGGAAGGGAGGGCAGATTGGAGGAGAGGGTAGTTAGAAGTACACATTTTTGAAAAGGCGTAGGGTCAAAGGAGAAAATGTAATAAGTGGGGAGGGGGATAGGATGGAGGGAAATATAATTGGTATTTCACAATATGACAACTAAGGAAATGATTTGAGTTACTGCACATATACAACCTATAAAAGAATTGCTTTTCTTCCTAGTGGGGGCGGGTGAGGAGGGAGGAAGGGAAAAATCTGGTACTCAAAGTCTTAAAAACAAATATTTTAAAAATATGTTTTTTACATGCAACTGGGAAATAAGATGTACAAGTACTGAGGTATAGAGGTCTGTCTTGCCCTGCTAGAAAGTTAGTGGGGTGATGGGGGAGAATGGATTGGGGGAAAGGATATTCAGTGGGCTTTCTATTTTGGGGTGGGGGTAGGGGAAAGATGGGGAAAATTGTAACTCAAAATCTTGTGGAAATGAATGTTGAGAACTAAAAATAAATAAATAATTTTTAAAAAATAAATAAAAATTTAAAAAAGATAATATCGTGTAGAGTAATGAGTACAGTAGGTGTTCAGTTACTATTTAGTGTATTTGGTACACAGTCATAGAATCCTAGAGCTAGGAGTACCCAGAGATCTGGTCTTAATTCCTCATTTTATGGAAACTCAGGATCAGAGAAAGAGTGATCTGCCAATATGTTACTGGAAGAACTGCAATGGAAATCTAGGTTTCCTGATGACCTTGTTTTCCACTTCAGTATTGCTTGACAAGTATATTTGGTCATTCATGAAGAGTGTACAAGGCAACAGTTAATCAAAAGCAAGCCAACACTCCATGAAGTTATAAAAGCAAAAACTCAGGAGAAGAATTTACTGAAATTGCAGAGATTAATTTTATATGATTATTTTCTTAGCAGTATTCCAGTTTCAGGTCTCATTAGTAAGCAAATGAATGCCATTCTTTGTAGAAGCCCAACTGAATTATGCTCATAATGATATCACATATATAATATAGAAGTGTAATTTAATTCTATCCGCTCAGAGGTGATATGATCGGACAACATAACAAGGGAAGTTGTATTATACGTGGGGGCACTTTGAGTACTTTTCCTAAGGCAAATTTCAAACCAAGTCAAAAATGAATGAGTGTCTCTGACAAATTTGGGAGAGTGACAGGGAAACCCAGGTACATCATACTATATCATGTAATTACATCAAATGAATTTATTACAGAAGAGGAACCCAGGCTCCCTTTGCCTCTTGAATGAATGAATGATAACTTTATATCAGTTTGGGTATTTGAAGCAAATTATTGCCTGAAATATGCTATAGAATCATAATTCCAATGAACTTCATTGTTTTGAACACTAATGTATATTAGGCTAAACAAGTACCATTTCTTAGATCCACCTTGAAAGTGTGATGTTGGAGATTTAGGAAGCAAGTATTTCTACTTAAAAAAAATGCCTTCTGGGCTGCAGAAGCTCATTGCCTCTTTACCATGGGGAAGTTTCCATTTGCAACTGCCCTAGAAATATTTTAAAATGGTTTTTCTTTCAGCATGTTAACTTCTTCATTTTCAATAGGGGAACAGGTAGGGAAAGGCTCAAATGTGGCCATTCCAGCAAATTTAAGAGTAATTCCATTCACTGATCCTTTGGGAATAAGCCACACTTGCTAGCACTCCTATGGAGAGATTGCCCATCACTGGGCACTTGATCAGTCAGCACTCAGAGTGGCAGAACAACACAGAGCATTTGCATGACTATTCCCAAATCTTGGGCCTGATGAAGGTGTTACTCACAAAACAAGTAATAAATACATTTTTGGATAAAAATAACTCTTGAATACATCACCCTTCAAAAAGCAGTCTAATAGATTTCAAACAATTTAGTCATTCGAAACCAGTCAGACTTTGGCTTTTCTGACTGATTTTAAAACTGCAACACATTTGATATTCTGAGGAAGAAGAATCATAAGGATTGTTGGTCATTCTATTGGTGAGCTAGCACTCTAATCTGCTGACTAGAATAAAGGAAATATACAAAGAGCAGTGTGGGGGAAAGGAGCTATTTCAGCAGTATAGCTCTTTTCCTTCTGCCCCTAATCTACCCTCAAAGCATTGTACATCACAATTATGAATGGGAATCTGATAGGAGAGGTTGTGGAGTTTAAATATATTTAGATGTCCTTTCTGAGTCAGCTTTGTAATACATTTTCATATCAATACATTGATTTTTAGACAAGCTACACAAAGCTCTCCATATTGAAGAGGGCCAAATGCCACTTGAACCTCAAGGATATATTAGGATAATGAAATAAGACATTCTTTCAGATGCTAAATTCACTGAATATAAAATATAGATAAATGCATGCTTTGTTCTGACTCAAATGAGAAACATAATTTCTTTCAGTTTCTTCTCTAATATTATGAAATATTCTAGATGCCCTTTGGCACAATATTTCCTTCTGTCTAGGAATACAGACACCTTGCTTTAGTTTTACTCTGGTGTAAGTCAGAGATTTCAGAAACTTGAACTTGCATGATACTGTCTAATGCAAAATACCATATGAAAGATCCTATGTCACCAACTGATTTTTTCTTTAGTGACAGCTGGCCATGCAGGTCTGTGGTTGGCAAACATATAACGGTCTTAGTCAAGACCCAATGGTGCAGGAATAAAAATGTATTTATTACTGGCAAGTTTTTTCCTTAATCATATGATCCCAGCTTGATCAGTTTGGATTGCATAAATTCCAGAGAAGATTATTTCAAAATGAACTGAAAGCATCATGGCCTGTAATAAACTGTGAAAAACATATTATAAACCAGACTAGGAATATTGAATTAAGTAAATGCTTTAGTAGTCAATGTATGTTCTTTCAAGCTTTGGTTTTTTGCAAGTATTATTTGTATTATTTTTTCATTATTCATCTATTAATCTAAAATGGAGATGCCATTTAAAATACATAAGTACTTCAAGAATGGTATGAGGTAGTGGAAAAAAGCCATGGACTGAGAATCAGGACACATTAGTTTCACTTCTAGTTTTTCTTCTAATTAGGTATGTGATCTTGGATAAATCCTTTTGTGTCTCCAGGTTTTGGTTTCCTCATCTGTAAACTCAGTTTGGATTGGATAAGCAATAAAGTTTCTATCAGTTTTAAAACTATATTTTGGTCTATAGGATATTGATTAATAGGAATATATGTATTATATACACATATATAATCACATATACATAGACAAAACATACATTATATATATATCATTATATATAAATACATTATAAATAACATATTATATTAACATGTTATAAATTATATATATATTATTATTATAAAATATTTTTCACTTCAAAAATATCAATATCACTTCCCTCTTACTCAAATTGCATTAAGCCTGCCGTTTTCATGCTCCTCCCACCATTCCTCCTGACACTTCTTTACATTCCCAAACCTTGTCCCTGCTATTTATCTCCACTCATTTTCCAGAGCACTGGCCACTAGCTCCTCTCCTGCCTTCAGATCTACCTCCTCCTTTCCAAAGGCTATAGCACTAAAGCCTCTCTAGCCCTCTGGCATCAGAGAAGACAGGCTACATGGATTCCTTCTATGAAGAGGGAGTCACCAACTATAATGCTTCAGGAAAGATGGAGAACTACTTGGCCTTAATACCTGACTTGTTACTGAGTGTTAAGTACTAGTAAACCTTACCATCAGACTTGCCACTCTGACCTCAAAGACCCTAGGCATTGCTGTTGTCCTTGCATCGGCAACAATTACAACAGCCTTGAATCTTGCTGCACCCTAAGGATGGCTGTATCTTTCCAATTGCCTTTCAGCAGTTATATATGTTGTTGACTCTAATTAGAATGAGACCTACTGGACACTAGGGACCGTACTGTTTATCAGTTTGTGCCTCAAGCTCTTAGCACAGTGCTAGGTACATAGTAAAATACTAATAAATGCTTTTTAATGTATACATTATTTAAGCAAAATTACTGTGTAAAGCAACCTATTTCACTTTGGTAGTCTGTTCTATTCCAGGCAATGTTTAAAATATTTAGAGATGTTGGCTTATTTAAGAAGCTAACTTGAATAGAGAATGGCTAAACAAATTGTGGTATATGAATGCAATGGGATGTTATTACACCATCAGCAAAACAGACCCCTTCAGAAAAACCTGGGAAAACCCATAAGAAGTGAAGCAGAGCGAAATGAGCAGATTGAGAACAAATTGTATTATAACAACCACATTATAAAGAAAAAGAACTTTTAAACTTACAAGAAACCTGATTAATACATACCAATCATGATTACAAAGGACCTGTAATAAAACATGCTATCTACTTCCTAATAGATGATGGACCCAAGATGCAGATTAATATACATGATTTTCATAAATAGACAATATAGGAATCTTTTGTTTGAATATGAACTTTATTACATTTTATATTTTTTACATTTTTCATTTAGAAGGGCTTTGCAAATTGTGTTACTGTTATTTTGTTTTATCAATGATGGTGTTTTGGGGTTAAGGGGGTAGAAATAAGAAAGAGAAAAGGGGAACAGGGGTCAGGGGAAGTGGTAGTGGGGAAGAAAGGGGAAGGGAAGACAAAAGAGAGGAGGGAAGCAAGCAGTACACAAGACACCTCTATGGTTTCATGTTCAATCCATTTCTTCTATTTACATATGTGTACATATACACATATGAAAAATGTATGCTTTATTTGATATTTGTTAAGTTCAGAATGAATATAAATTTTATTTTTTTAAAAGAAGCTAATTGTTAAAATTATTCATATGGAGATAGAACCTGAGTGAAATGAACTAGATAACAGTTGGAGTGACCTGCAATGTTATATTAACTATGTCCTCTATAAGTCAAAACCATCTAGAAAGAAGGGAGGAGGCAGAGGCGGGACGAAAAGCAGGGGAATATAAATAGGCATCCCTCTGAAGAACTAAAGCTTAGGAAAACCCAAAAAAACCCTAAAGCCTTTCATTGCTGAGAATGGATAGTATGTTAAGAAGACAATTATTAACTATACTCTGAAGATTATCTTAAGACAGATTTAGCCTGTAACCAGTGAGACCACAAAGTGTTTGAAAAGGGCTTGTGGTATCCAGAAAGAAGAAAATATGTTAAACAAGGACCTAATTTTAATAAGAACAGATAACATTAAAATTGTAAACTAATTTCCCAATGTATACCCACGAGTTTTTTTTTTAATTTGTTTTCCTCTACTTGGAATATGAAAAGTGAAATTAACCAATTTGTTTCAGTTATTTCAAAACAAATTTACATTTTTCCTGTGTATCTATAAAGCACATGAATGGGTTAAATGTTCTCTCTGCTTTTGTTAGTTTCTTATGTCTGAAGTAAGTTTAACTGCTGTGCTTTCATGACCCTAATTAGGTTCTACTAATCACATGGTGGCAGCTACTAGAGAGGAGGCTTTTTAATTTCTATCAAGGAAGGAATTAGAAATACTCTCTAGAACTTGCTATGGAAAAAAACCAAGTTAAATGATGGCAATATATTAGAGAAATATAGTTTGTCTATGGGGAAGAATGGGTGAGGCTCATGGTCATAAAAAAGGATGATTATTAGATAAGTGATAAGCTTGCTTCTTCAAATGTCTTTCAGATTTCTTGGTAAATACTTTCAAGGGAATGCTTTGGAATTCAGTCTTAAGAAGCATTAGAAGAACTTATTATTATTATTGTTACCAAGCAGGTCTGTTTCTCAGTCATTTTTCCTACTGCTATCAACTTGTATTAAGGCAGTGAGCAATACTTAAAGTCAGTTATAAGAATTCAGAGCAAAAAAAAGAATCCAAATGTATTTCATGTAATTGAAAATTCTTAGTCTGTATTCCCCTTACTTCCCTTTTAGGAAAATAAAAACCCAAATATGTCACTGCTAGGTCATAAGGAAAGATAGGTTTTTCATATGGAAGCTAAATAATAAATACTTATCTCAACCCTGGATTTTATTCCCTTCTAAATCTTTTGGTATCTCATTTCAACAATTATCTCTACAGTATTTATTATTTTTAAGTTGCTCTTCCCTTGTACAGTTTGCTTTCTTTCCAGCAAAGTTCAGATCATTTTTATATCTAAATATTTTTGCTTTATATTATGTCTTCTAGCTACTGTCCAATCTCCTTACATCTGTTCTACACACTTTGCCGCCACTTCTACCCACCTGTTTCCTTCACAAGCTATATAATCTAGTCTGATATTCCCATTACATTATAATTACTCCTTTGAAAGCTAGCCATGAGTCTCTCCTGGCTAAATCCATTGGATTTTATTATTTGTTTATCTAATCTCTATCACTTAATTTTTTCACCCAGACACTATCTATCTATCTACCTACCTACCTATTTATCTATCTATCATCTATAAACATATGCATTATAATAAAGTACTTTTAAGGGAAAAATGAGTTCAGTGAACTAACATATCAAGAAAGTAAGATGTATCCTCTTTCCTCCACTATATAAAGAATAGAGAATGGTCACCCTATCATTTGTTTTCTTTGGAGTCAAGATTTATCATTATTTCACAACAGATCTTTTCGTGTGTCTTCCTCATTCTCCATCAGTTTCAATAAGTCCTTCTATGATTCTCCATGTCATTCATCTTTATTATTTCTTAAAGCATAGTGATTATTCCATTATATACCACGGTAATTATTCCAATTATTTCATTTCATTCAAGTATTTCAATTTGCTTAGCCATGCCCCAGATGAGGACCGTCTACTTGGTTCATGATTCTTTGATAGCCTGGACACGATTTTGGAAACTTTTTTTTGCCTTGGTTTCTGAGGCATTTTATCTACTCCATCTTCACTGTAGCTTTATTTTTTCTGTTTATTTCCAGAATTTATTTATTTTTAGTTTTCAGCATTCATTTCCACAAGATTTTGAGTTCCAATTTTTCCCCTTCTCTCCCCTACCCACCATAGATTTCTGATAGCTTCTTCAATGTAACTCAATAACCACTTATAAAATAATAATAGTTTAAATTCACATGTGGCTTCAAGATTTATAAAGAATTTTATATACATTATTTCATTTGATCCTCATAAAACTCTATTCTTCAGTTTGCTGATGAGGAAACAAAGTCTTAAAAAATGACTTATGCAGAACCACACAATAAATAAGTATATGGGGTGAGATTTGAATACAAATCTTCCTGATTTTAAGTCCAATCCTTTGACCAGTTGATTATCAAACCTGTATTTTTAAGTAAAGGTTTACCTCTCACCTGTTTGTTTGTTTTTCACCTCTATTACCTCAAATGCCTAGGACCAAGTATCTTTTTTTCTTTCTTTTTTTACCATTACTAAACAGACTTTATTTTTCCAAGTCTAACCCAACAGAGGCAAATGATTTTCTTTTAGGCACCTGCATGAAGATTCAGGAAGCTGCTACCAGGTGAATGGCCCTGACTATCAATGGATAAGTTAGCATAGATAGAGAAACAATGGCACTTGATTAAGCTACCTCTGGTTCTTTAGTAAAAATAAACCTCTTTCCTTAAATAATATAAACATCAAATTATACCATTACAGTTGCTGGAATTAAATGAAGACATAGAATATGTAGCAAAATTTAGAGATATACAGTCACTTACAAGTTAAAAATCTTTTTTTTTTCTCATTAGACTTAACTCAATTATAATAGATGACAACATTTATGTAGGACTTTAAGTTTACAAAGAGCTTAACCAATATTGTCTCATTTAATCCTCAATTAACAACCTTGGGAGGGGAGTATTGTTATTATTCCCCCATTTTACAGATTAGGAAACTGAGGTAGACAGGGGTTGGAACAAGTATCTTTCAATTCATCTTAAATATACAATGTCCCAAACTGGGTTTATTATCTTCTCTTTAGAACTATGAATTTCTCTTAATAATCTTATTTTTTGCCACTGGTACTCCCATTCTAGTCACCCAGATTTGAAATCTTGAAATTATTTTTGACTCATTCCTTTTCTTTATACCCCTCATATAATCTGTTAAAGTTTCATTAATATTTTCCTTGAGAATTTCTTGAAGGGTGATTTCTAGGTTCTTTCTTTGATCATGGCTTTCAGGTAGTCCAATAATTTTTAAATTGTCTCTCCTGGATCTATTTTCCAGGTCAGTGGTTTTTCCCATGAGATATTTCACATTGCCTTCTAATCTTTCATTTGTTTGGATCTGCTTAACAGCATCTTGATTTCTCATAAAGTCATTAGCTTCCATTTGCTCCAGTCTAACTCTGAAGGAATGAATCTCCTCAGTGAACTTTTGAGATTCTTTTTCCATCTGGCAAATTCGACTTTTTAAGGCATTCTTCTCCTCATGGCCCTTTTGGGCCTCCTTTGCCATTTGAGTTAGTCTATTTTTTAAGGTGTTGTTTTCCTCAGTCAGGCTGTTGACCCTCATTTCATACTTTTCCTGCATCCTTCTCATTTCTCTTTCCAATTTTACCTCCACTTCTCTTATTTGATTTTTAAAGTCCTTCTTAAGGTCCTCTATGGCCTGCAACCCACTCATGTTTTCCCCTGGGGCTTCTGAAGCAGAACTTCTGGCCCCACAGTCCTCCTCTCTCTCTATGCTTCGATCGTTTTTGCCCCCAAAGTAGGAGTCTAAGGTCGCATTTTTTTGTTTAATTTGTTTCCTTTGCCTTGGCATGTTGTTACTTAATTACTTGACTTTTGGGCTTGTTGCCACAGTATGGCCTGGTGCCAGACAGGAACTTTCGCCCCAAACATGTGTGTGGGGGGCAACTTCCGTTTCTGGCAAGCTGGAAATCCAAAACCACCCCAGATCACAATCCAGATCCAGGGAGGTTAAAGCAAGAGCGATTACCCCCCAAGACTGATAGCTGGATCTCCCTACAATTCTCAGGCCAGGAGCTGGAGCTTCCTCTGAAAACTGCAAAATGGCATGTCTCCTCAGAGGCTTCTAGGCCCCAGGGGAGGAAGCTGACTCATTCCCCAAATACTGGTCCCAAAGTCCATAGGGCACTAACCTCTCACTTTGTCCTAGGCATGTCTATATTGATAATTCTGGAGTCGCCACAGCTGCTGGTGTTCTGGGGTCCCTCTAGCTGGCCGCTGGCCCTGCTGCCCTGGGGCTAAAACTGTGACTCAGGTGCTTGGCTGTGCTCAGCTCTCTGCATTCTGCGTCCTAGTCCTTCCTGCAGGGCTGCTGGGCTGTCCTCAGTGGAAGGTTAGCTTCTCTGTGTTGTTCTGTGGGTGCTGGGGCTCCAGAAGTTTTTCAGAGTCCCCTTTTACATAGTTTGGAGGTGATCTGGGGGAAGAGTGGCTTGGACACTCTGTTTCTACTCTGCCATCTTGGCTCTGCCTCATTAATATTTTCCTTTGAAATATTGCTCAAATCTGT
The DNA here is from genome assembly GCA_011680675.1 of Gymnobelideus leadbeateri. Lineage (NCBI taxonomy): Eukaryota > Metazoa > Chordata > Mammalia > Diprotodontia > Petauridae > Gymnobelideus > Gymnobelideus leadbeateri. Next base: position 455,681 of record WOXC01006774.1, read on the forward strand.
CTTTTCCATTAAATTTCTACTTATCATTACCCAAGTCCAGACATTTTTCACATGTTTAACTTATGAAAATAAGTTTTATTTGAAAGAAAATGATAAATTTTCTTAGAAAATTAATATAATTTTAATACATAGATGATTAACAATGAATAAGTTCTAGCAAAAAAAAAAAACCCAGTTCCAGTTTCTCCTTCCTTCCAACCATTCTACATGCCACTGCTGGACTAATTTTCCAAAACCCATTTTTTTTACCTTGTCACTCCTTTGTTTCGTGGTGTGATGGCTTCTTATTGTTTCCCCAATAGAAAGAAAACTCTTCTGCTTGGTAAAACTGCCTGACAAACTTCAATCTTATTTCCTACAACTCTGATAGCCCCTAGTCTCTCCAGCCAGGGAGGTTTCTTCACTGTGCATCAAATATACTACACTTATGACAAACACCAAGCCATTTATCAGTCTTTTCTCTCTTCCTAAAATATTTTCTTTCTTCTTTACCTCTTCATCCTTTAAAGCCCAGATCAAGTTTTCTCACTTTTAAAAGACCTTCTTTGTTTTTTTCATATTCTGAACTTGTATCAGTAACAATGATATTGATGATATGATGGTGATGTTGATTGATATTTATATTGTAAATCAGTGCTCATTTAGTCCTCAAAGTAACCCTGTGAGGTAAGTATTAAAGGTATTATCCCTATTTTAGAGAGAAGAAACTGAGACATCCAGAAGTCAAGGCCACATAGTTAGTATTTATAAGAAGTAGTAATGGATCCTAGGTCTATCCTTATTTCAAGTCTATCACCAAGGTCCATATTATTCTGTTTTACACAAAATAGCACTGTCTCTCCCCACATAAATTGTAAGCAAGGACAATATATAGGTAGACAGATATATCTATCTATCTATCTATCTATCTATCTATCTATCTATCTAATCTATCTATATTGCTCTTTATCCTACAAGCAACTGTTGTTGTTTGTCCTGTGTTCTCAAAGAGGACCATGACATTAGGAAAGTTGATGTCATGACTTACAAGTGAATTGGACTTAAGTGAGGGAGGACTGTGCAAAGTCATCAGCCTCACTTTCTCCTCCAGAGCCATTTGGATCCAGTGGCAAGGATATAGATCAGGATGATTGGAGATGGTCCTGCATGCAGTGGGAGACCTTGGCCTCTTTAAGCTAAGGTCTTTCCCAGGTCTCAGTATGAGAGCCACCACCCATTCAGTGATTAAGGCTAGGTGAGAAATAAGGCAAAGAATGGTCTCTTCTTCCTGGACCCTTTTATTAAGGAGATTTGTTCTGTGAAATTTGGATTCAATCAAAGGGCTGCATTTGAGGACCTAGAGGGCCACTTGTGGTTCCCCACCCCTGACCTAGACCAAAACATGTATATAAATCTGGTAGAAGACCCTCAGGGCTTCTGGCAAAAACAGAAACAATATCTATTAACATTCACTCTGAACAAACAGAGCCAAACGATGACCTGGTAGAACTGGTCCGGGATCTATTGTTGGCCAATCAGTGAGAACCACAGTGATTTGGGTTCAAGGCATAGTCCATAAAAAAGAAATCTAGCCTGTAAACCCTAAGATATCTTATGAGGTTTCAGCAATGAAAACTTAAATTCCTTTGGGCAGAACACCCACAGGTAAGAGTATGATACTTTATGTGGACAGAGGGAAAGAAAGAAAAAAAGAAAAAGCAACAAAGAGAAGGAAGAAAAAGAAAGAGAAAAGAGAATGAAAGGAAGAAAGAAAGAAAGAAAGAGAGTAAATGTAAATAGCCCTGAAAGTCTTTCTCTTCTCTGCACAGATAATGCTATATACATCCTTCACAGTACTTGAATATGGCCAAACAGATTCCTACACATTAAATATATGGAATGGGCAAAAATTTGGACCAAGGCTCTTTTCATTTGTAACAACACTTATGAGCTCTTTAAGCGTTGTGAAGAGGTACAAAGTTTTTATTATGCCTTAAGTCAAGCTGTCCACCTTTGACCTACAGACAAAAACAAAAGTGGATCCAAGAAGGTTCTCTTAGGGGTAAGTCAGAATATCTTTCTAACTTAGAAGCCCTGAAGATAATGTGGGCTTTATTTTTGTTGTTTAAATTAGAAAATAGTAGAAATCTCATAGCTTGGATGTTAATGAAGCAGAAACATCCTTTGATGAATTGTTAATATATGGACTGACTTCTTGATACTGGTAAAAGTTGGTTGTTATATATTGAGGTCCCTAGACGGTAAGGAATTTTTCAACTATTAAGAGTTGAATACAAAAATCTGATGAGACTTAAGGCTAAACATGAATATGTTCAGTTCAAAATAAATCTGGTAAAATTGCAGAATCAGTAATTCTGTCATTCTTTTAATTTCCCAGACATATTTTATATGCACATCTCTTCTCCCAAGATAAATCTGTAAGTTGTTCTAGAACAAACACTGTGCTTTCTATTTCTTTTGAATTTGCTATGGTGCAGTTCTGGGTATATTATATTTTATTGCATGAAAGAATACCGGTTAACCCAGATTTAAACAATCATCTAGCTTAGAAGAACCAGAAAACTATTGCCATAGTCCAGATGAATAGGGCCCATATGAAGGTAAATGGAGAAAAGGTTGTTTAAGGGCATTTGTATACTTATAATGAATATATGCATATATGTATATATATATATATATTTGCATATATATGTGTATACACACATACCCCTAAAATCAATCATTTTAAAAATATTTCTTAAGCTCCTATTATGTGTCAGGTACTGTGCTAATAACTATAGATACAAAATGAGGTGGATGATAGTCTCTACTCTCAAGGATCACTTAAAGTTTTCTTTTGTTCAATTTTAACTTTCAGTTCCTAATTCTTTCCTTCCATTCATCTCTCCCTTGCCTATTGAGAAGGCAAGAAATACAACACCTACTGAATATATGAAATCATGCAAAATACATTTCCACATTAGCCATGTTACCAAAAAAAGCAAGAAAAAGAAAGTGAAAAAAGTTGCTTCAATCTGTATTCAGAATTCATTATTTCTGTCTTTGGAGGTGGAAAGCATTTTTCATAGTGGCTCCTTTGGAATTATTGTGTATTATTTTACTGATTAGAATAGCTAAGTCTTTCACATTTGAATATTGCTACTACTGTATACAATGGTCTCCTAGTTCTGCTTATCTCTCTTTGCATCACCTTATGCAAGTCTTCTCAAATTTTTTTCTGAAACCAGTCTCTTCATCATTTGTCACAGCACAACAGGATTCCACCACAATTATATACCACAACTTGTTCACTCATTCCCCAATTCTCATGTCCGATTTTTGTCATCACAAAAGGAGCTATTGTAAGTCTTTTTGTACATATGGCTCCTTTTCTTTTTTCTTTGATCTTTTTGGGCTACAGACTTTCTAGTGGTATTACTAGTTCTAAAGGTGTGCACAGTTTTATGGCCCTTGTGGGCATAGTTCCAAATTACTGAGGATGATTAATATCTAATGTATCTGCAATCTAAAAGAGATGTTGTGATGCTAGAAACAAAAAAGATTTCACACAAAGTGAAAAAGCATATAGGGCTTATGACCTGTACTAGAGGAATTATTATCAACCCTGCTGAGGACATAGATCAATCAAGGGAGAGAAGAACTGAAGAATATCTCATTTACTTTTAAAAAAACTACTGAAGGTAAGACTGTGAAGAAATCATACAAATTATCTACAGCAAGATTTTTTGACCTAGAATCCGTGAACTTATTGTTTTAATGTTTTGAAAAACTGTTTCAATATAATTGATTTCCTTTGTAATTGTGTATATTTTATTTTTTGTATTTAAAATATTTTAGATAGTTTCCATAGATTTAATCACATGTCAAAAGACTCTATTTTGCTATTTAAAAAAATTAAATTAAATTTTATGTTTATTTTTAGTTTCCATCATTTATTTCCACAAGATTTTGGGTTAGAAAATTTCTCCCCATCTTTTCCCTACCTACCACCCTAAAACAATGATACCACTGTATACCCCCTTCCCCAATCTGTTCTCTCTTAAAATCCTCCCCCACACCCCCTCCAACTTTCCAGTAGGGCAAGATGGATCTCTATAACCCAGTGCCTGTATATCTCATTTCTCAGTTGTATGTAAAAATTTATATATATACATATATATTAAACATTTGATTTTAAAACTATGAATTCCAGATTCTTCCCCTTCCTCCCTCATCACCCACCCTTACTGGGAAGATAGGCAATTCAATATAGGTTGTACATGTGTAGCTATGCGAAACATTTCCATAGGGAATATATTGTGAAAGACTGACTATATTTCCCTCCATCCTATCTCGCCCCCCACTTGTTCTATTTTCTACTTTGACCCTGTCCCTTTTCAAAAGTGTGTGCTTCTAACTTCCCTGTATCCCAACCTGCCCTTCCTCCATCATCCCCCTGCTTACCCCTTCCCCCCTACTTTCCTGTAGGGTGAAATACCCTATTTAGTGTATTTAATGACATTCCCTCCCTAAGCCAAATTCAATGAGAGTAAGGTTGATCCATTCCCCTTTGGCTTCCTGTTCTTCCCCTCTATTATAACAGTTTTCCCTTACCTCTTCTATATGAGATAATTTATCCCATTCTGTATCTCCCCATCTCCTCTCATTATATTCCTCTCTCACCTCTCAATTGCACCTTTTAAGTATCATCCCTTCCTATTCAATTGGTCCTGTGCCCTCTGTCTATGTATACCTGTATACATATATACACACACTCACATATGTGTTCATATGCCCATATACTCTCCTATATAGACATATATATGTATACATATATACATATACCCACATTTATATTCCCTTCAACTACTCCAATACTGATAAAATTTCATAAGTTACAATGATCATTTTTCCATGTAGGAATATAAATAGTTCAACTTTGTGAAGTTTCTTATGGTATCTTTCCCCTGTTTACCTTCTCATGCTTCTCTTGCTTCTTGTATCTGAATGTCAAATTTTCTATTCAACTCTGGTTTTTTCATCATGAATGCTTGAAATTCCTATATTTCATTGAATGACAATATTTTCCCCTGAAACATGATACTCAGTTTTGCTGGGTAGGTGATTCTTGGTTTTAATCGCAGCTCCTTTGACCTCTGGAATATCATATTCCAAGCCATTCAATCCCTCAGTGTAGAAGCTGCCAGGTACTGGGCTAACCTGATTGTATTTCCACAATATTAAAATTCCTGGCTGCTTGTAATATTTTCTCCTTTATCTGGGAATTCTGGAACTTGGCTATAATATTCTTAGGAGTTTTCTGTTTGGGAGTTTTCTGTAGGTGATTGGTGGATTCTTTCACCCCCTATTTTGCTTTCTGGTTCTAAAATATCAGGGCAATTTTACCTTGAGAATTTCTTGAAGGATGATTTTTAGGTTCTTTTTTTGATCATGGCTTTCAGGTATTCCAATAATGTTTAAATTCTTTCTCCTGGATCTATTTTCCAGGTCAGTCATTTTTCCAATGAGAAATTTCATATTGCCTTCTATTTTTTCATTTGTTTGGATCTGTTTAATAGTATCTTGATTTCTCATAAAGTCCCTAGGTTCCATTTGCTCCAATCTAATTCTGAAGGAATGATTCTCTTCAGTGAGCTTTTGGGATTCTTTTTCCATCTGGCAAATTTGGCTTGTTAAGGCATTCTCCTTCTCATTGGCTTTTTGAGCCTCTTTTGCCATTTCACTTTATTTTTTTTTTTAAATTTTTTTTTTTTTTTAAGCAATTGGGGTTAAGTAACTTGCTCAAGGTTACACGGCTAGTCATTTGATTTATGCGTGGGTGCTCATTTTCTGAGGCCGGATCTGATCTCGGGTCATCCAAACTCCGAGGCCGGCGCTCTTACTCACTGCGCCACCTAGCCGCCCCTTTAGGGCAATTGGGGTTAAGTAACTTGCCCAAGGTTACACGGCTAGGTTTTTGTTTGTGCGGATTAAGTGTCGGAGACCGGCTCCGAACTCAGGTCATTCTGATTCCAGGGCCGGCGCTCTATTCACTGCGCCACCTAGCCGCCCCCATTTCACTTTATTTTTAAGGTATCATTTTCTTCATTCAGTTTGTTGACTCTCTTTTCATGATTTTCTTGCATGATTCTCATTTCTCTTCCCAATTTTCCTCCACTTCTGCTCTTTGGTTTTCAAAATCCTTCTGAAGCTTCTCTATGGCCTGTAAGCAGTTCATATTTTTCTTGGAAGCTTTTGGTGCAGGATTTCTGACTTCACTGTCTTCCTCCTGTTCCATGCTTTGATCCTTTTTGTCCCCAAAATATGAGAGTAAAGTTGGGTTGCTTTGTGTTCTTTGTTTCCTTTGCCTTCTTATGTTCCCCCTCAATTACTTGATTTTTAAGCTTTTTGCCACAGTAGAACTCTGCTTCCAGAGAGGAGAGATTTGTCCCAAATTGCTGGGGTTTTCCCAGCAGCTGGAGCTATTAGTTGGCTGCCCTCTTTGAAGCCTCCACACACTCTGGCTCACTGGTCACATACCCCAGGACTTCCACCTTAGGCAGCAATCCAGATCCAAGCAGGTTAAAGCAAGAGAAATTATCCCTCAGAATGGGCATTTGGTCCCCCTACAATCTGCAGGCCGGGAGCTCTGAGGCAGCCATGTGGTGGCAGCCACCACACTTCAGCTGCTTCGCCCTCTGGGGACCACACTCCCAGACTCCTTGTTCCCAAAGTCTACACTGACCTCTCACTTTGTCTTTGGCATTTATGGGTTGATAAGTCTGGAAACCAGCACAGCTGCTGGTGATCTACTCTCCCTATGTCCCTCTATCCATGGCTGTTTGGGCCGCCCTGAGGCTAAAAATGCAGGTTCACTCTGGGCTGGGCTCTGCTCCCAGCAGGCTATGATGAACCCTTCCTGTCCACTTGCCAGGCTGTCTTCAGTGGGAGATTTGTTTCTCTCTGTCATTTGTGGATTCTGTAGCCCTAAAATTTGTTTAGAGTCATTTTTATAGGTATTTGGGGTGGTTATTGGGGGAGTGCAGGGAATTTTTCTGCTTCTACTTTACCATCTAGGTTCTGCCCCTATTTTGCTAACTCTTTAAAAAGAATCTCTTAGGGTCAGGAGGAAAGGTAGGGACCTGCCTGAACTCTTCCAAATTCCAAACAACTTTACATAACACCTCATCACAAATCCTAGAAGAACCCACAAAAGTACAAAGTGAAACAGCTTTCCAGACCAAGACAACTTAGTAAGTCAATAGAAAAGGTATATCACATGGGGTGATAGTAGAGCACAATGCAGAGTTGAATTGCCCTAGCAAATCATCAGTAGGCCTTACAGGTTGATTGAATTAGTAATGGCAGAGGCAGCTTCCCAAGCTCTCAACCCCCACACAGTTAGGGGGTCAGACAACTGTTCAATAAGTGATTACAGGGGTCCTTTTACTAGGGCAGGGCTCTGTTGCATTGCCCTACATGGATGTGAGTCATGGTCCTGGGTTAAAGAGGAGCACTAGCACACCAGAGCTTGCCACCACAATGGGAGTAGAGGCCTTGGTCCCAGTTCCATGATGGAAAAGAGTACTTGTCATTGCTCATAGGCCAAAACCCAGACCAGTAGAGTAGTATACACATCTCTCCTTAGATTATATCACCTTGGAAGAACTAAAAACTTAAAGACCCCCAAAACAAGCACTAAAAAACAGCTGTACCAAAAAAACACCCCTGAAGTTTGAGACAGTGACTGTCCACCCTAGGATCAGAGCCTAACTTTGACATAAAATAAAAAGTCAAGAAATAGGCTAGAAAAATGAGCAATCAACAAGAACAAAAAGATTCTGACCAAAGAAAAGGTGACAAAAAAATCAAAACATGAACTCAGAAGAAGACAACAAAGTCAAAACTTCTACATCCACAGCCTCAAACAGAAATGTGAATTGGTCTTGTGTCCAAAAACGATTCTAGAAGAATTTAAAATGGATTTAAAAAAATTGAGTAAGAGAGAGGAAAAACTGAGAAAAGAAACTGGGAAAGAAAATCATGAAAAGAGCATCAGCAGCTTGGTAAAGAATGCACAAAAATATGGAAAAAAATAACACCTTAAGAAACAGAACAGGCCAAATGGTAAAAGCAGCACAAAAAAACACTGAAGAGAACTCCTTAAAAAGCAGAATAAAAAGACAGAACTTCAAAATGCAAAACAAGGTCCCTAGTCAGTGAAACTAAGTATAAGCCTTTGAGGGAAAAACAAAACAAAACAAAACAATAGACATTCCTGATAAAAAAAACCCAGAGCTGAATAGAAATTCTGACTTTCAAATACAAATCTCAAGAGTAGCATAAAAAGGTTAACTGGGAAAGAGAAATCATAAGGGGATTCAATAATGTTAAACTATTTACATTCTTAGGTGGAAAGATGCTTCACTTAAGAACTTTCTCATTATTAGGGCAGTAAGAAGCAGTATACAGAGACAGAAAGCATAGGTCTGAGTTGAATATGGATGGAATGATGATCTGAAAAAAACAAAAGGGTGATAAAGAGGAATGCACTAGGAGAAGGAAAAAGGGAGAGGTAGAATGGCTTAAATTATCTCACCGTGAAGAAGCACAAAATAACCTTTTTTAGTGGAGGAGAAGATAGGAATTTGGTAGGGGCAGCATGTGAACCTTACTCTCATTGTAATTTGCTCAAAGTGGGAATAAAATACACACAGTTGGGTATGGAATTCTGTCGTACTCTACAGGAAAGTAAGAGGAGAAAGAAATAAGAGAAGGAGGGGAGGGAAGGGAGGATGGATTGGGGGAAGCAAAATGCTATTGAGGATGGACAGGGTGATAGGAAAGAGAAAGGGTAGTATAGACATTGGGAAAATAGGATGGATGGAAATACAGTTAATAATGATTAACTGTGAAAAAAAAATTCCGGCAAGTTTCTCTAATAAATGCCTCATTTCCCAAACATACAGAGATGAGTCAAATTTATAAAAATAAGAGCCTTTTCCTCAAGTAAAAATTATTTTAAAATATGAACAAATTGATTTTAGGCAAAGTAATCAAAGCTATCTATAGTCCTATAATGTGCTCTAAAACACTATTGATTAGGGAAATGCAAATTATAACAATTCTAAGGTATCACCCCACCCCTATCAGATTGGCTAATATAACAGAAAATGAAAATAACAAATGTTGGAGGGCATGTGGGGAAATTTAGACACTAAAGCATTGTTGGTAGAATTTTGAATTCATTCAACCATTCTGTAGAGCAATTTGGAACTAAGGCCAAAAGGCTATTTCAACACCCACACACACACACACACACACACACACACACACACACACACACACACACACACAAAACACACAGAGTTCCTGAGCTGAATGAGACACCATACAAAATAAAGCAGGAAAGTGGAGTGGAGGAAAGGGGGATGGACACCATGAGGTACCTGGAGTGGGGGCAACTTTTTTTCATAGAGTTGAAGCGAGCCAGGGTAGCGGATATAAATAGAGTGTTATCTGTGAGTCTATTTTTTTGCCCTCTTTAAAGAAAGCCATTGTGGGGAGTTTCGTACACTTCCCTCCAGGCCTCCAAACAGAGGGGAGAAGAGGCTGAGCGAGATGAAGCTAAATTAAGGCATGAGTTAGCAGCCTGGTGGTGAATTTAGAAATGATGAGTTTATCCTGGAAGGGGCAACCTGTTCTATGGAGTGGAAAAAAGGCAGGGCATCAGATGCAAAATGAATCTTTGAATCAAACAGCTGCCTACATATGACAGCCCTTTAAATACCTGAAGATTTATCATATTACCTCTATGTCATTTATTCTGTGAACTAAGAGTTCATGTTCCTTTAAACTATTTCATGTGAAATAGTCTCTAATGTCCTGACCATACAGGTTACTGTCTCCTAGAAACTCTCTAGCTATCTATGCCTTTCCTAAAATATAGTATCTAGAACTGAACCTAGAACTCCAGATGTAGTCTGACTGGAATGGAATAGGACCAGAATTTCTCTTCCTCAATACCATGGGTCCCTCTAAATGTGGTCCTTCTAAGTTTCCATGAGTATTTTTGGCTACCTTCCCTGGGTTCCATGACCAATTTGGGAAAGGTTGATCTAGCATATCATGCTTGTAGTACAAATAAGAAAGCTGAGGCGATAAATTATGAAGTGGCTTATATAAGGTCACAGTGATAGCTGAGAACAAAACTTAAGTCTTCTGTCTTTTAACTAGCCATGTCAAACTCATGGGCCATGGCCCACAACACTGCCAAGGGCAGTCCAAACCAGATTAAAATATAATTGGGAGGGGGCAGCTAGGTGGCTCAGTGAGTAGAGTGCTGGCCCTGGAGTCAGAAGGACCTGAGTTCAGATCTGGCCTCAGACACTTAACACACACACAAACAAAAAAAACCTAGCCGTGTGACCTTGGGCAAGTTACTTAACCCCAATTGCCCTCCAAAAAAAAAAAAAAGCAAACAAAACAAAACAAAAAACCAAATATAATTGGGAAATATTTAACAAATAGATAAAAATACAATAAATCATAGATAATATTAATATGTAGTTTTCTAAGTCAATATGCAGCCCACAAGGATGATTTTGTATGGTGTGTTGTTCTACAGCCATTTCCAACTCTTTGTGAGTCCATTGATTTTAGGTGTTCATTGAGTTTTCCTGGCAAGAATACAGGAGTAGTTTGCCATTTCCTTCTCCAAAGGATCCTTTTTAGGCAATCAGAGGTTAAGTGGCTTGCCCAGTGCGTGCACCCCAAAAACTTGGTGCAACAGAAATCCTTACCCAAATAAGGGTTTCTCAAGGTAGGAAGCAGAAAAAGAATGGTTCATTATGATCTCAAGAAAGGGGCACCCTCCTGACAAATGGTCAGGGAGGAGAAGCAAGTTACAAAGGGAAATGTTAAAGTTATAAGGCCTTAACACAGAATTCTCCCCCAATCCCTGCCTGACCCTTTTCTTCCATTGGTGGGAAGTCAGATGCATAATCTAAGCATAGTAATTTACCTCAAGTACTGGAACAAGGAAACAGTAGACCACCCAGTAGACCACCCTTGAGAAAGCACTTCTGTCCTTATTTGGTATATCTTATGCTGAGGTGTCACAGAGGAGAGGGGTGACTCCCTACTGCTCTGAATTTTGAGTCCTTGTAAATCGTGTGATCTCCAGTGAAGGGAAACTTGGGCCTGTTTCTCATGAAAAGCCTTACTAGATTTTAGAGTACAGTCTGAGAAGTTTTCACTTCTTTCACTCACCAGGGTCATACAGATAGCAAGTATCTGAGGCTAGATTTGAATTTAGGTCTTCCTGACTTCAGACTCAGAGTTTGTGGATACTGAACCACTAGTTGCCTCAGTTAGGGATGGTTTAGTGGCCCCTGTTTGCATTTGAATTTGAAATGATTATTCTAAATCATTGATTTTTCCACCACATCAAACTTATGGCACACCTCTACTTATCAAGGAATGATAGATGAAAGAATTACTATTGTACCCAAATGGTATGCTGAGCACTACATTAAATATATGAAAAAGAATTTATAGCCTGACCTAAAAGAGCTTTCATTTTCAATAATAGTTCTCCCCAACAGGGTCAGATGTGTATGTGGGGACAACACTCATACTCCATACAGGAAAACTTCAATTAGTTAGAGTCAACCAAGGTTTAGAAATAAAGATAAGTTCTATTTGTAATAATGAGCAAAAGTCTAATTGTACCTTATATTTAGAGGAAGTTAAAGAGTGGAACAGCATAAAAATTGTTTCATGTTGGCAAAGAAACTGAGGGCTGCAAATTGTATGAACTCTGTGATATTCAGTCTTCTTTTTTATTTGTCTCTCTCCTTAGTCTTGACCCCATATGATTGATATCTCTTCCCTCATTCATAGCAATCTGCTTGATTTTTATTTCCATCCCCCTCCCCACTTTTTTTTTATCTAGGACACTACTTTCTGTCTCTAACAGAGGTTCATCAATCATTTCTAACATTTCTGCATACAATTCATCCCTTCCTGAAGCAGAAACCACCCAGCCTGAGTCTTCCTAGTTCAGGAAGATTCAGAAAGCACATTAGGATACCTGCAGTCCCTGGTCATGCTGAGTGCAAGGCTGGAAGGAAAAGCATAGAGAGAAACATTTTGGAAGTTCTTTTGAGAAAAGGAATTTGAACAAGAATAACTTTCTTCAGTATTTGACTAAAAAAATCAAGACTTTTGTTTTCACTGTATTTGAGGGTATGAGGACTAAGAAAAGATATAATTATTGTAGGATGATTTAAATTTGTTCACCATAGCTACTAATTTGATTGGCCTAACCTTTGTTATTTTTTCAGAATAAAAACAGAGCTCTTAAAGAAAACAAAATACAAAATATATGTAAATGTCATGAATAATATTTTATGTGCATTGTATACCTCATGTCTCAAGATAATTCTATTGTCTCTGGTGTCTTTTTTCAAAGTCCTTTAGTACCATATTTTAAATTCTCTTTCCATGGCCTTTTAGTCATTGAATCCAGGGGAGGGTGTAAGGAGGCACACATTAGACATTAATATCTCAGCTAGAACAACCAAGACTGCATATTATCAAATTTTCTTATTAAAAGTGGCATTTTCATTAAAATCCCTTTCTTCTCTGTGAAAAATCATGAAGGTACATTATCTATTCTGAACAAATGTGTTTCAGAAAGTGCCTAGAGGTAATAACACATTTTAAGAAAAAAAAAACATTAAATATGATGGCTGGCCAAATGCAATTTCCACATTTGTGATATTTGTTGTTGTTGTTATGCTAGTGGTTGTTGTTGGCAAGTCATATTTCTCTTAATAAGAGTTACACTTGAAATAAGAATGCGGGATTTTTTTTTAAAGCATGGAATAATTGCAAAAATTAAAGTAGGTTAGCAAAAGAGTCATTCAACATGTGTTATATTCCTACAATCCTGTTTCTAATGCAAAAACAAATTAATGGTCTTTATGGATCTGTCATTTATTTTCTTTACTGGGGAGGCTGGGCAGGGTGGGTCAGAGGTGGACAGGGAGGGCTGGAAAGACAATAGACTTCATCTAGTCCCCTCAACAATATGAACCTCTTTCATTTGATTTCATTAGACTGTGAGATCCTTGAGAACGGGGACTCTTTGGGCCTTTCTTGATCTCTTCATTGCAAAACACAGTACATGGTACACGGTAGATACTTCAATGACAATTATTGACTGGCTGAGTAATCATTTAATCCTTGTGAATCTATGTACTACAGATTAGAGGTTGGGCTTGGTGCCAAGCAGTAGCAGTAGCTCAAAAGATATTACATACAAAGTCCATAGAAAAGGGGTATGGAAAAGGGAATTAGGAGCTCTGCTATTATTTGTACAACCTTAAGACAGGCAATTAATTTTCCTTTCCCTCATTTCGCTTATTGGTATAACGTGAACAATTATATCTTCCCTACCTACTTCCCCGGACTATTAATAAGGACAAAACCGGGTCACATATTAGGATATGTTTTGAAATTTTTAGTGTAATGCAAAAATGTATAGCGTTCTTATTAAAAGAGAGTTGGACTGAAATATTCATCTAGGGGTGGGGCCAATAATAATGAAATATGCAAGCAAGAGAATGGTGGCTTGGCTAATTGGAAATCCCTCTCCTATAAGTATGTTGCTTCTGTTTCAGAAGGAGTTACCACAGTAGAAGAAATAAATGTAAAAAATTAAAATAAAAAAAATAAAAAGAACAGTTATTCCAGAGGCATTAAAGCATGTGAAACGGTTTCTATTCAGACAGACTTGTCAAACTGCCACCAAATATCATGCCTTCCAATCATAATGGAGTTTCTCAAAGTTGTGCCAAATTGCCACTTTCTTGGTAGCCAGAAAATGTTAGCAAAGCCTCATGAATTCAATGATGAGGGCCAAGTTGTTAAACTACTACTGCTGAATTCATTGGCTTGCCACTAACTTCTGCAATGCTACACTTGGCAATATCCCCAGGGAGAGGATGATATAACGAATATGTTTCCAAGGTGAATTCTGTAACTTGGAGATTGGAACCTTAGTTCTGCCACCCAGGTTGAAGACTGGAATGGTCTTAAAGTGAAATCTTTGTTTGGAATAGCTTATAATGTCCTTTAGTCCAGAAGAGTGAGCATATGACACTTAGACTAGGTCTATTTGAGGAAAACATTTCAAATTCAATTGCATTATTTAGTCCAGAGGGCATTTTTTTTTGCCTCACTTTAAATTCCTGTCTACATGAAAGGCATATCCCACCCTAGTTAAATGTGATTTAAAATTTAGTACCATAACATAATATTGAATTCACCAACTTCATCTAACCAGGAGGCAGCTGACTTAGGAGAATCTTTGATGGAACAGAAAGAGATGTTTTATCATCGAGGTGGAAATCAGAGATCAAACTAGTTCCTTTTCCTATACATCTACCAATTCCCCACTGACGATCTCAAATATTGCCAGCTTGTGCTTCAGTAATAAATTTACCAACACTTTGCTCGCAAAAGATCTATGATATATATAAAGTAGTTTAAGGGTTAATATTATCCAGATTTAAAAAATTATGCAATGGAGGCTTTTGCTAATAATAAGAATAATTCAACCTCTAGAGCTTTATACTTGGCAAAGGGCTTTCCTTTGAATAACTCTGTGAAGTAGTGAAATTACTGAACTTATCACAGTATTTGGCACATAGTAAGTCCTTAATAAATGTTAATTGACTGACTGATTAACCATCCCTCTTTTACAGATGAAGAAGCTGGAACATAGAGCAATCGCATGACTTGCCCATGGTCACACAGCTAGCAGGTGGCCAAGTTGAAACAAAATTCAGCTATCCTGTTTTTGATTTTTTTTTTTTTTGCTTTTTGGAGGGCAATTGAGGTGAAGTAGCTTGCCCAAGGTCACACGACTAGGTTTTTGTTTGTGTGTGTTAAGTGTCTGAGGCCGGATCCAAAATCAGGTCCTTCTGACTCCAGGGCCAGTGCTCTACTCACTGTGCCACCTGGCTGCCCCAAAATTCAGCTATTCTGTCTCCTATTTGGGCTTTATTTCCACTATACCAGGTTGCCTCACATAACATGCTTTCTTTCCTACAAAAATGCTGTGTGGAGTTTTAATGTATACACATACACTTTCACAGACATATATGCTCACATATGTGTGTATGCACATGTATACATGTATATATAGTATGTATATATGTATAGTTTGAGCTTCCCAAGCTCAAATCTGGGCTCAAACATTTACTAACTGTATGACTCTGGGTAAGTCACTTAATCTTGTTTGCCTCATTCCTCATGTATAAAATGAGCTGCAGAAGGAAATGGTAAATGACTCCAATATCTTTTCCAAGAAAAACCTCAATGGGGGTCACAAAGAGTCCAACATAACTTAAACAATGGAACAACAATAACAACAACTTATAACCTAGAATTCACAATGTTTATGCAATATTGATGCCATCACAATTACAACTGAACTATTTTAAAACTTGTATAAGTATGGTACTTTTATGGTGCATGATGTCCACTAACTAAAAAATGGCTTTGGTAATTTTACTCCAAATGATTCAAAATTATAATCATGTATAATCTTTTTTTCCAAATGCTTTATTAACTTCTGGTTTACGTCATGCATTTCTGTCAGATTTTGAGTTACAATTTTTTCCCCATTTTTCCCCTACCCACCACCCCAGAATAGCAGTCTCACAGGACATCCCCTCCTACAATCTGCTCTCTCCCATATCTTCTCCCATACCCCCATTGACTTTTTCAGTAGGACATGGTGAATTTCAATGTCCCAATGCCTGTATATCTTATTTCCCAATTATATGTAAAATAGTATTAATAACAGTATTTATATATTTTAATCATGTATAATATTTTTGTAAAATTGTCAAAATGTAAGTTTCCTATTAGAATTTTTACAATATTAATCCTAAAATCTTGCCTCAAAAATACTTTGTTACAACATCCATATTTTCTTGCAAAACTCCCAATAATGTTAGACAAAACCCCTGCATTTTGTTTGTAAGATAAATTTAGGCATTGGAATAATTTTGATTGTTTGAAAATAAAAGCTGTTACAGAAGTATGTAATAATAATATGTAAATACATATAATAATATAGGTTCCAAGTATGTTGAAGTGGTAAGATCTACCCTTCCACTAGATTTTGTTTATCCTTAATCTTTAGAGCATAGTAGAGTTTAGGTTGTGGATGAGTGTGATGTGAGCATTTATCAAATTGAATATATAGAACACATACATTAAAAATGGATGAACTGTAGCATGAAGGGATTAATTTTTTTTAAATCTAGCAAATTTCTTTCTGTTTTGAGTATAGCAATTTTCAACATTTTCTTCCTTTGAATAAAGTACAATAATGATGATCATAATTACCATGATGATTAATATGGAACTGAAATATTTACCTATCTAGGTAATCTTTTTATATTTTTACAACAACCCCTTGAGCTAGAGTTACATCCTAATACAACCCTATAGGAATCTGCATTTTAGAAATGAGCAAACTGAATTTCCAAAAGATTGGGTATTTTCACACATGTGAGGTAGAATTAAAACCTTAAACGACTATATAAATTCCATTTATTTATTCACTTCCAGTCACCAGACCTCTAAGTCTGATTTTCTAAGCTTTCTACTATGATTCTGCTGAGTTCCAGCAATGTTTGTAGGGCAATATAGGGGTATGCTGCTAAAATGTTTAACAACTATACTTGCCAAAAACCACACACACACACACACACACACACACACACACACACACACACACATCTGTTTTAACTTTAATCTGCATTATTGACAATAAACAAAATGAATCATACCCTGATTTCTAGTGATTCCTGAAGTGTAAATGCTTACATTGAAAAATGCAAAAATCCAGCTTAGAGTTGGCTTTAATCAGCTTAAAGTTCAGTATTTTGTGTACTATGTCATAGTGACAATTCACATTTATGTAGCACTTCACTATTATCAATGCATCTTCACTGTGACAGCAGAAGTGTAACGCCATCCCCATCTTACACATGATGAAAATAAGGATCAGAGAGGGTAGGTGTCTGTCCAGCATTAAAGGGTGAGAGCCAAGATATAAATGCTAATCCCACGATTTGAAGTACATTGATCTTTCTATTCTAACACTATGTTTTATAAATTGGGCATCTCCTGATTTTAGTGTATGATAATCAGTATCTTTGTTGTTGTTGTTCATTTTAATTATGTGTCTTTGATGTGTGTGTGCTTTGGAAATGGCTATATGACAAGTAGCTAAACATACCAGCTATCAATGGCAGATGCCTAATTCTTTTTTTTTTTCATTTTTTTTTATTAAAAATTAACTTCTGTTTTACATCATTCATTTCCA